>CM053786.1:742546531-743126531 GCA_028749045.1 Cupressus sempervirens
TAATGCCACTTGATACCTGGTATACACTCGATTACCACTGATTCAAGTCCTAAAACTCGATCAACACTAAGCCCAAGCTCACTTGGTATGCACTATGCCTAAACTTACTTAGTAAGTGCCATGCCCGAATGACTTGATAAATACACCATCCTACCCAGCTATGCAAATATTGAAACTTGGCAAGTATTGGATCATGACAGGTACTGAAGCTCGACAGTAGTACTAGGGCTCAACAAAGACAGAGCTTTCACCACCATTACAAATAAGGGGAGTAACCAGTTACTTTTGACATTCCACAATCTCATTAGAGACCAATTCCTATAAATCTTTATACTGCTCAATGAATGTGGAAGGCTGCACTGTAAAAGTAGTGATCTCATTACAACCTAAATTGGAGAGATAGTCGGCAACCCTATTTTCCTCTCTATATGTGTGTGATAATGTAACCTCATGAAACTAATCAATTGCATTCAAAATTTTGTAAAGCACATACTTAAGTTGCCAAGAAGATGATTGTCTCTTTATACAAGCTGAAATTATAACTTGGGAATCACCTTCTATGTGTACATGATGAAAATTCCCCTTCTTGGGAAGCATTAATCCTGAAAGCAATGACTGGGCCTCAGCCATATTATTAGTTCCTGAGGGTAGGGGTGCCATTGTAATTGCCAGTATTTTGCCAGTGTAGTCTCTAATGCATGCTCCCAAGCTTGAAAGGCTTGGATTGCCTCTAGATGTTCCATCAAAGTTGAGCTTGAAAAATCTAGTCATAGGAGGTTGCCATTTAATTGTAGATCTATCTATACTTGTTTGTAATCTTGTAATATTTATTCCATTAGGATCTAGCATTACTAGACATTGTTATTCTTTTTTTTGTACCATTACATTAAGTGTACTTGAAACATTCAAAAGGAACACAAGGACAAGTAATAAATTTTTCAATATTGTATACTAGTCATTTCTTGAGTATAAACCCTTCAGTATAGTAACATAATTTGAAACCCCTAAATAATTAGAAATCCTCAATTGAAAAGTATATCACATCTAAAAGATTCCCTTTTACAATTTTATCTAGATAATTTTAAACCCCTATTTATCAGTACCCTTTTCCTCTAATTTTTTCTTGCATTGTCATTAAAGGTGGAAGAAAACCATTCAAAAACTTGATATTTTAACAATGATAAACAATGATAACTATAAACCCATCAAAGAATCCTTGAAAATGTTGAAAAATTCACTATTTACACAATATAAATCATTGATAAAAAAACCTCAAAGGAATGATTATAAATCAAATATTTCATAGTGAAACCCCAAATATAGGAAACAAAAATCATAGGATAATCATGGTAACACTAAATGACTGCTAAATAAGAGAAAGAGTAAACACATAGAAAACCCCATATTGCAATCATTTTCATAAAATCTCAAATTCTTTAACCATTCACAATAAACAAACCAAAAAGATTTAATTCTATCAATATTCTACACTATATGTTTACAATATTCTCAAATAATTACCCTCACACAACACATGCATTATTTTACAGTGAAACCCCCATTCACATGTAATGGAAAATGAAGGATAATCATGGAAACATTAAGTGAATGATATAAAAAAGTGAGATATTGTTACTTTGTGAGTCCTCACTTGAATTGCAGATGAAGAACAAGGGCTAAGGCAATTGAGTCCTCATAGATGTGATGGGAGCTTTGGGAGAGACTTCTAGATGACAAAAATGAATAGCCAATTTAGGGTTATTTTGCCTTAGTAAATGGTTTAACTATGAGTGGTAACATGGTACTTGGTGAATGGTTATCGGTGTCACCATTCACGGTAATAGGGTTAGCCATGGTTAAGTGAGGGTCATGGTGGAGTGTAATAATGTGGGATTTTGATTTTTCCTACGGATAATGTATTTTAATTGAAATCACCCCATGGCCACCTTTTCTACCTAGTGGGTAGGTTTGTGTTATAAAGTGAATATTAATTGGTACAAAATATATTATTAATTTGATCATTATGTGACTTTCATTAGCCTAAAATGTAGCGATTAATGAGGGTTCTAGGAAAACACTTTTTTTGGCCATTTTTAGGCCACCTCATACTCTATGGATTCTACAAAGATTTCTATAAATGTGGGATACCTAAAAGGTTATCTTTAAGCTCTTCAATCACCATCTGACCTTCACAAAAAAAATTGCAAATTATGACATATAATTTAAGAATTGTGTGTGCACAAAGTTAGCCTAGGTGGCTACTAGGTCATTTCCCCTATTCGATACATCCTCATTTTATTAGCAATAAAATGTCTAAGTAATCCACTATTGTAAGAAAATCATAAAACAAAAAGGGCTAGAAAAATGTCTAGGGTAATAATAGATCTAGTGACTGAGTGAAGATTCCTAGAGATTGCATATACTCTTGGTGAATAGAGACTAGCAATCACACTTCTACACATGCAATAGCTACCCAATGATATATTTAGGACCAATACCACATTTAGATTTTTGATTAAAATACTTTCTATTTTTATAATAGACTTTAAATAAAGAAAATCTATAAATCCTAGATCATTTGAACTCCTTATGGTATGTTAATTTTGATACCCCCTTATGGCAAAACATCTTCAACAAAAGTTGGAAATCTCCAATCCCTCCCAAAATTAAATGTTTTAGGTTGTAGCTGATGTTGGATAGATTGCCTATTAAAACTAATCTTTGTGCCTATGATACTTACACTATTTGTAACATGCCTGAAAGTATGAGACATATTTTCTTTGAATGTTCTTTCGCTAGAGAAATTTGGTGGCTTTTTGGTTTATCTTTAACTCAACATGTTTTTACATTTGATATTATTATAGGTTCTATTCCTAGTCTTAAAAAGGATGCTAAGATTTTCTAGAATATTCTCTCATCAAACATCCTTTGGTTCATTTGGAAGTTCAGAAATGAGGGAAAATTTCAAGGTGATGGAAGAGTTTTTATGGGGTTTTCTTAAAAACTCATACATTTTAAAATCATCTCACAGGTTTGTTGTGTGATGCAACTTGAAAGAGGAAAGTTGGAAAGAATTCTTCATGATGGCCACACTACCATGTTTATTTATGAAATGAAGAATGATCTACAATGGGCCAGTATAGCTGATAACTAGGATGCTTCTGACAATGCTCTTAAAAAGCTCATTAATGAAATCAGAGAAACTAGAGGCCCTTTTTTAGGTCAGCTGGAACTCTTCCCACATGTCTTGCAAAGGAAAAAAGTTGTCTGGATGGAGGGGGGTCAAGGATGGACCACCTAGGTTGATGATCATAGCGATGTTCTTCATTGACTGTTGCTTCTCCTTTTTTGTATTATGCATTCAAAAACTGCTATATATTGATGGTTATATATAGTTAATGGTTACTTTTTTTAGTGGACTTGGTGGGATGATGCTTTCCCCTCTCTCCTTTTTGTAACCTTTTTTTCTAATCAATCGATTTATAATTCAAAAAAATATATCATTTTAATTTTTTTAAACTATTCATTTTTTTTATTTAAATAACTATTTCTTCAACTTTTAATTTAGAACTTTTTAATATATTTAGATTACCATCATTAATAAACATGATCAGTTTTACACTTTTAATGAATTGTTCTAGGAAATTATAATTTTTTATATATCTTACATATTCTAATTCTTACATTAATTTTTTTTTATTAGTAATGGGCCAAAGCCTAGATTAATTATTATTATTCTTTGCTAAGATTAATTATAATTATGTGTTAAATTCGAGTAGATTTGAACCCAAGACCTCCCAGATGAGAAGCTCACATGTTACCATTGTGTTGTAGGCTTTTGCCTAATAATTCTTACATTATTATATGAAGTAAAGATATTATATTTTCTAGTTGATCATAAATATATAGCTTTAAATCATTTAAATTTGATCATTTATATAAATAAAATATAATAATTTATGAGTTTTTTAAAAATATTTCCTTATAAAAATGTAATTTAGTCTTTTCAAAACACTTCAATTTGAAATAATAATAATTAAGATATATAGATTACTATATTTTATAAAAAAATATATTAGAATATATGACATAATGTCTTTTAATTTATTTCTTTGATCTATAATAATAATAGATTTATTAAATTGTAAAAATTCACATACATCTTTCTATTTCTATGGAGTAGTGATTGTTACTTTTACACACACACACACACACACACACACACACACACATGTATATACATATGTATATATATATATATGTATATGTATGTACATATACGTATATATATATATATATATATATATATATATATAATGTATACATATATATACATATATATGTACATCTATATATGTATATACATATATGTATATACATATATATGTATACATATATGTATATATATACATATATATATATATATATAATATACATATATATATATATATATATATATATATATATATATATATATATATATATATATATATATATATATATATATATATATATATATATATATATATCTACATATATATGTATATATGTATATCTACATATATATATATAGATATATATATACATATATATATTTATATTTATATGTATATATATATATATGTATGTGTGTGTGTGTGTGTGTATGTGTATATATGTATATGTATATGTATATATATGTATATGTATATATATGTATATGTATGTGTATATATATTTATGTATGTATATATGTATGTATGCATGTATATGTATACATATATGATATATGTACACATGTACATGTACATATATGTGTGTATATATATACATATATATCAATACATACATACATACATACATACATACATACATACATATATATATATATATTGATATTAAGTAACGATCACTAATCTTCAAGAATATTTTTTTTTCTTGAGCTAGTTAACCACCCCCTAATTAGACTATGAACAATAAATAAAAACATCCTCAACTCTTACCCATTACAAACTTTACAAACATCCCAACCTATTACCAATACAAATCAAAGTTTTTAACTCTCGTAGTTCAACACAAATCCATATGCAAACTCCTTTTGAAGGTGAGAAACATCCCCTTTTTCTCATTAAATGTGGGTATTAGCTCCATATCTATCTAAAGGGTGAATTTACAACTAGAGGATGAGGGTGGAGAGGCCCTACCATTTTATACCATTAAGAATTTTGTCCTTACAAGACAAAACTCAAAATTTTAATTAGATACAATCTTCCTATTGATTATCCTTACAATTTTGCTTCACCAAGTACTACTCATTCAAAGATGAATCAATCCCAATTAAAACATCTTCATCAAGAAATGATTTCATCACCATTTTATGGTTATCATCTCCTCACCTAAGTCTACACCCCATGCCAAAATTAATGTGATAATGTCCATATTAAGTTGAAAATGGTGCTTGGCTTCCATAAAGTGCTTACCTAATAAATTGAGAATATCAATGTTAATGTATTAATCATTAGGGTTAAAGAGTTAGGTTATATATTTCAGTTTTTTGTAGTTATTTTATAACTACTAAATTTCTATATAGATGCCTTATTTATGTAATGAATCTTGATGAATAAGTAACAATAAAGTTTTGATTATCTTCTATTATAACATACTTTTGGGCCTAATAGTGGTTTTGGATTAGGCCATTGTTGGGTGTGTGGAAATAAAGGGTGCAAAATTCATAAACTTGATGTAGATCTATTACATGTGTGTGTTTGCAATTTGGTGATGTTTGTTGTGATGTGGAGCCTAATTAGACTCAAAGGTTAATTTTCTCCCTAGATTATTACTACAAGGATTTGAGGTCAGTGACCCGAAGATGGGCCCAAGGGGCAGTGCCCCAAGTGCACTCCCCATCATAGTACAAAGTGGGGTCGAGGGACAACGCCTCCACATCAATTTTGGGGGCAGTATCACTGAAGCCAGAAATGAATTGACTATTATAAAGGCATCAGATGTAAATTTTCTATTGGATGCTTTATTCTAGCCCTACTTTTGTAAGTGGCAAAAGCTTGTATAAAATAGATTAGGATTAGGGATTTCATAATGTATGATGAGATTGTAGCTTCTTGCGGCAATATTGAGCTATAAGGGATTTCATATTGTAATAACTGGATAATAATAATATTGGACTTATTTTTAGTGGACACAACCTAGGGATTGGGTGAATCACATTAAATCTTTGTGTCTTTTGTTCTCTTTTGTACAATTTATTATTCTCTTATATTGGTTACATTTGCATGTAATTATTATTTTTGTCCATGGTTAATTCTAACAATCTTCATTTTTCTATATGAAGACATAATAATTCATATGTTTTGATACTATATATTCTATTATTTGAAATGATAGCTAGACACAACTTTACATATGCTACATGTATTTGCTTCAAAATTTCTAAAGCTTTTGTTATGCAACAATTTTAGTTTTTCTTTTTAATGTTAGAGTGGAAATCTACAACTGATTCCAAGATTGGCTATGAAACAAGTTTTAATGACTCTTCTTGACTGATATTAGGTTGATTCATCATTTGGAAAACAATGATAATAGAATCCTTTGTCACTGTCTAAGTCGTGATTATAGTGTTTACCTAATAATGTCATTGTTTTCATTGATGTTATGCTAGTATTAGGATTTCATTCAAGAGACCCAAATTTCTTGGATGATACCAAAATTTAATTGAGATTGTGATGTTATTTTAGTTTGGTTAGCTTGTTTTATGATTTGAATTTCTTAGAGCATTGAGTGCATGTGTGCAGACTATGATCAATTTTCCAATTTCAAGAATCAATTTAATTACAAATTTGTCCCATTTTTAATAGTGAGGAATTATATTATTGGGATATGCTTATAGATTGGAAAATGGGTATATTTAAACCACAATGAGTTTATTGAATAGAGTTTAATTGGCTAACTAGTTGTATTGTGGTGACCGGAGAAGATTACATGTTGAGAAATAATACAATTTGCCTTTATCTTCTCATTTTGACGATGGTAAATGTCATTTAATATGAAAAATTTAGAAATGCTCGACATCAAATTTCTTATCAAATTTTAGTTTATCATAGTTATGTTTGTGTACTTGGAAGGTCAAAATTGGTTAAACAAATAAAGCATATTTTGCAAAAGTATTATTGCAAAAAGTTTGAACTCTATTCATATTTAGATTAATATTAAAGCTTGTCGTCAATCATAATTGAAATTCAGACTTTAAGAAGGGAAAGAATTAAAGACTAGAATTTTGTTTAGTTGGCAGTATATTCTTCTACATGTAGAAGAAGGGAAAGAATTAAGACTGGAATTGTTTTTAGTTGATAGTATATTGTTTTGCATGCAGGCCTACTTCAAGATATTTAGTGCTTAGTTCTTTAATATTACAATGTAACAAAGATGCTAGTGGTAAAAAATTAAAAGTAGAGAGAGAGATTAATCTTAAACATGGATGGTGTAGAAGATATATAGTTATTTGTCAGAGACAATGGAACTAAAATTGTTAAAGCTACACTTTCATAAGATAATACTTGAAGGACAACGTTCCAATATATTGTTGATAGAAACCATCACATGTTATCAACATACTTATAGCTCAATATTATGTTGTCGTATAAGCTCGTATAAGCTATCCAAATCCCAAGGTAAGGAAGGTTCTTTTGTTGAAAATACTGGAGCACTCCTTTCTGTGAAGAAAGGAGAAAATGCCGTTGCACTCCTTCTTTCTGTTGAAATAACTGGGGCACTCCTTGTTTCGGAAAGAGACTCGAGTCGTAGAAGCTCGTATAAGTTTTTCGAATCCAAAGGTAAGGAAGACTCTTCTGTTGAAAATACTGGAGCACTCGTTCCCATGAAGAAACTACAACATTCGGTTGCACTCCTTGTTTCTGTTGAAGTAACTGGGGCACTCCTTGTTTCTGTTGAAATAACTGGGGCACTCCTTGTTTCTGTGTTAAAACTAGATTCCTCTTTCGAAAAAACTGGGTATTTGGCAACTTGTAACGGCACCCTGTCCAGTGTCTTTATTATGTCGTTCACCACTTTCTTCACTAGCCGACCTTCGAAGCTACATACAGTGAAGTTAGTAACAGCAATAAAACGAAGAAAGGAATGAATGTATTTTCTACCGTGTACAATTGTCAGTACAAGTGCCATTACGGTATGTCTACTTTGCACACATTCTGATCGTCTAAATAAAATATAGTCTTAATAATAGAAAGGGAACTAAATAATCACTAAATAACCATGGCAAAACAATGTATTTATGGAAATCTGTTTATGTTAAAAGTTTGGTACATATTTCTAAATATATATTTGCTGGAATGAATTATTCTATTCTGTTAGAGTGAGGTCTTATGAGAGGAATTGCACTATCTATTTTTTGTGGAGTGGGTGATTCTATGAAGTTCAGAAATAGTTTGCTAGGGGATTAATTGGATCATTTCTTCAAAAATAGCAGTCCCTATTTCTTAGGATGCAGATTTAAGCAGGTGGAAAATGTTGGGGACTAGAAATTGCTCCACTAGCTAAAGTTTTCTTTTACCATTGTCGATCATATACCAATAAACAATTGTTATCAATAATTTTTTTTTTAAATATTAATTTATTTAGCAATTGAATTGAATATGGTAAAAAAATATTTATGAAAGCACTGCTTCCATAAATTATGGGACTTAAACTTTTCAAGAACTTACAAAATTTATGATATCTCCCACTTTAAAATAATTCTAAAAAAATCTCTAGAATACCTCAATTTTTTTAGGAAGCCTGATTGAAAAGTTTTCAAAAGTATGCTAATATTTATTTAACCTTATAGAATAAATAGAAATGAATAAATCTTGCTTATGTGTATGAAGGAAAACGTCAGGTACAAAATTCATCCTATTCACCTGTATCAATTGTCTTCTATATTTTAACTTATTTAGAAGACAACCCTATCTAAGCTACTTTTTAACAACTTTTTGAATCATTATTGCTTCAGGTTTTTTTAAGTATTTCAAGCAAAAGCTAAAACTTGTAAACCACAGTGCAAGGAATTCAAATTGATTGGTAGGTTGGAGTCCAAATGACAAAAAGAAGCAGAGGGCCAAAACACAAATTAGAACAGAAAAACAAAGAGGTAAGATTCTCTAAATAAGACTTAAAAATTACTCATATTCTTTACACATTTCAAACTATATAAATATTTGATAGCACAAATATCAAATTATAGAGCTACTGTTGTGTTTTACTTTATAATGATGAAAGGGGCTCTCCTAACATATTAAGTTTGATGATATTATATAAAGGTTATTTAATCTAATATTTTGATGTAGTACAACATTCTCAAATGACATGTTATAAGATCACTCATCCAGAACTCTTTTACATCAGAATTATTCAATCCAATATTCTTATATAGTATAATAAAAGAAATAAATCAGAAAATTAAAACATTCATTTAATTTCTGAATGAAAATTCACAGATGCTCTTCTATTTAAATTAAATGAAATACACATTTTTCAATTGAAAAATACTACCTACTTTAACTTTACAACTTTTTAAGATGGACCTACAAGCTATTCTTCTAGATTCCTTACTAGTTTTGTTTAGAAAGAGATGAACTCAAATTTATTAACTTCTAACCCAAGGCTCTCTTTTATAAAATCTTTCCCCTTCTCAATGAATAACACATGATTATGAAAAAAGCAACACAATCAATAAATAACCTTTCAACTTTACTAAGAGGGCTACTAAAAATATATATCTGTTCAAATTTTTAAATTGATAGCTAATATTTTTATGTAACCAATTAATAAGTATAAATATCTAACTCTTCCCTTAAATTGTTATCACATAGATGCAGCTTCTTGAAAATTACAAATTTCTATTCAACAAAGATCAACTTCTTGAAAATTACAATTTCTATTCAACAAAGATCAACTTCTATAATCTGTTGAACACTTTTCCCAATACACAGAAATCTAATTATGTTTGCATTTATTTTCAAGTGCCTGACCATAATTGAAAATAAAAATAATAACAATAACAATATTTCTAAAAGATACAGAATTTTCCAATGCCCCTAAATGTCCTGCATGAGAGAGACCCCTGTTATTGACTGCAGCAATAAAACTTCTAATTCTACTATTCTTTTCACATATAACCAACACATAAACGACTGCTCTTATTCAACGAATGTGCCAGTAAAGAGGCGAAGACCAAAAGCATTAATTACAATTAAATTTGCATTTAGAACAGCACCGTATGAAGATCAAAACAAGCAGATTTGAATCAAATTTTAGTTCATTCTTTCTTATTTAATGAAATCTCACGCGTTTGAGCAGAAGATTTAAAAGATATGAAGTAGCAAGAAGAAAACAAGACCCTATGGCAAAGTACTAAAGACTGGGAGTTTTGGAATTTTCTAACAAAAATAGCATTGGAAGCATTACGTGAGGTTTCTAATGAAGTTTTCATTTTCCTGTTTTCTATTGTTTAAACTACGTGTAGGCTATTAATGCCTAGCGAAGATCATATAGCCAATTAATTCATCTCATGATTTCTCATAAAACTCTCCTTGGTTTTGTAAGACGGAAGAAGATAGATAAGGTCTGCTTAGTTCTCATAAAATTATCCGATGTTGGTATTTGATTGGATCTATTATTCTCACTAGGTTAGTGCTAGAAATGAATTGGAAAAAAATTGAACAGCTTTAGCTAATCCTTTGTTCCAGCTCTTAAATCAAATCATAATGGCTTCACTTTTTAAAACTGCTTTCATGACATTTTTAGCAGGTATGTTGGATGAAGGGTTCGCCCGGATGATCATGATTGGGACGGCATGTCGATCAGAGCATTTATTAGGGTTTTGTAAAATGAGCAGACAAACTTAGCGGGCATTTAAGAATTAGACAAATTAGAATTATTTTGACATATGGTAGCACATAATGCACAAGGCTCAATCGGTAAATCTGAAGGATTCCCAGACAAAGTCTAGAGAAATTTGATTAGTAAAAACAAGGAGAAAATGAGGCAAATTACTAACCCTGCAGTCATATCGAGCGACCAGCCTGAGCGAGAACAGATCTGCTCAAGGGCATCCTTCCACCCATCGATCTCTTCTCTTGAATATCGATCTGGAATATGGCTGCAATGTTTTTCAAATGATTTCTTGTAAGGGCTGGATTCTCTCTCTGGATATCTGACATGGGTTGGTTCCATTTCATAAAAGAGAGGAATGATCAAGCTAGGAGAGGCCAACATCAAGGCAGCCTCCCTGAGACACCATGCCGAGCTTGCATATCCTTTGGAAAATATGGGGATGCATATTGCACTGCTCTTAATTGCATTTTCCAGGCTTAAATCAATGATTTCCCCCTTCTTTAACTTGTCGCTGTCAAGAAACACATTCAATCCAGCTGCAGAGACAGCTTGGAAGAGATGATCAACTAGAGTCTTTCTCACATCTTTTCCCCTGAAACTCAAAAACACATGATATCTCATACCATTGAAGGAAACTTTTGTGGCGGCAGGGATGTAAGGCTTGAGTCCGTCCATGTTAGAGTTTGAATTCAAAGAAGGAGAATGTAATGATACTCACAGTCACAGACAGATGCGCGATGGACAAAACCTAACTCTGCCCATCAGATCTTATTCTCTACTCTCCATATCATTAGACTCTCTTTTGACTTTTCTTTCCCCACTCTTTCCCCACTCTGTCCCCACTCTTTCCTCACTCTTTCCCCAATGCTAATCTATTTTGAAAGTCAGTGTCAAACACGTCTCTGACAGGACTAAATATTCCGAGAGAGGAGTTTGACGTCTTTACAGAAGAAGCATCCAGCTAGTTTCGTGGGGGCGTATTCTTTAGAACATCCGTTTACCTTCCACACAAAGCATCTACCTATGACAGTTTGAAAATGTATTAGACTGTATAGACTAGCAGTTGCACGTCTATGTACATGCAACGATTAGTCGATAGGAAAGATTTTTCTAATTGAATGCAAGGAAAAGAAGATGTTTTATGTTGCTATGGAGAAGATATATCACTTTATTATTAGATTATGAGTATAGTAATTCAAATCTAATATATTGTGTTGAGTTGACATATTTAGAAAGATTTAAAGTAAGAAAACATAAGAAATATTACAAGTAAACAAAAATACTCATTCATTAAGTGTGAACATAAATCATTGTGTGCAGTGTTACAATTTAGTATAATATTTAACAGAGAACATACGTAACTTGCCAACTAAATAAGTTAAAAGGAATAGTAAAGAAATATAATATTGTTGAAAGTGGTATACTGTAATCTATAAAAGAAAATTAGAATAATTTTAAGTTAGGTTTGTTTAAATTCAATAAAAATTAACATATACACATGAAGAAAAAAGTTATGATTCATATGCTTTTAACTTTTAAAAATTAATAAAGAAATATATAAACCATACATTGAATTTTATAGAAGATAAATCATATTAAAAGTATATAATCATATTTTCACTACAAATCAACATGTACACATAAGAAAGAAAAAAATATGATTAAAATGTATTTAACTTCTAAATAAAAAATCTAATTAAAATTATAATATAACATAAATTAAATTCACAAAAGATAAATCATACTAAAATTATATATACACATTGTATTTAAATTTGATAAAATGGAAAATAAAACTCAAATTTATAAACTTATAATAACTTTACAAAGAAAAATGAAACCAAAACTAAATAAACATACATTTCAACACTCATGGGAGAATTATATACATTTTAACTTTACAAAAGAAAAATCAAAATAAACCTAAATATAACATGTATTTAACATATTTAATATATAAAAAATCTAAAATTATATGTAACATGCATTTAACTTCAAAACTAAATTATCAATCTTTTAGCCCATATTATATTGCATGCAATTAATACATGTCTATTCTAGTTTTAATCTAGTAAGAAAGAAATTATCTTTAATGCATTTAACTTCTAAATAAAAAAATCAAATAAAAATTGTTTATTACATAAATTAAATTTCACAAAATACATTTAACATACTTTTAATATATAAAAAATTCAAATGACATGTAGCATTTATTTAACTTCAAAACAAGATTATCAAATCATTACCCACTATTTTGCATGCAATTACTACATGTTCCTTAAATTTTCATCTAATAAAAGAAATTAATAAAATGTATTTAACTTGTAAATAAAAATCAATTATATATATTATAAGTGGAATTTCACAAATGATGAATCACATTAAAATTATAAATATATATAAATTTGACAAAATTGGAACAAAAATATTATAATTAACATATATTTTACTTTGAAATAAAAATGAAATTAAAATTATATAAAATATGCATTGAATTTTTAAAATGAAAAATCAAACTACAATTATATAAGCTTACCGATAGCTTTACAAAGACAAACAAACATGCCTTTAATCTTCACAATGAAACTCACACTAAAATTATATAATCTTATGTAACAATCATTTAAATTCAAAACAAAATTATCAAACATTTGGCACACGGTATTTTGCATGCAATTAATACATGTCCCTTCAAATCTTCAACCTCCATCCTCCATGCTCTAACTGTAAAGAAAACTCATTCATGCTCAAAACTAAACCTGTATTATTGAAATTAATAAAGAAAATTTAATTACAACATTCTTGGATTCTAATAATTTGAATAAGAGAATATCATTATGCAAATTAAGAGGTCTTTTAGTGATCTGCAAACAAAAAGATGTATAGACAATTCTTGTTGTTCTGAAAGCTACAAGGTTTTTAGATTTGATATGATTTCAACATAAATTATTTTAAACATTTTATGGAAATGGTGAAATTTTTTTGAAACTTATCCAATAGAAAGGAAAATTGGAAACTTTCCAGTAAGCTTAAGAAATAGTAAAAGGAAAGTTAAATCTATAATAGATTTTTCACATCATAAAAAAAAAGGTTCAATTTCTAATAATTGATTTTTTTCACATGATCGAAAAATCATTAAACCAAGGTGGTCTTACAACTTTTCTGTCAAAAAACTAAATTCCGGAAGCAAAGCTCCCACACTAAGCCTAATGGCTTAATTAGAGGTCTTTATGTTTTTCATAAAAGTGTAAATATGACATTTAAAATTATTTCTTAGTTAATATTATAGTATATTATTTAATAATATAAATATATTTTGCTATAATATTAATAATAATTTTAAAAATATTTTAACATAAATAAATAATTAAATTGTGTATGTTAGAAAGTTTGTTAGTACTTGTTGTAGGCAAAGTATGTCATATAATCCCTTAGTACTTCCTTTATTTTAGTATATAAAATATTTAAATTAATAAAAAAAATTATATAGTTATCATTTTCTTTAACATCTATAATCTATATGTATGGTATTATTATGAATAAATTATAAAAACGATAATAGTATATCTTATCTATAATATAAGTATATATAATTATTTTTAAATATTTTTAATTGAATGAAAAAAATTAAATGTACAATATATTGATTTTATAATTAAGTTTAAATAGATAAATTTAAATTACTTGAAATGAACAAGTTTTAATTAGATTCCTAAAAGTTTCATATACATGTTTTTAAATTTTAAAAAATAATTTGCAAAGATGATGATTCTCTTTCCATTAATCAAACTTATTCATTTCGAATAATTTAATTTTATCTTTTAAAATTTAATTATAAATACATTGTACATTTTTTTTTTTATTCAATTAAAAATATTAAAAAATAATTATATATACTTATACTATACAGTCTTGTAAGATATACTATTATATATTATTATTATAAAAATATTATTATTTTGGTATTATAATTTATTTATAATATTACAATATATATATATATATGCTAAAGAAAATGATAACTATATAATTTTTTTATTAATTTAAATATTGTATATACTAAAAGTGATTATATGAGACTAGTTTAATTAATATAATACTTTTGCAATATAAACTGGCAACATAATTAATTGATAAAATATTTAGATTCTTAAAAGTTTCATATACATGTTTTTAAATTTTAAAAATTTGATAATTGAAAATATACAATAAAAGATATCAAAATACTCAAATCGTCAGGGAAAAATCAGGTCTGACAACGACCAATTCACTTTCGGCGTTACACGCACTGCACTGTATTTGCCTTTTGCCCTTTTTTCTCTGAACGCGTATTATAGATTGAAAGCGAGGTATTCGAATCCAATGGAACATGTCTTTCTCGCTCTGCTGCTCAGATTTGACATGGAGCGTCTTCTTAGAAACCACGTAATGGCTTACCTCATTAGAACCTTGGTTTGCGGTGTTAGTAAAGTCGTAAAAACGAGAGTCCACGAAAGGGGGACTGCATTGGCTTTATTGAGTTTATGGAAAACTTAGTTTATGTATAATCAAAACTAACATTTTCTTTCACAAATTCATAATAAATTTTGTGTGATTATTACATTAAACTAATATATATAAAGTAGTTTTGATTATACATAAACTTAATTATATATAATGTGACTATCACTTCAAAGTTAACTTATAATTTTCAAATTGTGTTTCTTTATCATTTAATGTTGCTTCTAATACTTTTTTTGAAAAATTGACAATATGTTAAATTAAATGAAGTTTTTATTATAAATTTTTGTATGTATATTTTGTGTTTCTTTATTATTTTATGATGCTTGTTATATTTTTATTAAAAATTTGTTGATGTGTAAATTAAATGATGGTTTTATTAGAATTTTATTATAAGTTTTTCTATTTATATTTACAAAATAAGAGTAAGGTGTAGTATCAATATTTTATTAAAAAATCTCTATTTTGTTACTATTGTGGTTCAAATGTGTTTAATAAATTGTTTCTTTCATAATCAAGTCTATTTAACTTGCGATATTATTTATAAAATATAAGATGGGCATTGATTTTTTAAAAGTTGCTCATCTTAATGTTATTCTAGCTCAAACATTACAAAACAAGTTAAACTATAGACAATTAAGAAGAATATTTTTAAGCATTATTTATATAGATTTATTAAAGATATATGTGCTAGTAAATAAAAAATAATCTTAGTTTTAAATGTGTCTAGTTGCTTGATCAAAAGTTGTACTTTGTAAGTGATAATCTTTTTAACATGATAATTTTCTATGTGTATTATTTTGTGAGATTTTCTAGTTTTTATACATAAAATAAATTATTTGATTTAGCAATTCTAATTCCTAAGATAAAATCATAGTAGTTTTGATCTATATGATCCCAATTTTCATAGTCAATCTATATGTTAAGACTTGTATTATTACTACATGAAGTGTTTTTGAAATAACAAGCGACCAAAACAAGGGGTTCGACCCTTACAACCAAAAAGATGGCAACTAACATACTGCTAGGAGAAACAAGCAGAGAGCAACCACTACTATAGAGAATACCAACTAGTAACAAAAAAACAACACACAATCATTCACAACTACCAGAGTATCATCTATACTAATTCTAAAAACTATAGTACTAAGCATACTATGATTCTTCAAAACATAATAACTATTGGCATAAACAAGCCATCCCAAGTCTAAGAATAAGATGTAGACCAGCAAATAAGACAATTGCAAAAACAAATAAACAAACTAGGGCAAAAAACCCCTAGAGACCTCCACATTATTTCTCATCCTTATCTTTTCCTTTCCCAACAAGAAGCACCCTAGCCCAATCCTCATCAAGAAACTTATACAGGAATTTGGTGCCCTCCATGTCCAACCCCTCCTCATCCTTCTCTTGCGCTAGTAATTGGAGGGTAGTTGCAGCGACATGGGTAACCTTCAAGGCAAATTTAGAGGAGGAGTAAAACCCATCCTCAAAAAATTTGACCCTTTTCTCCATTTGTACGTTCTTCTCATTCTATTCCTTCTCCTCCTTCTCCTTGTTTCCTTTTTCCACATTCTTAGATGCCTCCTTAATCTTTGTCAATGGCTAGTTCTCATCCTACAAAACCTAGGGGTTAGCAAAAACATGGGCTTTTTCCTTTGCTAGAGAGGGGATGGTGATAGGGGAGGTATCAACTTTATTGTTGTCCTCATAGAAGGTGATAGGCTACAAGGTAAAACTAGCCGACACATGAGTAGTCTCAGTGGTTTTGACATTGGTAGAAGACACCTAGGTATTATCAATAGAGTTTTCACTTTTTTCTTTCTCCTCACTCACCTTTTCTCTCTTGGAGTTAGAATGTTCCTCCTCCTCTAACTCTCTCCCATTGTTCCCAGAATTCTCCTCCTCTGCCTCCTTGACCCTAAATCTATTAGCCTTTTGTTTATACCTTGCTTGTGACTTGGCTAGCCTCCCAGATCTTCTCCTATAATTTCCTCCCTCCTCCTCCTCCAAATCCCCAAGATCCACCTCCACTGGCTTTTCAATCTTGATTTTTTTACTACCCTTATGTTCAATTACCAGGTTTGGGTTTTTCTTTTTCTTATTATCCTTACTAGGGGAAGGGTGTGGCATGTGGATTCTAGTTCCAATGCTAGTACTGGTAGGGGAATTCTATTGGTGGCATTGATTATCAACAATAATTACCCTAGGGGGACAGAGGGCAAGATGAAGCTAGTAAAGTCTAAAAATTAGACCCTGCTAAATGATAGTGAAATTATTACCCATACTTCTCTTCTCCCTAACATTGCTAATCATGTCCTCAAGGGAATGTAGTAGAAAGAACGAAATAGAAATAAAGTCTCTATTTCTAAAACGGTTCAAGAGAGGAAAATGATAATAATAATAGACTCCAAACCTGCCTTTAAGCGTGAGGTACTTCATGATCACTAGATAGACATCATCCCAAGGAGCCGATAGCTTATCCCTCCGAAAGCCTCCCCTCTAACAAATAGGTTCTTCATTATTAACAAAAAAGAAATTCATGTTGGCCTTGTCTGTCATTTTTGTAACCTTCTTCCATTTTTTACCCTTCAGGGACAAACCAGTGGCTATAGTGATAACCTCCTCATTTACTTGGAATGTGATACCATTTATGGTTACTCTTCAATCATTCCACCCATTCACAAACTGAAGAGCACAATTTTCATTGTAACCTACCATTGCCTGCATATAAGGAATAAAGCCCCCTTCTTTTAGCAGGAACCAAGTCACCATCCTCTCCTTAAAATCTTCTATCTTTGTTGGCTATAATCGATTTAGATCACCACCCTTTTCTTCTCTGCTGATCTTTGACCCCCCAATCTCAGTAATTTGCATCTGAGCCTTCTTACCCTCAAGCTTTTTGACAAGAAGGATATTTTTAATCAATAGCAGCACTACGAAGTTTAAAATAACATCTCTAGGATCTTTAATCATCCTACAAGCATGGTTTCGAGATGCTTCAAAATCCCATACCTTTTCATTATCAGATTCATGCTTACTTTGCATCATAACTCTAATGTCCATAAAATCCCTAATAGTATTCGTAATGATTTTTTTTGTACTCTCAAAAAGCAAGTGTTTAAAATTTCGCATTATGTTACCATAATTATGAAACAACTCTTGTCTCAAATTGCATCTATTTATCATCAAACCCATACGAAGGTGTCTCGTCATCTTTCTTTTGTACTTCTTCTTAAGTTTAGCAAGCTTTTCCTCCTAAAGATGATATTGCCAAATTTGGCACTAATCTTTATTTGTTTAGCCAAGCTCAATTTTTGGTCACCCTCCTTTCCCTGCAACTTAGGGCCTTAATTTCCTCCTTTAGGATATCCATGCTTGTCCAACACATCATTTCTTTTAAATCAAGCCCCATGGAAGAAGTAGCATTCGCTAACATATTACCTTCCTTGTATATGTGTTGTAATTGCACTTTTTCCATCCCACTTAGGATATGTCTAATATCCATGATAATGCTTTGGATATTCCAACTTGGCTGAGAGACTCCCTTTGCCATATCAATTATTAATTTAAAATCACCTTCCATAGTTATTTCCTTTATTTGCATATCATTAATCAATTATAGACCCTAAAGTAGAGCCATCGCTTCAACCATATTATTACTTCCTCCACCAATTTTCCAAGAATAGACTAGCAATGCTTCACCATTTCCATTCCTCAACATTCCACCCATTACCCCAACACCCTCTCTTGCAACACCATCAAAGTTTAATTTAAGCTAAGTTATTGTTGGTGGTTTCCATCTTGTTTGCTATCTCTTTATTGCCTTAGAGTTATCAAAGTGATTAAAGTTCCAGTAGGTACATGAAGTGTTATATATTCCTTTGAAATGACTATGTGAAATTTTATTTCTCTATAAGAATGTTTTGCTTTGCATAGATAATTGTTATGTTAGAAAATATTTTCAAATGTAAAATATAAATTGAATAGAATTTGTAAACAAAATAATATTAAAAAAGAAACATCATATATTTAGCAATAACCTAAACATCTTTCAAATTGTGTACACATACGTTGTTTTTCATAATACTAAAAAAATGGATTTTCCTTAACTATTCTCTAGAATTATGTTATTCCTAGACACATTCATTGTTGTCATTAGTGGTAAAAGCTAAGTCTGTGAGAATAGAAGATGATAGTTGGAAAAAATTGTTATGGAGCCATAGTATTAACCAAGTAAAGGAAAAATTAAATTGCAACTATGAATCAAGTTGTAATCAAGCAATATATAGACCAAGAAGATGTATTCACAACAAGAGATACAAGTTCAACCAAGCGAAAAGGACACTGAATGAAAACATATCTATTGAGTGTGGATAGAGTATTTATCGAGCCACACAGAAAGCACATTGAAGTTTGAAATGGTACATAATACTATATATTTTAATTCTACAAAGTACAAAATATTTAGTAAGATTTATTGGGAAGAGAGATGTGATTATTTATGGTCCTAAGGTAGAATGAGGATCAATGAAATACAAGAAGGCAAATACAATAAAAAGAATGTTTCTAGATCATTGATTTAGATCAAGTGTGAATTCAAGAAGATTCTTAAACCATAATTAGGTCAATGATCAAAAGAGGAAAAATATTTCTATTAAGGGCCTAGAAGGGAACAATTTAAAGTAGTATTTGAAATTGTTGTTGATGTAATTGTTGGTAAAGCTACTCTTGATGAAGTTATGAGAGGGATATGCTAGATGAACAAGAAGTTAGATGTACTAGAGTTTCAAGAAACAAAAGAACAAATTAATTTAATGCAGCAGCCATTAAAGGTGATAAATTATTGAACAAAAGAGAGACTTGGATAGAGAAGTAAGTTGCAATCACTTAGATCAAAACTCACTGCTATTTTCTTGTCATTGCATAAAATAAATTCTTTAATAGAGTAGACTTAATAGTCTAATTGTAAATCTATGAACTGAGTATGCACATTGTATTTGTATTGTAAAATCCTTGAGAAAGGTAGATCCTTATAGATCTTTTGTATTTCTCTTGATAGAGTAAGTCACTAGAAGTGAAAAATAATTATAGCCCTAACAAGGCAACTTCTTACTGTAGTTTTGAGGGATTTGTGGGCATCATCCCCATCGTAGCTTTTCCTCTAAACAAGGGTTTCTTCATGAACAAATCATTGTGTCATGTGTTGTGATATTATGGTTTATGTTTACATGCATATGTTGAAGTAGATTAGTTATATTTACTTTCATTTCAATATTGAAGTTATGAATGTGCATGTCTATCAAGTAGATATATTACAAATGGCTAATCAAATTTGAAAGTGTGCTAAAGGTTTAGAGGATACTGATTTATCCCCCTCTTTCAATATTGCCTTTCCTCAACATTCTAAGAATCGGTATCAGAGCTAGTTCTCTTATTAAGGGGTTTTACCACCTTAGAGTAAAGATCTGAGACATGTAAAGGTATATGTTTGATAAGACTATTGAGAATCAGAAGCTGAAACTTAAGATGGTTGTGAATTAGATCAATGAAATTAAAGAGAAATTGAAGAAGTCATTGAATAGAAGGAAGGAAATTGCACATAAAATGAATGACACAACATGTCAGGAAGAAGTTGTTATAGTAATTATTTACTTACACTTATTAATTAGATCACCTTGATTTAATTAATTAAGTTGTCTATTACTCTAGTTTACTTAAGCTATCTCTTAGGTGCATATAATTAATATTTATTATAATGTGCAACCTAGCTTCTTTTCCCTTTTTAGGGTTTTGTTCACCTTTAATGTTGAACTCTTGTATTTTTTGTTTCAGAAACTTGGAATATATTTTTGCTCTCACTCTGCTGAGATTTCTAAGTTGCACTTTTTCCCTCTTTGGTATCCTTTTAGCAACAGGTTATTTGCATGTAGGTGTTCTTGGAAAACTATGAAGTTGGTTTTTCTCAACTTCTACATGGTATCAGAGCTTCCCTGCTACTACTTGGTCTGGAGATCTTGAAGCCATGATTTGAGGATGAAAAACCCAACTTTTTGTGGTTATTTTTCTTCAATCTAGAGGAGGCACTTTGGGCAAAAACAGATGTCGCCATTGTGCTCAAAAGGCTTGGAACAGTCAGAATCCATATATAAAATTCATTATTTTTTGCCACAGTAGCCTTTGGAAATTTTTTTTTCTCTTTCCTAGGCTGTACGGATCAAAAAAAATTCAAAATAAGAAAAAAATTTTAAAAACAACATTTTATACACTATTTAGGTGTGCAACCACAGTGCCACCAGTGCACCACTTGTGCTCCACCAGCACATTGCCCATGCCTTGCTCCCACCGGTGAGCCACCGTAGCCCAGCCCACACCCTACCGCCACTGTCACGCCACCATCCCGTCACCACTGGCGTAGCACTACTCAAAAATTGCCACCACTGCCACCTCGTCACCACTACCACCACCCTATCACCCCACTAGCCACTAACATTAGTAGCTTGGAGAGTGACGTCAGCAAACCGATGACCAAAACTATTTCCTAGTGACATCAATTTTTTCTACGAGTTTTTCAAGAAATTAGTATTTTTTTTTGGTGACTAAATTTTTTTTCATGTGGACAACCATTTTATGTTCACATGGCCACCAAATTTGTTCACGTCTATATTTTCTAGAGAGCTTGTTGTTGGAGGAGCAATAAGTATTTTGGTCATAACTTGTGCATAAGGAGGTCTTTTTTCGATCTAAAAGAAGCTTCAAAAAGTTGGTTCCAAGTTGGAGATGATGATGCTAGTTTCATTTTATGAATCAGCTTTTGCTCCTCTTTTTGGCATTGAAGTAGAGGCTTCAGTTTCCTCCCTCTTTCCATTTGGCATCCAAGTTTTCTTCTCAATTTTTGTGCTTTCCTTAGTTGTTTCTTTGGTTTATGAGGGATAAATTTATACATTGTGGGGGGTTGCATTTTCATTTCTATAATTTAATTTAGAAATGACCCTTCTACTTCTGTCTTCTTCTCTCAATATTGGACCCCTCTATGGCCCAGTTGACACCACACAAGTACCAAAATTGGAAAGCACACAGGACTCAACTTCCATTTTCATGTGCCTTATGGTCATGTCTAGATAAAAATCAACCTATCCTGTAGTGCCCTTTGAGATTCTTCAACACAGAAACAAAATGGATGAAAACATGGTCTTGATTGCATTAAATATCTCTCATAGTCTCCCATTTCACCTGGATGGTTTGAGCACTCCTCAGGCTATTTGGACCAAGTTTAACAACTTGTTTGGCATAGTGAAAGAGTTTTGGGCACTACAATTTAATGCAAAGTTAACTTCTTTGACACCTACCAACTTTCCCACCATTGAGGACTTCTTAATGAAGTTCAAATCTCTACATTCAGTTTTGTAGGGATCTGAGAAAAACAAGATAGATGATGAGTGTATTTTTTTGATACTCTCAAGTTGTGAGGACAGTATCAGATCTTTTCTTTCACTTTCTACTCCACTATGGATGCTTTGGGCAACAGACATCAAATGCCTTCTTTTAAGACATTCTGTGATTGGTTGATATAGGAACAGGCAAAGATTTGATAGGTGGATGCTTCTAGCTCTTCCAGCCAAGCATTGGTTGCTCATTCTTCTTAGGGGAAATCAAAATGTAAAGCTAAACCAAAGAAAGATACACTAAAAAATGATCCCAAACCTGTAGCTAACCCTTCCAAGGGTAAATCTTCTTTGAAGTCTACTAAATCTTCCTCCAAGACTAAGAAGAAATCAATTGAGACCTACAATTTTTGTTGAAAGGATGGACATCTCGTTTCTATGTGTTTGAAATTTTTGGAGGCTTTAGAGGAAGCCATGTAGGAGTGCCACATTTCTGCTCTTAAGTCTTCATTCTCCCTTTCAAGGAAAGGTCATGCTCTTACTACACAAGCAATGACTTTTGGGCCCACCTAGATTCTTGATTTTGGTGCCTCTCACCATATGACTCACACTCAACAGTTGGTCACCTCACTTACTCCTTATGCTACTTCACAGATTGTTGTTGGGAACTCATCACATCTTTCAGTCTTAGGTTCTAGTTTTGTTGCGTTAGCTGGGGGTTCTCTTTAGGATGTTCTTTTTGTCGTTGTCATCTCAATGAACATACTATCTATTTATTAGATTTTCCACTTAAAATCTAGTAAGATAGTTGAGTTCTCACCACATGATGTGGTTATTCAGGACTTACATGATTTTGAGTTGATAGTGGCTACTGGGAGTGTTGACTCTACATCTCACATATATAGATTTGATGGATTTGAGTCTTCTAATGGCACGGGTTCCTGTCTTCTAGAACATCCAAATTCAGTAAGAAAACTTTAGCATTTGAGCATCAATTAAAGATATCTTTAGCACATGAGAACATAGGCACTTGTTCTTGGGCTTCCCCAAATTTCTGGCATAGATGGTGTTTGTCAGGGTTGTGCTCTTGGCAAACAACATAGGGATCATTTTTCACATGGATGAGCTACTTGTGCTTTGATACCATTGGAGTTGATTCATAGTGACCTCATGTCATTTTCCACTCCTTTTTTTGGTGCTAGATATGTGCTTATTTTTATTGATGACTTCTCTAAGAACACATGGGTGTACATTTTGAAGTACAAATTTGATATCTTTGATTCATTTCGAGTCTTTCTATTCAGTGGATACACACAAATAATTGGGGGTGGGGGGTATGTGAACCAAGCTTTTAGAAATTTTTTCTTTGAACATGGTCTTCAACATTAGTCTTTAGTTCCATACACCCCTTAGAAGAATATTGTGGTAGAGAGAAAGAGCAGAACACTTTGGGAGATGGCTAATTGTATGATATAGTCCAAGTCCATGGATTCGCCCTTTTGGGTAGAGATAGTCAATTGTGCCAACTATATTTAGAATTAAATGCCTCACAAGGTTGTTCAACATATCACTCATGATGAGGCTTGGTCTGATGTCAAGCCTAATGTATCTTCATTCTGAGTTTTTGGTAATGAAGTATGGGCATTTGTACTCGATTCTCAGAGGACAGAAATGGAGCAAAAGTGTTGACACCTCATTTTTGTTGGCTACTATGAGGATGTTAAGGCATACAGGTTATTTGACCCTAATTCTAGATAGGTCCTATTTCGATGGGATGTCCAATTTGATGAGAGACTTCCTATAGTAGTTACACTACATCTAGAGTCTACTTCACTTACCACTACTCGCTCATCTTTTCTAGTATCTTTTTTGGATGATGAGGATGATTATCTTGGTGATCCCCATTTACGTCCACCATAGGATCCTCCATAGATGCCTAAATGGGCTCATGTTATAGTCGAGAATGCCAAATCTCTAGCTGGTGACCCTTCCATTTCCCGTTGCACCCATTCTTATATTGCTAGTTCTAGTGTTCTAAGTCAAGTGATTTGTGATGATCCTCAAAAATTTGTAGTAGCAACAGGACATACTAAGTGGGATAGTTCCATGGGGGAGGAGTATTCTTCTTTGATGAAGAATCATACTTAGGATCTTTGTTCTCTTTCTAAGGGAAGAAAGTTAGTGTGGTGCAAATGGTTATATCATACTAAGTTTTTTGTTGATGGTTCTATTGATAAGTACAAGTCATGTCTTGTTATGAAGGGTTTTCTTATAGGTTGAGGGTATTGATCAAACTGAGACATTTTCCCTTGTTGCCATGATGAACTCTATTCGTGTTGTCTTATCCCTTGCAGCTTCTCAGGGATGGCCCATTTTTTAGATGGATGTGAAGAGTGCATTCTTGCACGGTGATCTTATTGAGGAGACTTACATGGAGTAGCCTTAGGGATTTGTGCAGGATTCCTCCTTGGTTTGTAGACTTTGATGCTTATTGTATGGTCTCAAATAGGCCCTTTGGGCTTGGTATGAGAAGATGGACTCCTTTCTACTTTCTATAGGCTTCACATGTTGCCATTTTGATCCTATATTATACATTCAACATCTTGAGGTTGAGGTTTTGATCCTTTTTCTATATGTTGATGATCTTCTTCTCACAGGTAGCTCATCCTCTATGCTTTAGGATGTTTAGATTGCATTGATGGAATAGTTTGAGCTGACTGATCTTGTTTTGTTATACTAATTTCTTGGTCTACAGATTGTCTAGTCCTCTACTGGGATCTTTATTTACTAGCAGAAGTATGCTCTTGACATGCTTTGACACTTTGACATGCTTGATTGTAAGCCTGCTCCCACACCTTTTCAATTAGGTGTTACCTTTTCTACCTCTTGCACATTGCCTTTAGTGGATCCTACATTGTATTAATAGTTGGTTGGTAGCTTGTTGTACTTGACACATACTCATCCTGATCTCTCCTTTACAGTTGGTCTTGTCTCTCAGTTTTCACATGAGCCTCATGAGAGTCATTGACAAGCTACCAAGCATATTTTGAGATACATTCAAGGCACACTTATGTATTTCATTCATTACACATCTAGGACTCCTCACATTGTTGGCTTTATTGACTCAAATTGGGCTAGTGATGTTGATGATCGAAAGTGTACTTCTAGATTTGTCTTTTGTCTTGGCTTTGGTCCTATCACCTAGTCATATAAGAAGTATCATGCTCATGCACTTTCATCTACAGAGGCTAAGTATAGAGCAGAAGTGCATGCCAGTCATGAGATTTTATGGGTTTGGCAGTTGATGATTGAGTTTGGTTTTCCTCTTGATCATCCCACTATTTTGTGTTGCGATAATTAGAGTGTTATTCATATTTCTTGCAACCCAGTGGAGCATCAGTGAACTAAACACATTGAGCTTCATATGCATTTCATCCATCAGTAGATTTAGTATGGTGCTCTCTCTTTGAAGTATATTCCCATTGACGTGTAGGTTGTTGACATCTTCACCAAATCTTTTACATCGCCATGCTATCTTTAGTTGTGGTCTATGCTTGGGGTTATAGAAATTGTCCTTGGAGGGTCTTGTTGAGGCCTTCTTTCCTTCATGTTTTTTCAGCATGTTTATTCTATCTCTTTTTGGAGAGGAGTTTTTCCCACTGGGTTTTCTCCTTTGTCTCTAGTTTATAGAGATTTCCTTGTTTTGGGTACCTGATCAGGCCTTATTATCGGGACCCATTTTCTTGCTTTCATAGATGTGCTAGGTTAGCTTACCTCCTAAGCTTCTCTTAAGGTGGGGTGTTAGAGTAATTATTTACTTATTCTTATTAATTAGATCACCTTGATTTAATAAATTAAGTTTTTCATTACTCTAGTTTACTTAAAAGCTATCTCTTAGGTGCATATAATTAATATTTATATTAATTATAATGCGCAGCCTAGCTTCTTTTCCCTTTTTAAGGTTTCATTACCTCTAAGGTTTAACTCTTGTATTTTTTGTTTTAGAATCTTGGAATACATTTTTGCTCTCACTCCACTGAGATTTCCAAGCTATGTTTTTCCCTCTTTGGTTTCCTTTCAGCAACAGGTTATTTCCATGTAGGTGTTCTTGGTGAACTGTGAAGTTGTTTTTTCTCAGCTTCTATATAAGTGATAGAAAAACTATCTAAAGAAAACATGTTTGATGAATTTGAGGTTTCAATATCAAATTTGATGGAGAAAAACAAAACTTGGCTGAGAAGATGAAATCATTGAAAGAGAGCAAGAAGTGAAATCTACAAAGATGTGTGAAGTCTTGGAACAAAAGAGACAAGTTGAAGATGAGAAAACAATGATTCAAAATGATTGAGACATATCACTTCTAGACCAGATGCAAAGGATGAAGAAATCATGAGACTAACTTAAACTACCTATAATTTGGTAAATTAACTACTTAGTTCAAATCTTGAGATTTGATAGAAAGATGGAAGAAATAGTCGAGTTAAGAATAGAGAATGAAAAGTTAAAGAGTGAATTGACATTAGAGAAGGACATCAATAAAAGGATAAAAAGATTAGAGGAAAGCATAAGAAAATTGGACGAACAATTAAGAGGGTAGAGGGGACCAAGAGATAGTTCTAGACTAGGTTACACTAAGTAAGGATAATCATCTAAGAAAGATTGATAAAGAAATGTGCACACAAATCATAAGCCAAATAAACCTACATGTTACTACTATGAAAAACCTAGACACATAGCTAATGTCTGTATGAGGAAATCTAGTTAGACCAATGTTAATCCTAAATTTGCAATTGCAAAAGAGTTAAAGATGTTGTTAATGCCATTCGAGGAGAAAATGAAACAGTTGAAGATGAAACTATTGGAAAAATAAGAGAAGTAACTAAGAGGGGAGGGGTGAATCAATTACCACAAAAAAAAAAAAATCCAAGATCCCTTAAGATGTCAATAGAATACAAAACCAAAACTCTGCTAAAATTGAAATACTATTTTAACTTAGTTAACATAGGAACACTTGGTTTACACTAAGAATTACTATCACTTGGAAAACACTAAAATAATCACTTCTTAAGATGTTTAGTGTGTTTAACCTTAATTAACTTAGTTGCATAAATCAAATAACATGAACACAAGAAACACCAAGATTTGATTTGAAAACCCAATTTGGGAAAACCATCAATTGCAACTAGTTACTATTTTTCACTCTTTTGAGGTGACCCTATTATGAGCCAACCCTATTAAAGGTTACAAAATAGACTGTTAGGTGTGAACCTATTAAAGGATTTAATTCACCCTATTAAGAGAGGCCTTGTTAGAGGTCTTCAGACACTTCAATCTAGAAATGCCACCTTGTTAGAGGATTTACAAAATCTTTGTTAGGCTAACTCTATTAAGAGATTCAATTCACTACTACAATTATTAGAGATTAAAAATGATTTGACCTAATTGCTAATGCAATTGACTTTTCTAATTTCAGATCTTAGTTTTGGCTTGAATACTTGATCCTTCTTGATCAGATTTATCTTTCCAATTTCGTTAACTTTAGATACTCTATTATCCTTCAAATTTACTTCCTTTATTCATCTTCTTCTCTTCCACTTTTTTTTCTGCTCATTCAATCCTCAACTTGACCTTATATTTATATGATTTACCTTGTCAAGTCAACATAAATACACTTTCAAACAAATAATATTCATCCCTTGAGTTAGCTAGAACTAACCAAAAAAACTGTCAGATCCAATATGTTGATACAGGAAAATCCTTCCTTAGCTGACCCAAATTAGTCAACACTAACTCATAAAAGAATTTCCTTCAGACTTCCTTTGGTAACCAAGTGAGCTTGGTTAACATTGGTTCCATTCCGACTTTCCTTTGGTAAAAGAGTGAACTCGATTAACATTGTTTACTTACAAACTTTCTTGGAATGCTTGACATATGTAGGAAACTTCCTTCAACACTCGAGTGATCTCGACTGACACTAATTTCTTGGTAGAGAATTGAAATTTTTGTAACATCAAAGACAACATACAATTAAATAATTGTATTCAACAATCTCCCTCTTTGGCATTACTAGCAACACAACATGTCATGTTACAAAGAAATTTTTAGAGCAAAAAAAAAAGTAAGGATAATATCCTTAGTTTCATTCTAATTATCATCCATGAGAACTCCCTCTATTAGTGTGAACTCCCTTTGACATCAATCACTCTACTTTCTCTGACTAAAATTTTTCTCCTTTTGACAACAAGCTCTCCTCTTTGACATCTAACTCAAATTTTTTGATTTCTGATATGAAAAACTCTCCCTTTTTGACATCTTATTCCAAAGATAACAATCAATGTATTTTCCATATATTTGATCTACTAATTCATATGCAATCTACTCTACCAATACTGCATCAACTTTAAGTATCTTCAAAATTCTCTGTTGATGCATCACTAAACATTATTTAGTGAGCTTTAGATAGGGGAATGACCCCTAGCTTACCTCTTTGATATAAAAATGCATCCGTAAGTAATGGCTTGGTGAATATGTCTGCAATCTATTCTTTTTTATTCACACATTCCAATCTCACCTCCTTTTCTTGCACCAATTCTCTTAATAAATTATACTTTATTGCAATGTGCTTGGTCTTGGTATGCATCCCTAGATTCTTGCATATGTTGATTGCACTGGTGTTATCACAAAAGATAATGACTGGGTCCTTGATCTTCTCCTTCATACCTAACAACAATTGTTTGAACCAAATAGTGTTGGAACAATTGACTACTACTGTAACATATTTTTCTTCTTCTATAGACTAAGAGATACAATTTTTCTTCTTGCTTGTCTAAGATACTAGCCTCTATCCAATAAAGAATGCTCCACCACTAGTGCTCTTCCTGTCATCAACACTTCCTGCCCAATCAACATCAGTGAATGCCTTCAATTAAAAGTTTCCTCCTTTATTATACCACAAACCATGATCTTTAGTACCTTTTAGATATCTCATAATTTATTGCCATCGTATGATTTTTTATAGGATTAGCAGAGAATCTTGCCACCATACCAACTGCTAATGTAATATCAAGTCTTGTGTGCAATGTATATTGGAGTTTTCCAATCATTGATCTATATGTAGTCTAGTCTACCTCCTTGGAATCATCATTTTCAAAAAGCTTATGTTCATTAGACATAGGTATTCCAACTGGTCTAGAATCTTCCATTCCAAATTTCTTCAATATCTCCTTGATGTATTTTGATTGAGTAATGTAGATACCATCCTTCATTTGTTTAATTTGCAACCCAACAAAGAATTTAATCTCTCCAAACATTGAAATTTCAAATTCTTTACTAGTTTCCACAGAAAAAGATTTGCACAAGTCATCATTTACAGTAAATAATGTATTATCTACAAAGATTTTTGCCAACACTATCTTCTTATCTAGTTCTTCTTTGATGTATAGGCTATTTTTATCATTAGTCCTTTAAAAACCAATCTTTATGAGGTGATTAGGTAATCTTTCATACCAAGTTCTGGGGCCTTGTTAGTAGATAGGCTACTTCTCTTTGGATCCTTCATCGAGAAGTGTCTTGTTCAAGCCAAAAAAAGAGTGATGGTTCTAGTCAGGAAAAAGGGAAATCAAAGGTGTCCTGCTTGCTAAGGAGGAGTTGACACAATGCTTCTTACATAACCACTGCTATCTGACTCTTCTCCAAGTAGGGAAACTTGTGCTTGACTATTCACAAATGCACAGTCTAACTATTGGTCCTCATGTGGAATTAGGGCCTATGTGTTTGAATATTTGGGTGTAGATCCATGGGGTTCAATCCATCATGCAGTGGAAAGTAAGGACACCATCAAACTTTACGCATATGAACAAATCCCTTCAAGGAGACTATCGGATGAGAGTTCAATAATGGGAGCAGGATATGAATTATGGAGATGCTCTTCTACTGCAACATCTAGAGAGGGGTTTCTACAACATGACAAGGCTGGTTAGCTAACATGACACTACTTGAGAGGGAGCTTTTTGGACAATGATTGGTGTAAATAGGGCTACTGTAGTGAAGAACAAAACACAAGGTTGGTGGTGAGAGACAATGACCAGAAAGGTGTTTGGAAATGGGAAAAGCTCATCTATTGTTCAATAGATGGGTTGATCTAGTTAACTATAATACTCATTTCAATGCTATAAGTCTTAATATGTAAAACTAAAAAATACAAGAGCAAATTCAAATCTTTGTTAAGGGTTTATTAGATTACTATTTCATTTTCCATACCAATCCTTAACTAGTGGTCACATTACTAGGAACCAACCTTATGAAAGATATGAGATAGTGTTGACTATTAAAGGAAAATTAAATGTCAATCAAAGTTCCATTTCATGCTCATCTACATTCATTACATGTTGGATTTTAATATCAATTTGGTAAAAATGTAAAATTGAGCTACCCTATATCTATATATAGAAGTAGCTCTATGTTATAGTAGGAAACTTATCTATACTTAGAAAAAAAAAGGCTTCGATATCCACAGTCATGTTAACTTATAATTTGTCTTTAAATTTGTGCTTCTTGTAGTACTTTTGAAGCATGCATATCTAATTTTTTTTCTATCTAATTATTAAGTGGGATATAGGGAAGGCTTCACCTGATGGAACCCCCAAGGAAAATGCTTCAATGCTTGACTCATCTCTAACCAATTGCAAGTAGGAAACCAATGCATTTGAAGAGCTAGGTATATGTTCGAAGAGAAGTATGTCAAATGTCTATGATCTAAATTGGGTTTCTTATTATTGAATTTTTCTTTGTCATTTGGTGTATGTTGGTTTTACTTAACAATGCTACATACATTATCGATACCATTCTTTCATTTCATTTTCTGAGTGTAGACATCCAAATATGTAATTGCCATTCCAAAGGACCGTGAATGACAAATTTGATGAACTTTGTGAATAATAAGTTTAGTTTCTTGGATGACACTAATTTATTTTAAGTTTTAACTCATTGCTTTCAAAAAATGCATTTGTTGCATATTCTTTCCAATCACTTGGTTTCTCAAATGCATTTCTTGGATATTTTAATCTCTATGAAGGGTTTTTGAATTTAAAATATTCTCTTTTATCTTTTCTCAAAGTTGGCATATGAATGCTGGGAAAATATTTTATCCGCAATTATCATAAACAAGAATAGTTCTTACACATTTATGGTTGCATTTGTGTTATCTATAATAAAATGTTAATATTTTGTTTTGTATCTTTTTATTAAAAAACTCCTTTTTAGCTAGATAGAATCATATTATTAGATGTAGACCTTTCAAAAAGTCAACTCTATTCAAGGAAACTAAATAAAAAATTCAAAAAAAAAGGATATTTTTACATCTAGACCTATTCCAATTTATATTCATATTGTTTTGTATGTTATTGTCTTTAATCTTTTGTATCAGCATGGTTTTGTAAGATTGAAAATTAAAAGTACAAAACTTTTATGATAGGATATTACCAAACATAACTCTAAAAGTGATAGTTTTTCTAATATGTATTTCAAATAGCTTATAGAATAGATGGTTTGAACTTTATAATCTGCAACATTCCTATATTTTATTAGCATATATGATATACTCTTTGAATTATTTCCTTAATACACTCTTATTGATTTTTTGTAGATTTAACTCTCATATAAGAACTCTAGATTTGTAATTTGTAATGGATGTTAGGATCATTGAGTTTTGCACTTGTTCAATCGAGGGGTTTTTCTTCATTCACACATTAACAATATGGTAGCAATTTCAATACTTTTTCAAAAAACTTATAATTAGCTAAATTATATTTTTAGAATTTGTGAAGGTTGTTGTCAAAATTTATTTTTAGAATTTGTTTATGTTGTTTTCAAAATCTGTTACAAGCTTTAAAAATCTAAATAAGTCTACACTATTGTAGAAGTGATTAGATTATCTCTATTAATAGTTGGCTATTGCTAATTTATTTTGTAGGATTATACTCTGCTTATTATAAACTAGCACCAGATCATGATATAACCTATACAATAATGAGAACTTTTGTATGATCTGGAAAATGAATACAACTTTCTTTTGCAAAGTACATCTTTGCATCCTAATTGCATTTGACCTTTCAAAAATATTGTGGGGATTCAAGTATGTGGAATACTAGCTCTAGATTAGGAACTCACTAGACAAATACAATTTATGATTTTATGAAGGCCCTGTGGTCACCATACTTTTGTTTTAGCAGAGCTTTAAAAGACATTTTTTACATTTTTCTGGACCATTTTCTTTTTAAGGCAAGTTGAAAAGACTTTATATGGAAATGAGTTAAACATCAAGGATTGACAATTTTTTATTTAATTTTTTTTATTATTTTGACAACTAAGTGAGATTCATATTTTAGAAATCATTTGTTCATATTTTGGAGAAAAAAAATGGTTTACTAGTAATGAATACATTGGCTTAATTTTAAAAGTTGTGTGTTTATATTCTATGGATAGTTTCTGCATGTTATTCATTTTGTTAATATAGAAAAAAACCAATTTATAATTTTAGAATAACATAATAATTTTATCTATGTGTGGGAATAATAGAAGTTAATTTCATGCATACAAAAAACATTAATATTGTTAGATATAGGTGGAAACTTACACATATTATTTTTTTTAAAGAAAATCTTATGCATTCTTATAATTTATGATTTTATTAAATAAATAATTATTTTTAATTCTAAGACAAACTTAATCTATTTATTAGGCGAGACTCCACTATCTTGAAAATATGTTTAAAAAATTTTAAAAAATTAAAAAAAATATTTAATCCCAAAGTTATTTTAATTGAACTTGGGATTAATGAAAATAAAAATAGGCGCCTCGAGAACGATTACTCTTGACATAATATATATAGAGGTATATATAAGCTAGTGGTAGTCACCACGCAATAGGAAAAATATTTACTTTTTATTTTTTATTTTGATAAGGTTTCTATAAAATTGTTAATTAATTTTTAATTAGAGTTGTATGAAGTTACTATAAAATTGTGCTTCAAAATATTTTTTAAAATTTAATATAAGGAGTTTAATATAGATTAAAAATATATATTTTATTTTTGGGATATTGTAATGTAAAAGGTTATAGTCATACATAGATATATGGTTAGGGACAAAGTTACCATTATAGTTAATGTTAACCTTAGGGATAGAATTAGGGTTAGGGTTTGAGCTATGGTTAAGGTTAGGGATAGAGTTATGATTATGGTTATTGTTAGAGTTATGGTTAAGGTTCATATTAGAGTTATGTTTATGGTTAAGGTTAGGGTTAGAGTTATGGTCATGGTTAAGGTTAGGGTTAGAGTTATCGTTATGGTTATGATTAGGGTTAGTGTTAAGGTTATAGTAAGGCTAAGACTAGGGTTAAGGTTTGAGTCAAGGTTAAGGTTAGAGTTAGGGTTAGGGTTTGAGTTAGGATCAAACTTAAGGTTAGGATTAGGGTTAGAGTCAAACTATGGTAGAGTTAGATCCAAAGTTAGAGTTATGCTCATGGTTAAGGCTAGGGTTAGAGTTATGCTTATAGTTAGGGTTAGGGATAGGGTTAGAGTCCAATTATGGTAGAGTTAGAATTAGGGTTAGAGTTAGGGGTGGAGTTATGTTTATGGTTAAGGTTAGGGTTAGAGTAATGCTCATGGTTAAGGTTAGGGTTAGAGTTATCATTATGGTTATGGTTAGGGTTATAGTGGGGATAGGGTTAGGGTTTGAGTCAAATATTTTTTTAAATTTAATATAAGGAATTTAATTTTGATAAAAAAAAATATTTTTTTTGGGATATTGTAATGTAAAATGTTATAGTCATACATAGATATATGGTGAGGGACAAAGTTACCATTATAGTTAATGTTAACCTTAGGGATAGAATTAGGGTTAGGGTTAGCATTAGGGTTAGGGTTGGAGTTAGGGTTAGCATTTGAGCTATGGTTAAGGTCAATGATAGAATTATGGTTATGGTGATCATTAGAGTTATGGTTAAGGTTCGGATTAGAGTTATGTTTATGGTTAAGGTTAGGGTTAGAGTTATGGTCATGGTTAAGGTTAGAGTTAGAGTTATGGTTATGGTTATGATTAGGGTTAGGGTTATAGTAAGGATAGGGTTAGGATTAGGGTTAGGGTTATGGTTTAAATCAACGTTAAGGTTAGAGTTAGGGTTAGGGTTTGAGTTAGGATCAAAATTAAGGTTAGGGTTAGCCTGGTTAGTGTCCAATTATGGTAGAGTCAGATCTAGAGTTAGAGTTATGCTCATGGTTAAGGCTAATGTTAGAGTTATGCTTATAGTTAGGGTTAGACATAGGATTAGAGTCCAATTATGGTAGAGTTAGAATTAGGGTTAGAGTTAGGGGTAGAGTTATGTTTATGGTTAAGGTTAGGGTTAGAGTAATGGTCATGGTTAAGGTTAGGGTTAGAGTTATCATTATGGTTATAATTAGGGTTATAGTGGGGATAGGGTTAGGGCTAGGGCTAGGGTTTGAGTCAAATATTTTTTTAAATTTAATATAAGGAGTTTAATTTAGATATATAAAAAAAATTTATTTTTGGGATATTGTATTGTAAAATGTTATAGTCATAGGTAGATATATGGTTAGGGACAAAGTTACCATTACATTTAATGTTAACATTAGGGATAGAATTAGGGTTAGGGTTGGAGTTAGAGTTAGGGTTTGAGCTATGGTTAAGGTTAGGGATAGAGTTATGGTTATGGTTATTGTTAGAGTTATAGTTAAGGTTCATATTAGAGTTATGTTATGGTTAAGGTTAGGGTTAGAGTTATGGTCATGGTTAACGTTAGGGTTAGAGTTATGATTATGGTTATGATTAGGGTTAGGATTATAGTAAGGCTAGGATTAAGGTTAGGGTTAGGGTTTGAATCAAGTTTAAGGTTAGAGTTAGGGTTAGGGTTTGAGTCAGGATTAAAATTAAAGTTAGGGTTAGGATTAGAGTCTAATTATGGTAGAGTCAGATCTATAGTTAGAGTTATGCTCATGGTTAAGGTTAGGGTTAGAGTTATGCTTATAGTTAGGGTTAGAGTCCAATTATGGTAGAGTTAGAATTAGGGTTAGAGTTAAGAGTAGAGTTATGTTTATGGTCAAGGTTAGGGTTAGAGTAACACTCATGGTTAAGGTTAGGGCTAGAGTTATCGATATGGTTAGGGTTAGGGTTATAGTGGGGATAGGGTTAGGGTTAGGGTTAGGGTTAGGGTTTGAGTCAAGGTTAAGGTTAGAGTTATGGTTAGGGTTAAGGTTTGAGATAGGATTAAAGTTAGAGTTAGGGTTATGGTTAGAGTCCAATTATGGTAGAGTTAGATTTAGGGTTAGAGTAAGGGGTAGAGTTATGTTTATGGTTAAGGTTAGTGTTAGTGTTAGGGATAGGGTTAGAGTTAGAGTTAAGGTTAAGGTTAAGGTTAGAATTAGGGTTAGGGTTAGAGTTAGAGTTAGGATTAAAATTAGGGTGAGGGTTAGAGTTAGAGTTCAGATTAGATTTAGGGTTATTGTTAGGTTTAAGGTTACAATTGGAGTTAGAGTCAGGGTGAGGGCTATACTTAGGGTTAGGGTTAGAGTTAGGGTTAGGTTTAGAATTAGAGTTAGAATTAAGATTAGGGTTAGGGTTAGAATTAGGGTTGCAAATATAGTTAGGATTAGAGTTAGAGTTAGGGTTAGGGTAAGGGTAAGAATTAGGTTGAGGGTTAGAATTAGGGTTACAAATACAGTTAGGGTAAGGGTTATAAAAACATTTAGGGTTAGAGTTGGAGTTAGAGTTAGGGTTAGGGTTATATTTAGGGTTAGAAATAAGGTTAGGGTTAGAATTAGGGTTAGGGTTAGTGTTAAGGTTATGGTTAGCATTAGGGTTAGCATTAGGGTTAGGGTTACAATTAGAGTTAGAGTTAAAATTAGAGGTAGTAATAGTGTTAGTGTTAGTATAAGAGTTAGAGTTAGAGTTAGATTTAGGGTTAGAATTGGGGACAAGATTCAGGTTAGGGTTAGAATTAGAGTTAGAGTCCCAGTTCAAGTTAGAGTTAAAGTTAAAGATAGAGTTGGAGTTAGGGTTAGGGTTAGAGTTACCTAGTTAGATTTAGGGTTAGGGTTATAGTTAGACTTGGGATTAGGATTTAATTAGGGTTAGGGTTGGAGTTAGGGTTATATATATTGTTAAGTTTAGGATTAGGGGTAGGTTTAGAGTTAGAGTCAGGATTAGGGTTAATTTTAGGGTTAGGGGTAAAATTAGAGTTAGAGTTAGAGTTATAGTTAGGGTTAGAATTAGGGATAGTGTTAGAATTAGAGATAAAGTTAGAGTTAGGGTAAGAGATAGATATAGATTTAGGGTTAGAATTAGGGTTAGGATTAGAATGAGCATTAGAGTTAGAGTTAGAGTTAGGGTTAGAATTAGTGTTAGGGTTAGGGTTAGGGTTAGAGTGAGAATTAGAGTTATTGTTAGAGTTAGAGTTAGGATTAGAGTTATAGTTAGGGCTAAAACTAGGTTAGGGTTAGGGCTAGAATTGGGATTAGAGTTAGAATTAGGATTAGAGTTAGGGATATATAGGTTAGGGTTAGGGGTAAAATTAGAGCTATAGTTAGAGCTAGAGTTACGATTAGGGTTAGGGTTAGAATTAGGGTTAGAGATTGAGTTAGAGTTAGGGTTAGGGTAAGGGTAAGAATTAGTGTTAGGGCTAGAATTAAAGTTACAAATAAAGTTAGGGTTAGAATTAGGGTTAGGGTTAGGGTTAGATTTAGAGTTAGGGTTTGAGCTAGGGTCAGAGTTAGAATTAGAGTTAGAAGAAGGGTTAAAGATAGAGTTAGGGTCAAAATTAGGGTTAGGGTTAGCACAAGGGTTACAATTAGAGTTAGGGTTGGCATTAGGGTTAGGGTTATAATTAATGTTACTGTTAGTATTAGTGTTAGTGTTAGAATTAGGGCTAGAATTGAGGCTAGGGTTAGGGTTAGGGTTAGAATTAGAGTTAGAGTTAGGGATCAAGTTAGAGTTTCAATTAAAATTGGAGATAGAGTTGGAGTTAGGGTTAGATCTAGGGTTAGAGTTAGGGTTAGATTTAGGGTTAAAATTAGGGTTGGGGTTAGGATTAGAATTAGTGTTAGGGTTAGAGTTACATATAGTGTTAGGGTTAGGATTAGCATTATATATAGTGTTAGGGTTAGGATGAGGGGTAGGGTTAGGCTTAGGCTTAGGGTTGGGGTTAGGGTTAGCATTAGGGTTAGCGTTAGGGTTACAACTAGAGTTAGAGTTATAGTTATATTTAGGGTTAGAGTTAGAGTTAGTTTTAGGGTTAGAATTAGGGGTAGGGTTAGGTTAGAGATAGAGTTGGAGTTAGAGCTAGGGTTAGAGTTTGAATATGGGTCAAAATTAGGGTTAGGTTTAGGGTTAGAATTAGTGTTAGAGTTAGAATAATAGTTAGGATTAGGGTTATAGTAAGGCTTAGGGTTAGGGTTAGAATTAGGTATAGAGTTAGGGTTATAAAGAGTTAAGGTTAGGGTCAAGGGTAGAATTAGAGTTAGAGTTAGATTCAAGGTTAGGGTTAGAGTTAGGATTAGGGTTAGAGTTAGAGTCAAAGTTAGAGTTAGAGTTAGAGTTAGAATTAGAATTAGAGTTAGAGTTATTTGTAGGTTATTAATCATATTATAGTTGATGTTAGTGCTATTATTACAGTTTATCTTAGTGTTAGGGTAATAGTAAGGTTAAATTTTTAAGTGGGTTAGTTCTATTATAGTGCCCATGATTAGTGCTATTGTGATACAAATTATTAATCTTGTTAATAATGTAATCCCTACCTCTCCCATCCTCTCTCTCTCTCTATCTCTCTCTCTCTCTCTCTCTCTCTCTCTCTCTCTCTCTCTCTCTCTCTCTCTCTCTCTCTCCCTCCCTCCCTCCCTCCCTCCCTCTCTTTCTCCCTACTCTCTAACTACACCTAGTAATATCTCCCCCTCTCTAAATACACCCTCTAATCTCTCTTTGTCTCTAGTCTCTAGATACGCCACCTAATCCCTCTCTGTAATCTCTAGATACACCCTCTTATCTCTATCATCTTGCTCTCTAGATATACCTCCTAATCTCTCTCTCCCTCTATGCTCTTCAGATACACCTCCTAATCTCTTTCTCACTCTCACTCTCTCTCCCTACTCTCTAGATACACCTCCTAATCTCTCTCCTCCCTCTCTCTCCCTGTTCTCTAGATACAACTCCTAATCTCTCTCTCTCTCTCAATACACCCCCTAATCTCTCTCTCTCTCTAGATACACCCCCTAATCTCTCTCTCTCTCTCTCTCTCTCTCTCTCTCTCTCTCTCTCTCTCTCTTTATATATATAATATTATTTATAGTTTCTAGTACATACAGGGTTAGGTTAAGGTATATAATTTACTAAATGCTTAGTACAGTCATATATAGAGTTAGAGTTAGAGTTAGGATCCAAGGTTTACCATTTCATTTATATGACACTCAATGTTATGGTTAAGGTTAGTAAGTGGTCAAATGTTACACTAAAAAAAGGGACATGGTTAAGGGAAGTATGAGATTTAGGTGTAGTGTTGGAGTATTTGGAGTACAACTATGTTCAAATTTAGGATATATGTTATACAAATGACTCAAATAGTGCAAACCTTTAAATTCATGAAAGAAAAATTATAAGTCCCAACACAACTATTTAGATGATGTAAAAAGTTTGAAATATTATATAAGAATCAATTTTATGTAAATTATTTCTCCATGATAATGTGAGAACATTATATATTGTTGAATTTTTAATAATGCTAATGCAATTTTTATTGCAATGATTAAGAATTGTAATCAATAAATATACTTATCATTAAGGACATCTATTTAGACTTATGATTTTCTTTCTTAATTCGCATATTTAGTAGCCACATCCATTAAAGTAATATTTTGTACAATAATAAATTTATTTTTTCTTGTTCTCTTCTTCGTGAAAGTTACATAGAACGATGGGGAAACAAAACTGCCAATACAACTAATTAGAAGTAAAATTCTAAAATTGGAGACAAGAATGAACCATATACAAAAAAATATAAATCTTTGTAATGGCGTAAATACATGTCACATTCTTCAATGATTAGGATTCTTTTGTGACCTTTGTTTGAACAATGATCATGAAAGACTTCTTTCATCATTGAGGGAAACCCATCCACTTTTGTAGATGTGTCACATATGAATTTTTATGCATCTTTCATATGCATTACTTCTATTTCCCCAACATAGTCAATTGGAAATATTGCATTCTCCACAACTTTAATTATAGTTGTGCACACCTCTTTAATTATTTGTAGGCATTTGTCAAACTCGGTCTCAAAGAAATCATTTGAGGTTATTGAAGTAGTCGAGCTAGTATCAAATAATGTTTGATTCTTTGTTCGAGGCATCCATAACTCAAATAGTAACCTGCAAACTTATCAACAAACATGAACATATAGCAATTATTAAAAAAAAAAAAAAGTATTCATAATCAACACAAATTCTTTCAAATGAATAATTTTTAAAATAACATAAATAAAAATCAAAACTATTTCAAATGAAATAGTTAGATTGTAATGCTTGAAATATGGTGGCATTGTCTTCCACTTTTCAAACATTACAAACATAAACATTAATAAAAAAAATTATATATTGTGAAAAATATTTAAATAAGACACATAATTAATCTAATTAAATAATGATAAAATATAAACTAAGTATTTGATTTTTATATTTTAAATTAATCATTAAATTTAATAAAATACAAATTTTATTGATAAGGTGACCTTGCCATCCACATTAATGATAAAAATTAATTATGAAACATGAAAAACATAAATATTTTGAAACATGCAAATATAAAACTATTATGAAACATACAAATCTAAAACAAAAAAACCAAAAGCATTTTGACATATGAAAATTTAAAACTAATATGAAACATGCAAATATTATTCTAAATTGAAACATGCACATTAAAAATGTGCAAATGAAATGCATTATAAAATATCTAAACCAAATAGATTTTGATTCAATTTGAATTCTAAATCTAAATCAACCATGCAAGCCTAAACTATAACTAATTTTGAAATTAAATATACATTTAAATCTAAATACATAACTAAATCTAAATCTAAACGCAAAACTAAATTAAAAATAGAAATCTCACATGCAAAAATTTACTCCAAAACTTTAATCTACTCTTCTTAAAAAACTCTAATCCACTCCAATAATCTCCACCTCTTCCTCCCTATAAAAACATAAAATGAATATGAAATGTGGAGCATTTGTTTTATAACCTATGAGAGGCTCCTCATATCCCCCAATAGATGTCTTTTGACATTCCACAAATTTGTTTCAAATTCTCCCACTCCCCACAAAAAATAAGCATGAATGTGCATGCAAAAATAAATTTAACAAAAATAAAATATTTTATATTTAAAAATTTAATGAAATTATTTCAGCCCCTTTTTTTGGCCTTATTTTTTCAGGTCCTGTCTTTGGCCCCTTTTGTTAGGTCCTATTATTTCAGCATCCATTTGGCTTCATATGATTTTGGCCAGCTATTATTTGGAGAATTTTTCTATATTTTAAAATCTAATAATGGTAAAATATATACTAAATATATGATTCATGTACTTTAAATAAATCATTAACTTTAATAAAATATAAATTGTATTGATATGCTGACATTGTCATCCACATAAATGATAAAATTATACTTTGAAACATGCAAATGTAAAACTGTTATAAAACATTCAAATCTAAAACATGCAAACTAAAACTATTTTGAAATATGCAAATCTAAAACTAATATGAAACATGCAAATCTAAAACTAATTTGAAACATGCACTTTTAAAATATGCAAATGAAAAGTATTATAAAATATATATAGCTCAAAATATTTTGAATGCAAATCCAAATCTAAATCAAACATGCAAGACTAAACTATCAAATGTAAGCATAAACAATTTTGAATATAATTCTAAAAATCTAAATGGAACTAATTGAAATTGAAATCTAAATCAAAGTAGAATATTATAGCTAATTTGAATTTGAATCTACATTTACTTCTAAATCTAAATAGAAAATAGAAATTTCACCAGCAAAAAACTTACTCCAAAACTTCAATCTATTCCTGTTCAAAAACTTCAATCTAATCCTCCAATAATCTCCACCTCTTCCTTCCTGCAAAAACATAAAATGAAAATGAAATGAGGAGCCTTTGTTTTATAGCTTGTGAGAGACTCCTCATCTCCCCCAACAGACGTCTCTTCACATTCCACAAATTTATTTCAAATTCCCCCACTCCCCACAAAACAAAAGCATGAATCTGCATGCAATATTATATTTAACAAAAAAAAAAAATCATATTGAAATTGTTTTGCCCCTATTTTTTCGGGCCCTATTTTTTCGGGTCCTAATTTTTCGGGCCCTATTTTTTTGGGTCCTACTTTTTCGGGCCCTATTTTTTCAAGCCTATTATTTCGGCCTCCATTTGGCATCCTATTATTTCGGCCAGCTATTATTTCGAGAGTATTTTTTTTTTATGATTTAATAATTTAATATTTAATTTAGAAGTTTGTAACTCCTGCCTTTTCTTTTTTATTGACAAGGAATCTTGGCATATTCTCATGCTGGGCTCTTGTGCTGCCATTGTATAGAACGCCTCTCGGCGTAACAAAACATTTGTGAACTTTGTTGAATAGAAAGTGTAATTTTTAGATGATACCTTGCTCTTTTAGAGATGATAATAGTCGAGTGGATGAGTCATCAGATGGTTACATAAAAAAGAGCTATCAATTTTTGAATTTGAATTTGAATAGACATACATCTTTTAGGAGTCCTCTTAGAAAAGTTGAAAGGTTAGCTATTGGTTTATGTTGCTTTTTGCATAGTCATGTTCTAGAAAAAGAGGGTTAAAAGTTTATTAAGATAGAAAGGATTACAACAAAGAGAGCTCAACAAGGAGCTCTATCCTGAGCAACAAGTTCATCAAATTCTTGCACCATCTCAAAGGGAAGTTGCCCACTATCCATAATATTCCAACCTGGAGCATGACTAGAAGCCCATAAAGATTTTATAAAAGGGAAGCTTGAGTTAGAGATTGTTTATTGAATTTGAGTTCTTCTTTTTCTGTGCATAACAATTAGTAAGGAATCTAAAAGAATATCTCATAGCTCCATCTTATAAAGTCAGTAATATTTTGCAATTGAAAAATGTACATTTTACTTAATTAAAATAAAATAACATGTGTGAATTTTCGTTGAGAATAAAACAAATATAAATAGTCAAAGCTGATTTGCTTCTTACAAGCTTAATTTCTTTCTTATGATATATTCAATTTCTTCCTTGTGTAATATTTAAGGATGGTAAAAATTTGAATTATTTTTTTGTTAAATTGATAATATTGAAATGTTTAAAATATTTATTTGTTATATTGTATATTTTAGAAGTTTTGTATACACATTTTTCTTTTAGCTTTAACTTATTTTGACAAAAAATATTTCCAACACTTTTTATACCATATATTTTTATGGTTTTAATTGTGATATATTTTTTTATTATAAAATATCTTTAATACTTTTCTATCACATAATTTTATTTGTCTCATGTCTTTTTAATTTGATGTTGTTTTCATGTTTAATTGATATTAAGAAGAAATGACTTTTTAGATGGAATTATATATGTTATATAAATATATTGTTAAATGTTAATTTTTTTTATTTTATTAAGTGAGAAAAATGTAAAATGTAATTATCTCGTTAATATAAATTGAAAATGAAATGAATATATTTTATGTAAATTAATTAAATAAATAGTTCTTAATAATGCAATAAGGTTGCAAACCAACTATGTTTGTGACAAAAAGTAGTAGGTTTCTTTAAGTTGATCTATATAATTTTAAAGTTTACAATAATGAACTTAAAATGTGAATTTGATTTTTAAAATGAAATAAGAAATTATCTATATTTAAAACAAAATAGAGAGACTTTCACATTAAAAAGCATTAAACATATACATACATACATACATACATATATATAAATTATATTTTAATGGTTTTCTTGTATTGTGTCCTTGTGTATGAAAAATACCTTGATTATGATTAGAACATTAATTATTATCATTGTAACATGAAAAGTCTCGTTTGTAGAAATTAAATATTGATTATTTATTATGTATTTAAGAGTGGCCATAATGCTCATTTATAATAATAAATAACTTTAATTTAGACTACATGTAACTAAAATATAATATTGGTGACATCTGATTGATTAAAATTGTGAAGCTTAATTACTAGTTAGATTTTGATGTTTTCTAGCATATAATAGGAACTAAAAAAGTTTTCAAAATTATATGAAACCTATGTTCAATAATATTGACTTGCATAGTACCCTTGTGATTATAACATTAATTATTATCATTATAAAATTAAAAGTCTCTTTATATTAAAAAATATTGATTATTTATTATTTATTTAAGAATGATTATAATAATAAATAAACTTAATTTAGACTCTAGGTAACATTTCTAATAATATGAGTTTTACATCATTAACAATGAAGCTTTACTGAATGATTCCACTACTTTGCATGTGAACCATTTCAAAAAATCATTTGGACATTGGTGCCTTTGGACCTTTCTTTTTGACAATGCGCTATATTGTTGATTCCATATTAAGTTTACAGAAGAAAAAAAATTCCACATTAAGGAGGATTTTATTTGTTTCACAAGAATGTGACATTTTTGAACAATTTTCTTGGATGGATCACTCTATATTTTGATAGATTGATTGAATGAATGAAGAATTTTTTTGATGTATACAAGATGAAATACTCTTTAAATGACATCCATGAGATTTTGATAGATTTGATCATCGCTATTATTTCTTTTGTAATCTCCCAGAACATTTGGCTTGGGAAGAAAATACGACAATTGTATGATGTGCAGTTTGAGATCAGGCACTTGTGGGGGAAAATTGCTAATTCTCTTCATGAAAAACTCCTAGCTAAATGTGACATTGGTGGAGGTTTGGATCCTAGTGATGTTGGTATTTATTCATGCCTTTCATCTCCTCTTTAGGGTAGCACTCCCTCATTCCCCCATTGATGCTCTAGGAATAAAGCTAGGCAACACTCTCAACGTGTTAATCGTGAGGGGCCCTAGTCTCCTCCCAAGGTTGGAGTTCTTAAAATAAACATTTATGGTTCTTCTTGGGGAAATCTTGGACTGACTGGTATTGGGGGAGTTGGGCATGACAACTCTGGTGATATTCAATTTCTATTTTCTATATACAAGGGTTACCATACAAATAACCTCATGGAAGCCCTTGCTATCTTGGTTGTAGTGGAATAGTTTTGTCAACATGGATGGAGAAGAATTATCTGTGAGACTGACTCACAAGTGGTTGCGAATTTATTGAGTAGACTGAACCTTGTGGATGTGGATTGGCATTTGGCTCTGGTTATTCAACAAATCACTCAGTTATGCAACTCTCTGGATTCTATGCCTTTTATGCATATCCCTCATGAGTGGAATGGTGTGGCTAATTTTTTGGCTAAATGGGCCTTAGAGCATGTGCCGAATTGGAACATTACTGATCATAGGATGCTTCCCCTTGATTTATCTCAGATGTTGGATCAACTTATGGGCCACGATAAATCTTTGTAGTTCTCTTTGTTTCTTCTGTTGTTTTGTTTTATTTGGTATTCAATAAATTTTTTACCACTCTTTTAGTGGGGAGAAAGAGAGAGAGAGAGAGAGAGAGATCCACATTAAGGGGGATTCTATTTCTTTTGTGTGAATGGGACATTTATAAATAATATGCTTGGATGGATCACTCCAGATTTTGATAGATTGGATGAATGAATGAAGAATTTTAATGAAGTATATACGAGACCAAATAATATTTTAATGACATCCATGAGATTTTAAAAAAATTTGATCATTGCTATATCATTTCTTTTGTAAACTCTTAGAACCTTTGGCGAAAGAAAACACAACAATTAGGAGAAAGAGAGCTAAGGAAAAAGCCCCACATTAAGGAGAATTCTTATTGTTTCATGTGAATGGGACATTTTTGAATAATTTGTTTGGATGGATTAGTCAAGATTTTGATCAGTTGAATGAATGAATAAATAATTTTAATAATGTATATGAGACCATATAGTCTTTTAATGACATCCATGAGATCCATCCAAGAATCTTTCAAACTCTGGAAGTAAAATTATAAATTTTGTTACAAATATTTTTAAATATTTTATTTTTTTCCCTATAAAAAAATTGTTCACACTGGTGCAAAGATAGAGATGTTGATATGGTGGAAAGATGGTTGAATACAACTTATTTCAAAGCTGCAGAAGCAGATTATCCAATCCCTACTAACTTCACACATTAATGACTTTTTTTTTCATTGATGATGGTTGATTAAATCCTAATATATTATTCTCTCTTGCATTGTAGTTAGTTCATGAACTGCCTGATGGTCATGGTCAGACAATCTTACAATTGCTATTGTTTTGATGGTATATTTTGAAACTGTCAACTGAAGTATGATAGCAATGCCAAAAATTTTGAAGAGGTGATTATTTTATATTATAATGGATTTGAATTAGGAAATACTAGAGTGGAAATAATAAAATCTATGTAGAGAACAATAACATGGGCATGCTTTATTTTACTCTTTGGTTGATTTGCCATAAAGTAAAAGTATTTTGAAGGTTGGAGTAAATCTAATTAGAGTTCAAATTTATCTTTTGTAAACAACATCCTTTTTACTAATCTTTATTTTAATTTATATGAATTTTCTTATCTCATTCCTATAGTATACTTAATGCATAGACACAATGTAGAAAAGAATGAATGTGTATACTTAATGTGTAGGCACAAGGTAGGAAAGAATGAGTGCTTTAGAGCAGTTTCTCAATATATTACTCTAAATTACTGATTTAGAGAACTTTTACAAGTTTAAAATTTTTGAATTACTGATTTACCCCTCCCTCCTCTCATTATGCTCTTCAAAGTTAGGTTACGTTTTAAGAATTTGTCATAGGTTTAATTAGAGCTTCATTCCCCATTGAGTACATATTGAGGGAAAATCATTATTGATGTATTGATTTGTCAATAAAATGAAAGGAAATGGTATTATGTGAGTACTCTAGCATTAGAGCTAAGTTTGTAGGTGCATTCCTTCATGGGTGAGGTGGTGCTCTTATTCTTTCACATTTGCTTTATATTATTTGACATATTTATGAATTTATTTACTTTCTTGCACATTCATTTAGGAATGGAACAAGTGGTATTAGACTTCTATTGGTTCTCATTGAAGTGTTTTAAATTTATAGCATAGATCCCTGGAGTTACCTAATTGGGGAACAATGAAACATGTTTTTGGGACGAGGACCAATGATGTAATTTTTTGGGTGGTAGGGGAACAAAATAAAGGTGGTTGCATCACTACATATGATACTTGACAAAGTCCTAGTGCAAGCTTTCAAGGTGCATTCAAATAATTTTCAAATCAATAACATTTCCTTAATCCCATCTATGGATGCCACCTACATAGTTGATTGTTCCCAATTAGTCATGAAAATATATTGTATCCCATGTGATATCGCTACCAAATGAGTATTCTTCTTCATTTTATAATTATCCAATTAGGTTTACTATTGGAGTTTTTGGACTTTCATTCTAAAACTCTACAAAAAACTTGACAAACAAATAGTAACATTTGGAGATAAATATCCAAACCAATCACCAACCAAGCTATTGCCAGCTTACTTTGGATATTTATATTCAGGATTTTTTTAACAAATAATATTGGTTGAGAGTTTGACCAATGCTAATCAACATTGGTTGGACTTTCAACCCAACTTTGGTCAAAATTTTGACCAAAGCATCGACTAAGATGTTGTCATGGGTTTGGCATCCTAGTCGATCAAGGGAGCCACTTTGACCATGTTTGGTTAAAAGTTTGGCAAACCTTCTCGCAAACAAGGTAGGCCATTTTTGACCAAATTTTTCATCGACATTCTGACATTAACAATGATTGGTCAAAGTTTTAATGAGGAAAATAGTGAAAAAATTATTTGTAGATCATTCAACCAACATGAGTAGAAAATTAAACCATTTTTTGTCAAAAAATGAGGCCAATTCTACTAATGTGTTTATATGTTGATGATATGCTTAGAGTTGGGTCTAACATGGATCACATTAAGGGGTTAAAAGAATAGTTAGCACTTTCATATTTTATGAAGGATTTGGGGGAAACAAAGCAAATCCTTGCTATGAAAATTTGTAGGGATAGAAGAACATAAAATTGATATTATCTTAGGTTTGTTATATTGAGAAGGTGTTGCAACATTTCTTTATAGAGAATGGTAAAGCTATCAGTACAACTTTACCTGATAATTTGAAATTGAATAAGAAGATGTGCTCAAAGGAATCATAAGAGGAGGCTAAAATGTCCTAGGTACCTTATGCTTTAGCTATAGGGAGCATAATGTATGCCATGGTATACAGTAGGCTAGATATTACACATGCAGTGGGAGTTGTTAGCAGGTATATGAGTCATCTAGGGATTGTGCATTAGAATGTAGTTGAATGGATTCTCTAATATTTGAGAGGAACATCCAGTAAGTATTTACATTTTGGGGTCTCTATTACTAATTTATAGGGCTATGTTGACTCAGATTTGGTAGGGGATATTGATACTAGGCAAGGTATTATAGGTTATGTACTTACCATTGGTGGGACAAATGAGTTGGATTTCTCGGTTACAAAAGGTTAATGCTTTATCCACCATAGAGGCAACCAAGGAGATGATATGTCTTCAATTCTTCATGGAAGAATTGGGACACCCATAGAGGGATACTTATTTGTTTACATATAGCTAGAGTGTCATTCATCTTACGAAGAATTCTTCTTTACATTCAAAGACAAAACACATATAGTTGGAGTACCATTTCATTTGATCAATTTTTGATGATGGATAGTTAGAGCTAGAGAAGACACATACAGATGATAATCCAATAGATATGTTTACCAAGGAAATAATAAGGGAGAAGTTGGACTCTTCTTCAACTTTGATTGGTCTTGTAGATTGAACAGAATAAGGAACAATGGAGTCCAGTGTGCTTTGATATTCTAGTGGGAGCTATAGATTTAGCAGTCTTATTATTAGTCTCTGAGTGGGAGGTTATTATTGTGGAGTTTGATCAGTCTCCAAGTGGGAGATAATTGTGATGTGCAGCCTAATCAGACTTGAAGGTTTATTTGATGCGGTTCCCCCCAGATTATTTTTATGGGGATTTGGGGTAGTGCCCCTTGCAGGGTCTTGAGGTAGCACCCCAGGTGTGCTCCCAGTCATAGTACAGGGTGGAATCGAGGGGAAATGTCCCTTTACAGGTTTTCAGGGGTAGTGCCCCCAAAGCCAAAGAATGACTCACTATTGTAAAAGGCATTGACTGCTATTTTTCTATTGGGTGACTTATTCTATTTGTAATTTTATAAGTGACAAAAGCTTTTATAAAATGGCTCAGGTTTAGGGATTTCAAGATAGATGACGAGATTGTAGCTTCTTTTGGTGGTATTAAGTTGTAAGGGATTGCGGATTGTAATCACTGAATAATAATAATATTAGACTCGCTATTTGTGGACAAATCCTAGGGATTGGGTGAACCATGTTAAATGTTTGTGTCTTTTGTTTCTTCTATGTGACTTTTTTTTTTTTGATATTTTTTATATTTGCATGTAATTTTTTATTTTTGTCTATGGTTGATCCTAAGGGGGCTATTTGGTCTCTCTTCTACTTCTCGCTTATGGGGGGGGGGGGGGGGGGGCTCTTTTCCTCACACAAGATATTCTTCTCTCTCCTTTTCTCTTATTATACTTATCTCTATTTTTGGAGGGGTATCTTTCCCATTTGGTTTTCCCTCTTTCTCCACTTTATGAGAGATTGCATTGCATCTTTTTTGCACTTGCAATTTGTACAGGGGTACCGAACATGGCCTAGTAGTTGGGACCCATCTTGCATTATTAGCTAGACTTTGTGAGTTTAAGTGCATTCCCCCAAGTTACACTTAAGGGAGGGTGTTGGTGTAAATAAGTATTTTCTATTTACACTTTACTTAAGTTTACTTAGATTTATGCATTTTCATATTAGTTATCATATAGACCCTTGGTAGTTTTCATAGTCACACCAATTGTCATGTAGAAAATATAGTAGTTTGTACTTCAATTGAGCACATGTTGTCTACTACATCTCTTTATGAGGTAAACATTTGTATTCTTATTTTCTCATTATCTCACATACATTCATTCACAATGGAGGATAATCTACTCTTGATGAACATGTGCTTAGTTGTTGCTTATCTCTTTGCATGACTCCTAGTCATATTTATTGCTTTTATATACAAGGCACTTCTATGTATTTCTTTGAAATCTATCATCATTTGATCATCATTATTGAGATTCTCACTTGATCATCTCTTGTCGCTCTTGTACTATCTCTTGTGCTTCTAGATCTTAGCATTGCATTATTGCCTTAAGAAAATTCTTATAGTTTTCAAAGTTATCAGTTTTAATTCTTTTACTTTTTCATCACCTTGATAGATAGTTTCTAACTTAACCTATATATCATTTCTAGATAAACAATGCATAACTTTGACAAACACATCTTTTGTAAGACCATATAAAATAGCATATTTTGCTCTTTTATCATCAGAATTGGAAGGTACTATTTTAGGAATATCATAATTTGAGGTAATGAACTCCCACATGCGAACATCTAAAGAGTTAATAAAACCTTCCATTATAAATTTTCAAAACACTTAATCATTTCCATCAAATAAAGATGCTCTTTTCAGAGATGCACCTTCAACTAGTGTCATTTTTTAAACAACTTTCAAAAACTAGGAACAATCCCTAGAGGACAACTTAGGAAAGGGACTCTATGCTCTGATATCACTTGTTGGAAGTTAGAATACTTTGTTTGCGGGGGGGGGGGGGGGGGGGGGATTGGTAAATTAGAGTATTGAATGAATTCAAGTAGTATCTTTATATTTTAGAAAACCTTAAAGGAAATACATAGGTTCTTAGCAATAATTTGAACTCATAAAATATATATGATAACCTGAAGATACATGGACATGAAAATGAATGATACCAGAGCAACTAACAAAGGAAAACTCACAAGACATAACACTTTTTTTTTTTGTCGAACTTGGGAAACCCTAAGGACCAAACTAGGTTTTCTCATAGGAAAATAAATTGCTCCAAGATTTGTACCTCTTATTTACCCACATAGAGGTTTGTTGGTACCCATATAGATTAGTAACTAAATTTTTCAATTTATGGTCTTGAACTCCTTTGAACAATAGTTTGAAGTGCTCAGTTTAGTAGTGGTTCAATTTTCCCATGTATGATCAGTGGTTCAATCTACATTTCCCACATATTTATTGGTTCAACATGGCACAACAAGTATGTTTAGATAATTGTTCCCAAAATATACAAGACCAGTTCAAGGGTTTCAGTTGTCATGAGTCATAAGTGCAGATTTAAGTACACTTAGTTTGTGAATGTTAGCTGTGACAGAAGATTACTCAAAAGTCCAAATGCATGTTAAAAATAGAACCTTGGTTATGGTATTCTCCTCTAACTAACAAAATTGATGAATCTCCTTAGATAAAGGTAATTTATTATTTTGCAATAAGCTCACTCTCATTATATTCTTTACTATTAAGGAGGCCTATATGATTGTGAAGATTTGAGTTAGAAATCACTTCGTCAAGATTACAAGTCTCTCCTAAAAAAGTGTCATGAATGGAAGGGATCTTGAGTTTACTTAATAGCCTTCATATTATTTCAACAATCATTTTCCTTATAAGATAAATCAAATGTTCTAAACAGTTATGGTATGATTAGATAGTAGACAGGCTTGTGGCTATTGGTTCATTGATAAAGGAAAAATAATGGTGATGATAAAAACAACTCACACTTGGGTCGTGGGGAAGAGATGAGTATAAATGACTCCCCAAGACCGCACTCATAAGGCTCTACTCATCACAAGATGGCCCATGAGTGCATAGCAAGTGTCAGGTTTAGTCCACGTGGTAGCAACCGAAGTATGCACTCGAAGCCAACATCTAGAGAGAAACTATGAACTATTGGACCAATTGTCAATATGGAATGTGGTACTTGTTGAAGCCGGCAACATTAGGACATTATGAAGTGAAATGCAGAGCCCGGCTTGAACCTCAGTGTATGTAGGAGTTCATTGTCGTGGAGAAAACATGTGAGTATGGCGCACCAAATTGTGATCATGCACAAAGGCATTGGGAGAACTAAAACTCACCTTGATATTGGAAAGAGACCCGATGACAGTTGAAGTAGAGCAATGTATGAAAGCCGCGGACCAAAATAGAAGGGGTTCGAACAGGGTAATGATAGGAATTGCCGAATTGTTTGATTGAATGCTTTAGAAAATGAAACCCGAGGCTTATCAACACAATGGATTCATGGTCATCACCTTCATAGTCACAGGTTCAAAGCAACAAAGCCCATGACCCGAGTATGGAAAAGGGTCATTGAATCAAACCCAAGTAGGGAGTGATTATGATGATCCCTACCTTGAACACTGGCGGCAAACAAAAATGGTCAACAGATATTGATACTTTCTCGTAACCAACGGTGAAAGGTGTTTTTCTTCTTGGTTCAGTTATTTGAACAGGGTTCTGAGAACAAGGAGCTAGGAATCTTCATTTGCCAACGCCGATCTCCATGATTTTATCGAACTCATAGTTCAAAGACTCCATCCAAGGCGAGCACATGAAATGTTTGATAGAATGCCCACCATTCACCATACCAGCTTTATGATATGAGTTTCATAAAATTTGCTTGTCTGACATGAGGAAGACTTGCCAACTGTTATCGTGCAAATACCTTCATGATAGTTATAATGCCAACTGTCAAATAAAAAATGTGGGAGCAGGGACAGTGCATATGAATTATTTATTTGGGATACCAAGAATTTAATGATTCGGTCAGGCCCAATTCAAAGAGGATAAATCAAAAACATATAGTTCACACAATCTGAGGAACAGAGCATGCTGTCAAAATACCTGACAAAAGACTAGTGATGGGATTGAGGTGTATATATTTCAATGGGAATAATCTCCTAAGGGTCACTTTACTGTTGATACGAGCGTGTCACCACCGTAAGTGTATCTTTCAAAATACCTTTGATCCGATTATAAAGTGCGGGGATAGTTATGAAGATGTGGCTTGAATGTTTGGAAATACTTGCCAATGACATGTTTCAGAAACATATGACGGGAGTGCTCGATAAGTCCCTTCTCTACCAACAAATGCAAATTTAATTTAAAACTTACTAATATCTCAATTTGATATATCGCGAAGGGCTATGAAAATAAGTTAGTGCCACATGTCAAACATATATATGAAGCCTTTGAAAAGCTCAAATTGGAGCAGCATATGTCACCAGAATGTTCTCGTAACTGAAAATAAGGAAGTTCCCAAGTTCCCTAATCCCTAAAAAGAGATAAGTTGAAATTAATAACTGAAAAGAAATAAACAAACTCATTGGAGGAGATAACTATGCGACAAAAGAGCAGAGACGAGCTCGGGATCTTTGGGAGAGAAAAAGAAAGCAGACTGCGGGCTATGGAAGAGCAAAGTTTTTGTTCTTTTTCTGGACTCAAAGTTTTTGTTCTTTTTCTGGACTTTGAGCTAGGGAAAGGGGAAGTCTTGATTTTAAGCGTAATGAAGGGAGGAAATGTTTATTTCTTCTGAGTAGTGATTTTGATACAAAGATGTAATAAGATTTATCTAATCTTTTACACATTAGAGAAGGGAGATATGAGAGATAATTGTATATCAAAACTTAAAGCTCAAGCATTTATCTTTCCATTGATTATGATCTTTGTATAATTTTCAGTTTTTTCTAAATGCATTTTAGTATCATTGTTTTCTAAATATGTTTGACTTCAAGGTTTTAAGTTTTGATTCTTCATTTTCTTAAAAGGATGGAAAGTGCATTCCTTGTTTTCTTCTCTTTGATATGTAAAGTCTAAATAAATGAACTTTGTGTCATTTATTCATTGTTCTAATTTTTCATCTTCCTTTTTGCATCTATGTTGTGTTTGTGAGTGGATGTTTGTCTTCCTTTCATGCTTTATGGTTAAAAGCATCTGTGTTTGTAATTTAGTAAATTCATTGTAAATCATATACGTGGAGCTATACCTAGATAAATTTAGAGGGCACTTATGCTCTTCAATAGCGAAGTGACCCAATTGTTGGTGTTGGTTTAGTCTTCCTATCTAAGCATTTTGGAGTTAATTTGTATACATTTCTTTGGAAGACAATCTGTTCACTAACAAAGTTCAACTCTTACATTCGGTTTGTAGCCACATCTGCTTTAGACTTCTTCAAAATTATACAAATTACATGCACTTGCATAAATACTTTGAGATACTAGCATTCATACAAGTACACCTAATTGTAAGATGTCTTCATGAATCAATATAGATACACATTCCTATATACAAGAATGCAAACACATACACTTTTTTGGTCATTTTGTTGTGTCTGTGCATGTGCCCTTATATAGGGTTGTAAGATGAATACATTAATTTTTTTACATGAAATATTAACATTTATGAAACTATTTTCCAAACCCTCACTAAGGTTTGTTTGATGCATCTCAGATCAAAGAAGTCTGTACATAACAAATTCTTTTTTTAAAAAAAATGGTAACAAAAAAACTATTTATGCAATTGCTTCATACAAAAGAAACTTCCATAGTGGTAAGAAATATTTAACAAATAATATAACACCATGAATGAAAATTACTTGATAATACTCGACAATTAGAAACCCTTTGTTGACCCAACCTATCACATTAACATAAGAATAATTGGCACAAGTGTGTTGTCATTGACTAGAAACCAACCGAGGAGTATACATCTCTTGAGCACTGGTAGATATCTTCACAGGTCTACAAGGAACAACATGACTATGCGAAGTCTATCCAGTCATCATAAGGATTCATCACATTGGCAAGGAAGAATAAGTATGGTAAGAATTCAAATTATGTTTGTATTTTGACAAGAATGACAAAATACATAGATAATAGATGAATCCAGATGAGACCCATGCCAGACTGATAGCGCTACTAGTCTAGACCCTTCATCATAGGTGTCATAGGTCATTTGTGATCTACTAAAAAATTCAAGTTCAAAATTTGAATTTATTAATTTGAGTGGGAAATTATCCAAGGGTTTCTACACACATAAATAGGAGGTGACTTCACTAATTTCCAGGTGTGTATGTGGATGTGTGTGTGTGTGTGTGTGTGTGTGTGTGTGTGTGTGTGTGTGTGTGTGTGTGTGTGTGTGTGTGTGTGTGTGAGAGAGAGAGAGAGAGAGAGAGAGAGTGCAAAAAAAAGGTTTAAGAAAAGAAGAATAGAGGACAATGTAATACACATAAAGAAAGAGAAGAGCAAAGAAAAGATTGAACGGTAGACAAAAGTCATCAAGTAGAAAGATTCAAAATCAAAGAGACACTTCTAACCTAAATTAGTAGATTATACTATAAGGGAAAGATGAGGAGTGAAAAGCAGAGTGATACAAAGGAGATCTCAAAGTTCAATGATCACACGGGGGGAGATGAAGATATCTCCAAGGTAATTACTAGAAGATCTACCAAGCAAATAAGTGTTACTTATTATCGATCACATTTGATATCTCTTTAACCAATGTTATCAAGTTGTAAGCTCCTAACATAGCATGATTTTGTTGTAAGCATATGATTAAATCCTTCAAGGAGGTTCCTCTCAGAAAGAGTGCTAAATCCATTAACAAGGTAACTTAACAGGTTGATTGTAATCCTAATAGTTTACAAACATTCCTAATAGGATGTGTTCTTAGAAGGAAAAAGTTGTAGCTCTTAACTGCAAAACCTTTTATCTACAATAAAAGGCTAGTGGGCATATTATCCCCACCATAATTCTCATCCTCTCATTGAGAGTTTCCACAGACAAAATCTGTGTGTCCATTGACAAGTAGTTTTGTGTGTGAGTTTATTTTATTTTATTTTACAACATTTATCTTGTTTATAAGCATAAGGTGGTTTGCATTAAGCGTAGTTGAAAGAATGAAAGGAACAACTAGTTTTGTGAATTGTACTGATTCACCCACCTTCCTAGTGTTGGTTGGGACCAATGCCCTTTGTATTATCTATTGTTTTCTTCTCAAATCACTCTATCAAAGAAATGTAATTATAAAATACTTTTACTTTAACCACAAACTACATTATTACATTACATGTCTTCTTACGGTTAAAAATAAAATCTAGTATAAAATAACTATGAAGAAAAAAAAAAATTATCTTTCTTAACTAGAATACATATTGAATTCTTATACCCATCATATGTTGTTTTTATTTAACCAAGGGTACAACCTTTGATGTAATATTGTCACTATTAACCAAGGGCTCAACTTTTGATGTATCATTATTGCTTCTAGCTATATTCTGTATGTCAATGGCAATGAAACACGTGTGCATCAAGGACAACTCATTTTCCAATAAAGGTTTCTAACAAAGTTCTCATTTTCCTATTTTCTAATGCTCTAGCTCTAATTTCTCTACATGAATCAATTAGTAGAGATAATCTAATCAATTTCAATTCATGATTTTCTTATTTTTGAAAGAACGAAGAAGATATCTAAATCTATTAGATGAGAGGTTCACAAATTACTATTGTTTATTGTAGAGTTTTATCTGTTTGCTAACTCAGTCTATTCTTTTCATTAGATTCGATTAATGCTAGAAATGAACTTGAAATACAATAAACAACTTTAGATAACCTTCTATTTTATCTCTTGAATCAAATCATAATGGTTTAAAAATTTTAAACTATCATTGTGGAATTTGACAAGAAATTAGCAGGTATGTGAAATGTTGGAGGAAGGCTTCCCCAAGAAAATAATATTTGGGATGGCTTGTCATTCAGATTATCTAGGGATGCAAAAAAATGAGTAGAAAAAATTAGATGGCATTTAGGAATTACACAAATTATAATTATTTTGACAATGACAACATATAATGTGGTAGGCTTAATCAGTGCATCAAAATTTCCAAGATATAGATGATTGTTTAGTGTGAATCTAAAAAAATTCCTAGACAATGTCTAGAGAAATTTTATTTGGCCTGTGAAATTGAAATATTTCTCCTTTGGGAAAGACATACAACATTTAAACACTTATATTTAAGAAATGGTTCAGACTATGTGGATTTGACTTTGAGCTATTAATTAGAAATGGAAATAAAACAAGGAGAAACTAAAGAGTAAAATGCTTACCCTCCAATCATATCTAATGACCAGCCTAAGTGAGAACATATCTTCTCAAGGGCATGCTTCCACCCATCAATCTCTTCTCTTGAATATCTATTTGGATGGTTGTAATGCTCTTAAAATGATTCCTTGTAAGGGTTGCATTGTCCATTAGGATATCAAACATAGGTTGGTTCTATTTCATGAAAGAGAGGAATAATCAATCCAAAAGATTCCAACATTAAGGAAACCTCCCTAAGACACCATGTCGAGCTTCCATATCCTTTGGAAATATAGGAATGCATATTGTGTTTCTTTTAACTACTTTTTCCAGGCTTATATCAATGATTTCCCCCTTCCTTAACTTGTGAGTGCCAAGAAACACATTCAATCTAGTTATAGAAAGAGCTTGGAAGAGATTATGAACCTATTTCTTTCTCACATCGTTTCCCCTAATACTAAGAAAGACATGATATCTCATACAATTTAAGGAATTTTTTATGGTAGTAGGAATGTAAGGCTTGAGTTTGTCCATGTTAGATTTTAAATTCAAAGGAAGGAACTGTATGCAATGATACTCACAGACATAACTGAGATGGACAAAGCCTAACTATGTGCATCAAAACTTAGCCTCCATATATCATTAGAATATCTTGCAACTATTTAATAGCCACCCTTTCTCCACTCGTATTCCATACAATTGTTATACTGTAGTGCATGTCTATTGTTTTTATGTCAGTCTATTTTAAAATTCCATGTGAACCACTTTAATTTATTTTAAAAGTAGGTGGAAAACACATCTCTGACATGACTAGATTTTTAGAAAGAGGTGTTTGACCTTGTTTGAGAAGAAACATCCAACTAGTTTTGGGGGAAGGAGTGAAGGGGGGAGGTGTATGCGTTAGAAAATTAGTTTTCCTTCCGCATGAAGTGTTGAAGTATGGACTCTACTCATCATATTTATGTAAAAATTTCATGTAGCCATAAAAAGTGCAAAGAACAATAGATAGGTAATTTAGGACTAGGGATATTTGATTTTTTCTAGTCTTAATAATAATCAATTAATTTGTTGGTTAAATTACTTTGAGATCTTGGGCCTCATGGCCTTTAATCTTTAAAAAAAGGTAATCACTCAATTTGGAAGTTATTAAATAAGAATAATAGTAATTAAGACTAATTTATTAATATGAAATATTTGTCCATGGATGATCTAAATGTAAATATTATTGCACTTTGAAATAATTGTATAATAGTATATGTGTTAGAGTATTTTTTATTATTGCTTTGAAGAAACGTCATTATATAATAAACTTATTTATTTCTTCGCTTTAGGAACATGTTTTTCATCTTGTAAATCTACCAGTAGATGTCACTCAAATCAACTTGTACTTGGAGATCTAAGATTCTCAAGGATTTTAGGATTTTTGTCTTGATCACAAATCCACAATTGAATTCTAAGTTATAGTTTCATATCCATGACTTTCAGGGTAGAAAAATAATTTCCTTCGCACATTTGAAAGTTAGATTTCCAAAAAAAAATCATCTCTTAGCATAGACCTTTTTATATGCTTTAATTGGGTTGATTGCATACATAGTGCTCCTATATCTATTTCTTTTAATTAATTGGTTCAATTTATATTCACATTGCATGAAATAAGACTTCCTTGCATACTTCCTTATCATAATATGGGTTTGATGTTGGCATCCTATAATCATATTTGAGTTTTACTAGGCTAACCTTGGTTATATTAAGCATTATGTTTTGAAGACCCCTCTTTCTCATGTATTCCATGTTTAGGAGTTAGAAGGCTTATTTGATGCACAATTTACTAAATGATTCAATTATAAAGGATATATATATGCAAGGAGTTGGGTCTCAATTTCATGGAAGTCCACGGATTGAGATCGTGCTCTTTTAGAAATGGTACCTATTTTTTAAAAATGGGTACCAATTTTAGGCTCAAGCACCTATTTTTTATTTTAAAAAAATGGGCACCCATTTTTAATTTTCAAAAAATGGGTACCCATTTTTGTAAACATAAAAAATTTGTATTTTTTAGAAATGAGTACCCATTTTTGAAAAGTAAAAAATAGGTACTCATTTTTTTCAAAAATGGGTACCCTTTTTTTACTTTTAAAAAACGGGTACCCAATTCTAAAAATTTAAAATTTTGTTTTCTGGAGGGATTTTATACATCAATTTGACTTTTTCAAAACAAGTACCCATTTTTTGAATTTCAAATAATGGGTGCCCATTTCTTACAATATTGGGCAATATTTTTTCTTCTTACCTCGGATTTTAGTTTGAGATAGGCTTGGTGAGACCAAGCCTATGCCTTGACTTCTCAAGATTTGGCTAAGGCATTGAACTGACAAATTCATGCCTTGCCATAATTTTTAGAGGGTCTTCCCGATCAAATTTTTTAATAAAATAAAAACTCATTAGAGCTCTCACTGTCCTGATTTCAGAAATATAAAATTTATTTACTATTTATGCATTATTTTTTAATGAAAGGTGGTACCTAAATGTAAAATAGTGAAGTTCACTAAAGGGTAAAAGTACAAAGCTGTGTCACCTTTCAGGCTGACTAGTTAGAACGACTGAATTTGAGTATTTCTATCTAAAAATCAATTTTGTTCAAACATTATATTTATATTATAAGACATTGATTATGTATTCTATGCTTTTAATGGTTGATTATGATTGTTTTCATGATGTAGTTACTTTACATGATTCAGTTAACAAATTCAAGTATTATCATGTATGCAAATGTCTTATTGGTTACTTACCCCATCCTTGCATATGTATAATGTGTGTATTTATTTTACACTTTTGTTTGATATTCATGAAATGGTTGAGGGAGGGAGTCATAGTCACTTGAGAGTCAGGATCTACATGACACACCATTCCCTACCATTGTCTTTTTAGTTTAGGCATATGTATGTGCACATGCTTGTATCTTATGCAAGATTGCAGACACCAGCCATAAACTTCCCTAAATTGCTAGGATAAGCATGCCCTGTCAGATTTAATTCTATGGTAAAGAAGGGGAGATATTCATCAGGTCCAAATCCCAACCTAAAAACCTCAGTTTTCCCGACATTGTAGACCAGTTTCTTTTGACCATCTAACTGAGTTGTTAAGTGACATAGAATCGATAACCATTTATCTTTTAATTGTGGCTTTATGTTGTTGGTTTAGTCAATTTTCATGATTTGGGATTGACATATGCTTGTAGTATTAAAAATTAGAGTATGTATATTAGATGGTTCATTAAATATTTATATTTAATTAATACGATTGATATAATTAAAAGTTGGGATTTAATTGCATTTTGGTTTATGTGTACTTATATTATTCTGACATACCTTATAGCTTATGTAGTGGATGTCTTGTATCGAGATTATATTATGGAAACATTTTAATGACGAAATTTATATTGTAATAATGGTTCATTTAGATGATATATTTATAATATTTGTAGTTGTGTAACAATGATCTTGTAATTAATGTACACACATGTAGCTTAATTAATCAAAACTTGATACATGTGGCACCTTGTTGAAGAATCTTAGAGGACTGTAACCTATGTTGATAACATTAATTGTGTGAATGTAATATGTTATCTTTGTATTGCTTTTACACTCTCTTAAATGATGTTGTATAAACTTTATAAATTTAAAAAATACATATAGTCAACTTTGTGACTCTAAAAGGTTAATTCCCATGGGCTCCGAGTGGGATTTTACAAAATATATATAAAAATTACCTGACATAAGATTTTTTTTTAACACTATTAATCTGGATTGCAACCTATAGAAAAGATCACAATAAAATAAAATAAAAAATATATCACTGCCCAAGGATAAGATTTTACCATATCACTGCCCAAGGATTGGATTTTGCTCAGATAGTGTGTTGAGAAAAGCAATATAAGCAAAATGCTATACTAGCTTGGAAGAAAAAAAATTAAAAGTAGAAGAAAGTCCTTTTCTTCCAACAATTGCAGCATTTTAACAGCTCTCATTAAATTCCTCTATTAAAATTTTTTTTGAAAGTTTTACTTTTATTAAAGAGAAAAACATGCTGTTACTTTATCAATATACAATAGAATAACTACTTCTAATAAATTTTCTTTTTCTTTTTCAATTTAATTTTCAAAGATGAAAACTATAGGAATAAGTTCATTCCTTCCACTGACAATCTCAAGCACTAGCACGCGAAAGCTAAACGTCAGCTTTTATTGACAGCTGTCCTCGCATTGCATACTCTGGATCCATGTTAACCTCTGCCCCACAAACAGACCCCCACTTAGAAAAATTGAAATATAATTTTAACGACTTTCAATCATCATTGGGGTCCTTACATTGTGCCTCCAATTCTTGTTTGGATTTGTGTTTCATCTTCGGGGAAAATTCTGCCTAAACCGAAGTCAGCTATTTTAGGATTAAATTTGTCAGCAAGCAAAATATTGCTTGTTTTAATATCCTTGTGAATGATTTTCATCTGCGAATCTTTATGAAGACAGAGAAGACCTCGAGCATTTCCAATGATGATGTTATAGTGTTGTTGTCAATCTAGCTGTCTTAGCTTTTCTGGTTCTGTAATTTCAATTCTATCTATCATTCTTCAAAATATCATATATTAAGAAGAAAATTAAACTTAGGAAAAATAAATCAATTTTGACTATTTAATATTTTTGTACTGGAATGAAACTTAGTATGTGATGTTTAAGCTATCCAATCTCAAAAAAATATTATATATAATGAATAAAGAGCGAACATAACTCACCAAAGAGAAAAGTATCCAGGCTCTTATTGGGAAAATATTCATAAATAAGAAACCGTTCATCTCCATCAATATAATGCCGCCTATGTTGTTCGCGCAATGCTCCATGAGAGAACTATTTGCTTGTTGTGTAGAGTCTGAGCATTTCTCTGCTGATAAGTTTCCGAAACACTGCAGAAGACCATAGATCTTGTTGGGTGTTTGACCAGAGAAAGATGTGTTAAATGCCGAATTTAGAGATGTATTTGTAAATCGATCTGACGTGACTCGGTTCAAATTAGCAGAATATGTACTGTTGTTCGCGTAAGTTGAATCATTGTTACAATTATGCCATCTGTAATCGGAATTCACAGAAGAAAAAAACATTACGAAGAAGAAAAGAAGAATAAAAAAGCAGTAGGTGCACCCCATTTTGTAGCTGAGATCAATACCGTGTTGTGCAACGCAGTTAGAACTAGAATTTGTGCTTCATGTCATCAATTTTAGCGATGAATTGAATGAGTTGATTGCAGCGTCAGTCAACTTTCATTCAAATCAAAAGCTGAAGCAGAAAAAGTCAGTCATTTTGGACGGCTGGCCTCACTACTAAAATGTTTATTTATTTTATATATTCAATTAATAGGAAGGTCACCAATACTATCTAGTTTGTCATATTTTTATTGATTATTTATTAATAAATATAGGGTCTCTAACTAGTGTTCAAAGTATGCACATCTTTAATATTAGGTTGTGTCATTTTGTTTATTTTTTATTACTAAATGCATGCTTTCTAATTATTCTTCAAAGTATTCATCTATTTAAAAATAGAATATTTGAATATAAAAATACATCTAATTTTAAATTTTATTGTTTGAGTTTAAAAATGATACTAAAAATATTATACAAATAGTTAAGTAAAAAATGAAAACAGTAGGAAAAAAAATGAAGATCACAACTTTGATGTATTGAAATTGTGGGAACAAGTAAGTAAATGGGTAGGAAGGTAAGGGAGCTTGATGTCATAATGACATGTTTTTGAAATACTATATTAAAATGTGAAGATAGCTTCATGTTATCATGATATTTTTAGTTGTGCTTTATTAACATTATATATTTACTATGTATTGCAAGATTCATAGGTCATGTTTACATTTGTTGCATTAAGTATTTATGAATATTTGAACTTATTAATTTCATTATTTTTTAATATTTAGAGTAGTAAAATTAAGGTGTTACCCAAATACAACTAGGCCTAAAGGAGCACCCTAATAGTCCAAAAGCAATAGAGACACATTAACAACACTATAATAATATAAAATACTAGAAACAAAAAAAACAAAGAGCAAACTATTGTGCGGTATTAATCTTACCATATAAGCTAACAAAGGAATTAAAAGTCTAGTAAACATACACACTATTTGAGCTAATATAACTAATATTAGTCTTATGAACCACACATATAGGGTCATTTATAAACAAACACCATATATGTGACCAAAGAGAGTAGACAAAAACATAGATCATCTACACTACATAACAGGAAAATAATCAAATAACATGCGGAAGGGATATTTGAACAAACTTCTACAGGGTTCTTAGTCTCCCTGAAAACCCTAAATTACTCCTTTCCTTTCAAATAATACAACAAACATGACAAGGGATTTTCTCCTAAAATGAAAGCTCCACCACTAGTGTTCTTTCTATCATCAACATTTCTTGCCCAATTAGCATCAATATCCACTCTAAGCTCAAAATCACCTTCTTGTTGAACCATAATCCATAGTCTTCTATTCCTTTCAGATATTTGAATATCCTCTTAACTACAGTAATATGTGTTTCCTTAGGATTAGAGGAAAATCTTGCAACTATACCAACTGCGTGTGCAATATTAGGTCTCTTGTGTACAACGTATTGCAACTTGCCAATAATTGTGTTAGTCACCTTGTTCAAACATTTGTGAGTTTTTTCTCCTAGTAGACTAACCTAGGAATATACCTTCATCACTTTTAGAATCAAACCTTCCATTCCTTCCATCTTTACGAATGTAACACTTACTTCAAAATATTTTTAAATAACTAACATTCAAAATATTTCAAAATATTTTGAAGCATCACTACTCTTGTTAACTACTACTCTTCTGAAGAATGATCTTCTCTAAAGGACTTACAAACATTAATATTTCAATGTTACCATATCAGATTTCAAAAGACTATTAGGTCCACTTGGTGTATAGATTTTTTTGTTATAGTGATTAAAAAGAAATAATGAAATGATCTATTAGGTTTTAGCACTAACTTGTCGAAGTTGATGAAAGATTAACCCCACAGCTCCCAAGAATCACCTGTATGCAAACACTTGTCATAGAAAGAGAGAAGCAAAAGCTATGGAGTCTGGAATTGCCTGATCCATAGATGAGACATTCTTAAAGAGAAAAAAAAGAAATTGCTATTATCAAAAGTGAATGAATTGATTATTACAAAGAGAGATAGTCCTTATAAAGGAGATCAAAACCCTAAAAAGGTCTATGCTAGGCTACATAATAATAATTAATAAAATAAGTAATTATTATATGCCTAAAGCTTAGTTTAAGTAGGCTAGAGTTAATTAGAAAATGTCTAATTACTCTAACACCCCCCTTAAGATAAATTTAGAGAGTAGCTAAAAACCTATAAACTACTGCTGAAAGGTGAATTTGGATCCTGACACAAAGCCTGATGAGGTACCCTAGCACAACCAAATCTCTAAAAAGAGGAGAAATAGAGAAAATTGCATAAGAAAAACCTTACTCCAAAAAGAGATGGAAAACATGCTGAAATAAACTAGTGAAGGAACGAAGAAGCCTCCAAACTAGGGAATTTGTCCTAGAAGATAGGAACAAAAGATAACCATGAAGAACACTACTGAAGCATGTAGAAGCTGCAAAGCTCTGTCAAAAGTAACTGCTAATTTAAAGAACCTCCACTAAAATAAAATTTGACTAGGTAGAGAAGACTGCAATCTACATAGAATCAAGAAGCCATAAAGGAAAACAACAGAATTCAAAGATATAGATGACATGAAACACCAAAGCTTGAAGAATTGATCAATCAAACATGGAAGGCTACAACCAAAGTAGGAACAAAAAGAAGAATGTCTATATGGTAAATGATCCATCTCACCTAAATGCATAGGTATCTAGCCACTGCATCCACCTGGTACATAGGAACAAAAATTGAATACGTAGCTCACTCCATCGAACCAAGGAAGCATGATAAACAATAGAAGAACCCCCCTTAATGAAAACAAGGGTGAGGTGATAGGATATTGGAAAAGTGGGCCAAAAGAACTACAAGTCAAAGAACCATGATCAAGATGCACAAAAGAGTACATATATTTGTACTAAGGTGATTGTTGACAATTTTTGCCCACCCCTCTCCCCCCACCCCCCACTTTTTTTTTTCCAATGTTGACCAATTCATGAGAAACCAAGGTGGTAGTCATATCTATGTCCTTTGAATCATTTATTAATTTCCATAGGGATATGTAAAAGCTCTATTCTTTTCTTTTATATCCCTAAGTCTTAATATTTTCTTATTGTATGACATTTCCCTTATGAATGTTTCAAGTTATGACCATGCAACTGTCTTACATCACTTGGTCATTGTAGTTTATGTTTTGACCATCAAGGAAGGTGTGATAGTGCAATATAGTCAAATTCATAACTAGCCACATCATCACAGTTAACTTCAAGTTTAGGTGGTCTCAAGTTGCGACTGTGCAAAGTTTAACTCTAGCAGCCAGGATTCATGTGTTATCGCATAGTCGCAGAAGTTTAAGAGTTAGCCAGAGTTTGAGATGTGATGAAATGATTTCTTTGATTTCTCATTCATGAGGTTAACTTCTAGGTTAACATTTCAAGTGGTGACATTTTTATCTTCCCCTTTTCGCACAATCGCAGGTGGTTAAGCTTAAATCATGGTTAGAGTTGTGAAATAGTGAAAACTTCTTGTGCGCATGTTTGTAGAGTTAAGTGCCAAACCCTAGTTGTAGGTTACAAATAGGCGACAAGTGAACATGTTTCATGGTGGGATAGGTGAATTTGAAGTGGTTCAGTTGTAGTGTCACAAGGACCAGTTTTAAGGGAGTGGCTCATCGAATGAAAATAGATCAAATGAAGTGATGCACTCCATCGAGGACCTTTAGAGATTTAAGTCATGATCATGAGAAAGTCAAATATGCCATAGTCAAAGCTACTTCATTGCATCATCGAAGGTGGTCAAGAGAAAACCATGGTTAGAGCCATGAAGCTACGAAATACTTTCATCGCTTGGTCACATGAGGTTAGTCCTAGCCTAGGGTTAAGATGATGAAGCAACAATACACATGGTGTGCACCATCACAAGGTTAAAAAGTAGGGTTAAACTTTAAGTTGTGACGTTGTGATAGAACATATAGCAGTCAAGTTTGATGGCTTCATGGGGTCACACTGGTTAGATGAAAAGAGAAAATGATAGTGGTGACTGGGTGATCATGGTGAAAACCTTATCTTCGCAAGATTGTAGGTATCTTTAAATTCAGTTAAGCTTTAGGCTATGACCATGCAAATAGAAACACATGTAGTTAGACTCTAGTGATCATAGGGTCATGAACATTTGATGTCAACTAGGAGATAAGCCATGACCTCACAAAAACAACTAAGGATGCTTGTTTGCCTGATCATTGCTTTTAAATGCTAAGGCATAAATTGATCGTAAAGTGGTGAATAGAGGCAGCTACTAGGTCACAAGGGTTAAGAGGTCAAGGTAGAAGTAGGTTATGGCTTCACAACATCGAAGGGACGAGAAATGTTAGATCCATAACTACGATGATGGTCAAATGGGTTAATCTTACATTGTTCATATGTTGTAATGGTTGAAATAACAAAGTAGAGATAACTTACAATGCAATGATCAAGCATGAAATAAATGGCAGTCATAGTTTTGCAAGGCTAGATAGTAAAGATAGTAAGCAAGCTGTGAAGCTATGATTAGAGGCAGTCAATGGTTCAACATAAAGATAATAGTTGGATGAGATACCAAGATACTTCAAGGGCATTGGGCCATGTGGTGAGTTCAGATGGTTGACTCCTTCTAACTAGGTGACATGGCTAACTTGGTATGTTGAGAAGCAAAGAAGAAACTCTTTAATGGAAAATAAGATCCTTTTGATCGCTTGTAACCACTTTTGAGTGTTCTCCATGCTTATTCAATGTAGTTCCATTCCTCCTACCACCTGGTTCATTCATTCACCTAATCAGTAATAGTGGCCACCATTTCTTGTCTCTTTAGAACTAGATCTACACATAAAGATAAAATCTTCTAGCATAGGGACATGCATTTGGTCATAATTTCTTCTTCTCAATAGTTATTGCTCCTCTGCAATCCTAACTCTACTTGGATAGAGTTTGAACTCATTGTAATATCAGAGTTATTCCTGAACTCTATAAAAGGTAGTTGTAAATATTTGTAATGGGTTCTTCCCTATTTGTATTTTGTAGTAGCATTATGCTCTGCAACTTTTGCCCTCCATTAATGAAATCTCCTTTCCTTACCTTTTCTTACCATCTTGTTGTCTAATGCATGTATATGCCTTGCAAAGAATATTTTCTTTCTATTTTTTAAAGTTTATATATTGTGTTTAATCTTTTGGCAATCATTGCATAAATGAACATTATTCTTCCTTTCAACATTTCATTAGTTTCAGGCCTATATGTCACTTTGGGAGATAGGATGAAGTTAATTCTAGTGTATTTTGGGTTTTCATTGATGTTTTTTGTAGTTGTAGATAGAATTGTGACCATTCAATCTAGGTGCATCACCCCCTTTAGATTAGACTAGTTAGTTTGATTTGTTGCATCTCCTTCTCCCTTTTCCTCCCAAGAGTAGTAAGGTGTATCCTGATTTTAAGGAAGCCAAACTTCTCCAGAGATTCAAACTTAGAGCACAAGTACCACACTTGGAGGTCATTTCAATGTTACACAAGGTCGCTTGAGGGTCACACCTCAAGCAAGGGTGCAAAATTCTATGTCAACAATGATCAATATCAGACACATCATGAGGTTAATGTCCTGGGACACTCACTAGACAAAGGAAGATGACAAAAAAAGGTAAAAACATCAACCCCTATGGCACTTTAATCATGAGTAGTGCATGTAGAAAAAGACACAAAATATGGTGAATCCCAAGAATACAATAATCTATATGAGTGTCCTCAAATGACATTGCTTGAATTAGAAGCCAAAACAACTGAAACAAAAATACAGATGCACTATGACACTTTATCTCAGTGTGTTTGCAAGAATGCATACAAATGATGTCTAAATAGACCAAAAGAGACATATGACCAATTGATACAATAGATAGTACAAGTCATGAAGAATCATCTAAAGCAAAAAAATCGATCCCCAGACCTAAGACAACCAAGATATCCCCCAAAATGTAAATATACAAAAAATTGATAGAATGTGCCTCGAGCATAATCTAGAAAAATAACTAGCATCACTAGAAAGAGCTTGGAAAGACCTTTTCAATGATATAAAGAATTTCCAAATCGGAGATCAGATGCTCAAGATATGCCTCCCAAAGTGAAAAATTGTACCCCTAACTTTGACAACAAAAAATCCATAAAAAAAATCAAAAATTAAAACTAACTATACCACTATGATGGGCTCAGAGCCAGCTTTCTGGTGATGGTATATTTTTGGAAAATAGATTCCATATGCTCGAGATATGAGTAAAAAACTAAAGGTAGGTCCAAATAGAACCTGAAGAGGTGACAAGAACACTGATGTAGTGGTGACATGGCACTAATGTCAGAAAGTGACGAGCCCAAATTTGATGCTCAAATGGCCATTGAGGCAAAAAAAGCCTGAAAAATGACCCTTGTCGAAAAAAAACCACAGTCACGAAGGAAGAAAGTCAAAAAGCATTTACTTGCCAAATAAGGCAAAAATAATAGATTGACAATTAAATCCCCATAGGTCAGAGGTCCAAAAGGTGAAACTGCCAATAAAAACATGAAACTGCCCAAAATAAAACCAATGAAACTTTTGGAAAGTCGCACAAAACCTCCAAAAAAGAGTCCAAGGTTGCTACGTGTCCTTCAAAAGGGGCAATCCTACCAAGAAGGTGTTGGTCCCAAAAAATGATGGGATTGTTTTAAAAAAAAATGACACAGGCCAAGCTTGTAATAAAAGCATGGTGGCCAAAATAAATTTGCATGTTCTCCAACAATCTCCAATACATGGCATGTCACCTTCATTGCCAAAGAAGATGTCCAAAAAATGTTGATGTTGACTCCTCCTTCCAGCCCCCACATTTGAATTGTCACATTAAAATAGTAGGGTGCCTAGGCACGAGCCATGTAGTATGGACCCAACTCCAAATCAAAGCTATAGAAAACAACTCACTTTTCATAAATACGTGGTTGCCCAAGCTTTAAAAAAACATGTACACCAACAATAGGCACATCAAGACATTCATCGGGAACCCCTACCTTTCCAGCATAAAAATCCTTTTCTCTGTGATGAAAATAAACTCTTTGGTGTGACTACTCTTGATGTTGAGCTCTTGTATTGACATGGCTAATATCTACAGTGACCCTGAGGGTTCGAACAATAGCATAAAAAGGACAACTGAGACATGTAGGGATGAGTTTTATTAGCAAGGACAATAACTTCCCTATGCCTCCTACAACACCTAACACAACCACCTTGTGTGGTGGTAATGCTCCACTTGAATAGTTCCTTGAAGATGCTCTTCTTATTGAAGCTCCCAGTACCCTCTGCATCATAGATTTCATTTTTGTACAAGGTTAATTCAATCAATAGAAAAATAACAAATCACATAGATGGAAAAATGACAATTGAAAAACAAAACACCTCCACTCTCTAAGAACAAGAACAAGAGGTGTTTGGAATTAAAAAATTTAACCAAAAATGCCACATACACCAAAAAAGCCCAAAAAACAACCATGATCCATTCCAAAAAAACTACACCAAAGGTGATGTGGTGAGCCCGTAAGTTGGTGTCATTATGATAGTAGAGTTCAAATCAAATCTCCTAGTGTTAGAGCCTAGAATCGAGCCAAAAAATGGTTGCATGTGTGGACCCAAAAGGGTGCTAATGTTGTAGTAAATGCGCCTTCTAGGGCATTGTCCATAGGTCAAGGGGCTCGAAGGGGCTATCAAGCACTACGTGGCAGCTTGCGATGGAAAGCACACTAATCAAGGCATGAAAAATGTCGTTCACACTAAGAGCAGATCAAAGAGCGAAGAGGGGTGATGGCCAAAACTAAAAGCTCTGTCCAAGGAGGAGGTACAGCTGCACAACTTGTATGTATGACTCACCAAGAATCAAGCTTGGCATGCTTGAATCGACTTGAGTGAGTATGTGTGTGCAGGGGCCTTATAAGCCTATTTGAGCTTGCAGGCGGGGGAGTTGCTCGAGGCTAAATAAAGTTGTAGGGCCCATCAAAAGTTAGAAGCGGGTGGAGCACGTGATGTGACTAGTGCAGGTGTAGGGTATGGACAGGGCTTGTAAGCTCTACATCAATCGAGTAGCTGTAGGACTGAAGGAAAAATCATCCCCACCTTTGTGTAAAGCTCTTTTTACATCAAAAAAATGCAAATGTGTTCACCACTAAAGAAATTTTAAATTTTTCGAACCAAAAAATTGTTTTTTTTTTTGTTTTTGTAAAAAAACACTTTAATATCGTTGCCTCATTTTGGTGCCCAAGTCAAAATGACCTAGGTGCAAAAATATTTTGCCTTAGATTTTAACAATGTCCAAATTGGAGGCAAAGAGCCTACAATGCATTGGTAAATTGCGAGCCTCTCATTGGGGAGGTCTTGGGTTCAAATCTACTTGATATTAACACATAATAATAATTAATCTAACAATAATAATAAAAATGAATGATAAATACTCTAGGCTTTAGCTGATTACCTATCCAAAAGAAAGAAAAAAAACATCCAAATTGGATGTATTTTATATGGAAATGCGAGTTTTTGAGTGCTCTAAGATCAATGATGATGCCTATTTTTGCTCAAAGTGCCACAAAATTAAGTGACCCCCGAGATCCAATAAAAAAACCACTGAAAGCTTACATCTGAAAAATCAATGCCAAGTCTCTCAAGAACAGAATAGGGGCATGAAGGTCTAGAGCTTTGATACCATGTTGAATTTGATGAAAGATTAACCCCATAGCTCCCAATAATCACCTGCATGCAAACAACTGCCACAGAAAGAGAGAAGCAAAAGCTATGGAGGTTGGAATTGCCAGATCCACATATAAGAAATTCTTGATGAGCCAAAAGAGAAATTGTTATTATCAAAAGTGAATGAATTGGTTATTACAAAAAGAGATCATCCTTATAAAGGAGATCAAAACCCTAAAAAGGTCTATCATAGGTTGTATAATAATAATTAATTATTATATGCCTAAAGTTTAGCTTAAGTAGACTAGAGTTAATTAGAAAATATCTAGTTACTCTAACATAACTTGCTTGTTTATATCTTTTTTCATCTTAATCTTTGTCCTCTTATCTTCCTTTTGACATCTTTTGGCTAATCCTCTCAAGAACTCATCCACTTAGCACTTCACTTTCTTGATCTTCACAATGTAGTCCAACTCAGTTATCCAGGTTGGCTATCAATATCCTTCTTCAACTTGATCAACAATAATGAACATTGCTCTCATTCCTTAAATATCAATCTCTTTCGCTCCACCTCTCTGTATATGTTGTATTATATTATGTATTATGTTATATCCTATTATAAAATATATTATAATATAATTTATAATAAACTATATATAACATATGTTATTAAACATCTTCAACATATAATATAGGTCATATTGTATTGAATATATGCTTTATTTTTAAAAATTTCGCACGAAAAATTCTATTTGATTTGAAATCAAGTAACTGATATATTATGTATCCAATGTGGTTAGGATAGTTAAACTTTGATATGGTAATAGGCTTGGGGGGGGATTCAAAGCGGATTTTGAAGCACTTTTGGACTATCCAAAAGATCTTTTTTTCACATTGCCACTTTTTGGACCCCCCATGATCTTGCACATACCCTTCCCATACATCTAGTATAGGAACATGTAGGAAGGTTCTCATCACCTCCTGCATAAAATGAATCCAATATTTCCAAAATGCCCCAAAAGAAATAATAGTTCAAGTGAAATAAACACATGAAAATGAGAGAATAAAGAGGAATCGGCTTATCAATAGGCAATTCCAACATGTGTCACTAAACTATGTGTTGCCAAATTTGTAGTCAACAGTGCTTCTTTGGTTCTGTTCCTTATAGCAGCTGGCATAGTGAATAGAGGATCAACGGTAGGAGCTAAAAAATGAGATTGTTAGAGAACAATAAAACATGATTGTTAGAGCTATTAAAAAAAAAATTGTTTGAGCAAAACACAAGTGTAGGATAGAACATGTGATGTACTTGAACCACTTGAAGTATCTTCCTCTAGGGGATTGCCCCTTAACATCCTTACCATCCTTTGAAAAAATAACACATGCATTTTATTTAATGGCATAAATAAAAGAGTATACTATAAAAACTATTATTGAACTTTTGTTATAATTAAAAAACTACATTAATACTTACTATATATGTGTGAACTAGGGTCACCAACCTATCAATAAAATCTTGTGTTGTAGTTGCAGGAGTTCGTGGTTGAGTTAATGCCAGTTGTGATAAATTTTTTCCTATATCATTATTCAACTTTTTCAATGCAACCACATGATCAAGGGCTGAATTAAAATCAATAATAAATTCAACCAGCTCATTGTGGCATGACTCCTCATCCTCATGGACTAAGTTTTCCTTTCCCTTGTCCTAATCAACACATATTTGCAAGAGAAATATTATTAGCTCTATATTTAAAATCAATCCAAAATAGTAGTGAAGAATAAAACATAATAAAAAATATGCATTCACATATTTCTTGTATCTAATTTGTACAACAACAATGAATTTTACCTGTTGGGAAGAAGAACCATTGCCACAGTGCATATCTTGTGGTTGTTGATCCATACTGTAGCCCTGCATTTCAAAATAAAAAAAATTAGACATGTTAAAACACATATGTTATTATTCTAAGTTAGCAAAAAAATATACAAATTTAATGGGGTGTTTATCATCATTGCTTGGAGTTGATTTTAAATGTGCATATCATGTACCACCTCGCCCATGATAGTGGCTTTGTTTGTATCTATGCATTTCAAATTGTAATCAATAAGAAGCTCTTTGCTTTCACATATTGATTTTATCACACATACAAATACACAATTTCCCTCATGTGCCTCAAATACGCAATTGGGTCACTTCTTAGTTGATGCAAGTCATGTACTATTTATAAAACTTGAATATTCCCTAATGCTTTTGGCCTTCCGTCAATGTATATAGCTATTGTTTTACTTTGTTAACTAACATTTTGTTGTATATAATTTTCTCTAAGTGCATACCTACCCATACCTTTTATATATCTAACAATCTATAGCCAACTCTTGTAATCATAGCAAGGTCCAACATACTCCATCAATTCACCAACCTTGTTGTAAGAGACCTTTATGTCATCCATGGAAAATTGGCCCAAACCATGTAATGAGAATGGTTCTATACGATATATCCTCTTTCCAACACAAAAATCAATGTTTATTGGATGAAGTTCATTGGGGATCCATTATTTCTGTAGATGTCTATACCTAAAGGGCACATCAGAGTCATCTGTACTCTCATCATCAGAAGAACATGACCCCTCTTGAGCAATGAAAAATTTTATGCACGTATTGAATTTCTTTATGATATTATGACCTCGAGTCAATCTCCTTGATTTAGACATACTAAATATCTCACTTTCTTCTTCCATTCCTACATTTTCCTTACTTGAGGAAGACAAATCTAACAAATACATATTCACTAGTACCTGGACTCCATGAAATAAGAGACATAGGTGGCAATGACAGATATTTTTTATAAATGGTAAAAGACATTAATCTCTATGATGTGTAGTGACTTATATCTAATGATCCATGAGACTATGTGGGATGCTCATGAAAGGGCTTCACATTTCTGCAATAGTAAATCAATTGTCTTGTGTTAGCTAAAAAATTCATGATACATATACTCAAAATTACATCAAATATTAGCATCACATTTGAATTATAAATAGTAGAAGGTTATAATCATCATCATCATCATCATTCTCATCATCGTCATCCTCCTCCTCCTCATCATCGTGATTAGTAGAAACATCATCATCATGATCAATAACAACATCATTTGCATCAAGAGCATCATCTGCTTAATGTTTATATTTGCACGTGGTTTTGAAACAAAAATTTGGTGTGATTAATGTGTCTATCTACAAAATATCAGACATGTTGTACTTAATCTTTATATCTGCACATATGGTTTTCAAAGAAAAATTTGGTGTAATTAATGTGAATATCTACAAAAATATTAGACATGTTGTACTTAATGTTTATATCTACACATGCACTTTTGAAAGAAAAATTTGGTGTATTTATGCCTCTTCATTTTGATTTTATTCAAGGAAATCCCATTAATGGTAATAGAAAATAAGATTGCATTTTCTAAGAGTTTACAATTGTTCAACAAAATTAATGTTTTATTGGAAAATACACCTGAGGAACTGTTAGCTCAGAAGAAAGAACATGGTGTTGATATTGGATCTACCTTGCTAACTCCTAATGGGTTGGGCTATTATTATTTGTCCCATCACATTCACTTTGATAGCCATGTTAGGGAGGTGATCTCACCTAGTTCATCCTCATGACTTTGAAGTCCTTAATCATGATATTTAGTGCTCAAATTAATGTCCAAGACTTTTGCACCTTACGACCCTATTTGATCGTCATTTGAAAGGGCCTCAATGTTGACCACAAAATGTCTCTCAATATGTTTAGAGGTTTAGAGGTAATGTCACTCAACTCTTTATTGAAGTTATTTTTCAAAATCCTTGGCTTCCATTGTTGGGCTAGCATATGGAGCCTTTATATCCAACCATTTATTATAAGTTAGGGAATGCACTTCATGCATGGCATGCAAGTGATGCATTTTCATATGCAATTTTATCACCTTGAAAAACTATATTTGATCCTGCTAGCTAGGAACAACAGTTTGTTCAAATTATTTTCACTTACAAAATTATTTTTCCATCTTCAACTAACCTAAATCCTTGCTTCTCCTAGCTCTATTGTATCTCTATTATTATATATTGTAGATTAGATTTTCAATTTCTTTCTGCATGTTTTCATGATGCATAGAAAAGCCCATATCATCTTAGGATAACACTAATATGATTGAAAACTTTCGATCTATAAAATGGCTCTATCATGAGTTGGAGGAAGTTAAAGAAAGGCTAGGGTAGATGGAAAGCCAGGTGAAGAAGAACGAGCAAAGGAACTAGACCAACCTGAGGGATCAAATTAATATGGTTGAAGATAGGATGAAAAATATGGAGAACTTCAACTTCAACATGGCCAACCAGATGCTCAGTATTCTTAAATCTCTCAATGATATCATTGTCAGTCTTAGTGGCAAGCTAAAAGCTAGGGGGCTCGTTGTCGAGAAGGATGGAAAGGACAGTGATGAAGACAAGATGGAAGAGGGCACCATAATGGACATAACTCAAAGCCACACAAATTGGTACTATGAGAAGGACCAAGAACTCTTGGTAGAGGAACTTCAAAGAATCAAGGATTCAACAGAGACAATCTAGGACCTTGAGAGGAGGGTGGGGGAGTAAGTGAAGAATATATAAGTACTGCCTTTGGCTATTGTTGTCTCCGTAGGTTTTTTCTTTTGGCTTTTTGCCTATCCTTTGTTGTGGCCTTTTTGTTGGCCGTTGTTTTGTTGCTAGGCATTTTTTGTTAACTTGATGTCCTTTTTTATGTAAGAACTATTGGGTTTTAGGATCCCTATAAAACCTATTTTTCTTACTAAAAAACACTAAGGAAAGTGGTTGCAAATGTATGAATTAAAAACTCAAAAAAGAGTTCAATTAAATAAATAATTTGTGTGTTTGATGCTATTTAATAAAATACTAAACCAGATAATCATCATATACTTATAATGATCAAAATATGCTCAAAGTAAGATCTTGGTACATAAGATTTCAGCCAAAAAAAGAGGGAAAAAAACTCAAATAAGGAGTCATTTTCCTAGGAAAAAAAGTCATAATATGCAATATGAATTATAATGAAGAGATAACTCAAACTAAATTTATAGCATAATAGAGGCTAGATATACAAGTTAGAAGTGAATGATATGCACAATGTATAAACTAGAGCCCAACTAGACTAGAATATTATAAATTTAGGCTCGATTAAGTGAATTTAAGTTAGAGCATGAATGTACTTGAACATATTCTTGAATATGTATAAAAATGTCTATGATGATATTCTTGAACATGTAGGCAATTAGTTAATGGAATATTGCAAACTCTCTAAGCATGAAATGCATGAATAGGTCCTAACAACAAAATACCTTATTAAGTACTCTTGCACAATGAGAGCCTCTCAAAGTGAAGAAAAAGGAGCAAAACCACATGGTCAAAAAACCCTCTCCAAAAGCAAGAGATGTAACTATATGAGATGTAAAATAAAGGGAGGCCTCAAGAGGACGCCTCAAAGACAAATCCATTCATTGAAGTAATCAAACACTACTAAAGATAGCATGAAGATGCCAAAGGCTTTATGAATATGCTTACAACTTTTTCCTCTATCAATGTGTACTCCAAGTGGAGAATATCATCTTGAATGAATTGCTAAATATAGTGAACATGTGGATTTCAATACACTTAATTCTCTAATGCTCCACTAGATTGCACAAAATGTGAATAACACTCTAATTATCACACAAAATACTCCACTAGATTGCACAAAATGTGAATAACACTCTAATTATCACACAAAATAATAAAGAGACCATTAGGAGGAAAGAGAAACTCTATCATTAACTAATTAAGCCATAAAACCTTTTGACTATTAAGAATGATTACTTTGTACTTAGCCTTTGTAGATGATAATACAATTAGAGATTAGTTCTTGCAAAAAAATGCAATAAGGCCTAAACCAAGATAAATAATTAAAACAAAGGTAGAAGTAGACTTCCAATATTAGAATCACAGACCCAATCTAAATCTTTGAAGCCAATGATGCAAGAGTTTCTTGATGAATAGTATGTACCTCAAAATGCATTGGATAGTTGGCCACTGACTCATATGGATCATGAGAAAAGTGAGCACATAAAGGTCAACCATAAAAGAAATATTAGGACAAGTATATGTTAGGTATAAAAGATTGCCAAACAAAATATCAACTAATAAAGAAGTGCTATTGGTACTCAAAACAATACCCAGTTGAAAGAGTGTGGCAGTAGGCTTGGAATCAAGCATGCCAAACCTTTGAAAGCATATCACTTTTGTTGAAAAATGAAAATCAAATGGATATATTGAACAACCTCAATCACAAGGAAATAGTGTAGACGCTCAAGATCTCCCATGTCATATATCTCCATCAATGTTCACTGAACACTTTGAATCATAGAGTGAGATCTTTTTGTAAGGACCAAATCATCTACATATAATACAGAGATAAAATTATACCCCTCTTGTTGTTCCCCTCTTTCTATTGAGTGTCAACTATGAGATTGGAATGACAATGAGTGAAACTAGAAGAGAGAGAAAAAGAGGTCATCTTCTCCTACCAAGCCCCACAAACTTGCGTGAGGCCATGTAATGAATGTTGGATACTACAAGAAACATGGAATTCCTAAAAAAATACCTATAGTTGATCCATAGAGACCTCCTCATGAATATTTCTATGCAACAATGCACTCTCTACATCTATTTGAAGAATTCACCATCCCTATGATGTTATTGTACAATAAGTAAAATGATGTGGAGGCCAATTTTATGGAATATGTATGCAGTTGGACCATTTTTGGTAAAGTTGATTGTTCATTTTATTATACCTAATTTGATGATAGTTCTACATGAATTTGTAATCAACTCAGCTAATCAACAACTAGACTAATTTAACTAGGTTATGGATTGTTTCTTTCTAAAAATATCTATTATGATATGTTTTTGTAAAATTTCTAGCGAGCTCCGCCCATTTTTCGTGGTCTACATTATTTTTGTGCAAGATCTTGAGGTAAGTCACTTAGCATGGGTTGAGTGAGTCTTATTGTTTTATTATTTGGATTCTAGAATATGTATGCAATTGGATCATTTTTGATAAAGTTGATTGTTCATTTTATTGTACCTAATATGATGACAGTTCTACAAGAATTTGTAATCAACCCAGCTAATCAACAACTAGACCAATTTAACTGTGTTATGGCTTGTTTCTATCTAAAAATATCTTCTATTGTATATTTCTTGCAAACTCTGCCCATTTTTCATGGTCTGCATTATTTTTGTGCATGAGGTAAGTCACTTAGCATGGGTTGAGTGAGTTCTTTTATTTTATTATTTGGATTTTGGAATATGTATGCAGCTAGATCATTTTTGGTAGTTGATTGTTCATTTTATTGTACCTAATCTGATGACACTTCTACAAGAATTTGTAATCAACCCAACTAATCAGCAACTAGAATAATTTAACTGTTTTATGGCTTGTTTCTTTCTAAAAATATCTTCTATGATATGTTTTTGTAAAATTTCTTGTGAGCTTTGCCCATTGTTTGTGGTCTACATTATTTTTGTGCAGGATCTTGAGGTAAGTCACTTAACACAGGTTGAGTGAGTTCTTTTATTTTATTATTTAGATTCTACAATATGTATGTAGCTGGATCATTTTTTGTAAAGTTGATTGTTTGTTTTATTGTACCTAATCTGATAATAGTTCTACAAGAATTTGTAATCAACCCAACTAATCAGCAACTAGACCAATTTTACTGGGTTATGGCTTATTTCTTTCTAAAAATATCTTCTATGATATGTTTTTGTAAAATTTCTTATGAACTCTGCCCATTTTTCATGGTCTGCATTATTTTTGTGCAAGATCTTGAGGTAAGTCACTTAGCATGGGTTTAGTGGATTTTATTGTTTTATTATTTGGATTTTGGAATATGTATGCAGTTGGATCATTTTTGGTAAAGCTGATTATTCATTTGATTTTACCTAATCTGATGACAGTTCTATAAGAACTTGTAATCAACCCAACTAATCAGCAACTAGACCAATTTAATTAGGTTATGGCCTATTTCTTTCTAAAAATATATGCTATGATATGTTTTTGTAAAATTTCTTGCAAACTCAACCCATCTTTCGTGGTTTGCATTATTTTTGTGTCGGATCTTGAGGTAAGTCACATAGCACGGGTTGAGTGAGATTTATTGTTTTATTATTTAGACTCTAGAATATGTATGCAAATAGGTTATATATGTAATAAGCACCTTGAAAAAGATCTCTTTGAATATATAAAGAGATGCATATTTGGAAGGAAATATAAACACATACATGTTTACAAGGAAAAGATTTTTTTTTACATATGTACCTCAAGTCTCACCCTTGAAGAACATCATAGAGAAAGGACACATAGACCACAAGCGCACGACACATAAATGAAATCACAGAGCAAGGACATGACATGATAATGAAATCACAAAGCAGGAGTATGACACGACAATCAAATGGTACAGCAAGGGCATGACAATGAAATGCAAAGATCATGAGGGCATAATATCGAAATGCACCGATCACAAGGGCCATGACAATGTTAACAACTCTTCACCTTCATTCAGATCTCTCCACCTCTTTCATGCACAAATCTCTAAAATTAAAACAAATTGAAAATGATGGTCATGTTTTTTTAATTCTCATGAGGGCGTCTCAATTACGATGTCAATGTCGGTATTGAGATGACATCGAGGACAATTGAAAAAAAACATGAAAATGACCACAATTTACATTGCTATCACAAATTATTGTCACAATTTAACTCCAAATGTTATAGTGAACTTTTTTTTTTCCATTGTTTTCTTCATCAATGGGTGATGATGCTCGGTTCCTATAGTCTTTTGTGAGGTGATTGACCTTATCACAATAAAAACATAACAAACCAAAGTTCTTCTAATTTTTGGATATTCCCTGAAATGTGTTCTTACACAATTTGCTGTAATATGTCCATACCTTCCACATAGCTGACAACTGACCCAAAAGTGTTGTAATCCTAACTTATTGCATTACCTTGCCGAGTTGCATTGCCTTGACTCTTAGGTGTCCAACTATGTTTTGTATTAGATATGCAATCTTGTGCCTTGTGACCATACTTTTGACATGTAGAAATAACCTCCAAATTTAGATGTAGCTAGTGTCTTGCTGATATTTGATCTACACTCATATACTTGGTGTCCATACTTATTGCAATTAAAGTAATCACCATCAAATTTAGGTTTAGGATTAGACAAGTACTAGTTTTGATTTGACAAACATTTTTTGTATGACCTAGTTTTCCACAGTGATAACATGTAGGATTATTGGTCTTTGATTTTACATTCCTTTATTCTCCATGCTTTGATGACTCACCTTTCTCAGTAAATGATATGAACTTGGTATAGACTAATCTAGTAGTATCATGAGGTTTTCCTTGTACTTTTAACTATTCATCAAGTTTTCACATGGCCTCTCCAAATCTATTCATTCTTTCAATAATATCTTTTTCAACTCTCGATTCATTTTTCAATTGATTATTTTCTAACCTCATTTCTATAATCTCTTCCACCTTTGTATAAATTTCATGATAGGTATTTAATAAATGATTGACCATGTCAAATTGATTATGTGTCAATTTTTTTTCTTTAGTGATACTTTCAGCAAGTCTTGGAGCCATTTGTGTCTTCTCTTCATTAGTCCTTGTCTTATCATCATTATCTTTTCTCTTTTGTTCCATGATTTCACATAGTCTCACTGAGTGCATTTCATGTTCTTTATTTAGTGCTCTTATTTCTTCATTCAAATTGTCATTCTTTTCCAATAGACTGCTATTGCTACATCAGATTCACTAGATCTGCCTTCATCACTTAAGTCATCAATGCTTTCTTCTTGGTATTGTGTGTCATTTTCCTAGATTGTCATCTCCTTCCTTCTTTTTCAGGGATTTCCTTAGTTCCTCATTTGCAACCTTAACTTGTTCAAATGCAATATGAAAATCAAGCTTCTAATTCTCAATTGTCTTTCCTATTTTATAGGCTTCCATACTCTAGATTTTTGACTCTCAACTGGTTAGACTTCTTACTTAGAGATATGAGCTTTGGTGCCAATTGTTGGAATCCTACTGAGAAAATGAGATTCTTAGAGGGCGGATGAATCAAGATGTCCAAAAACTTTTACCACTTCAAACATACACCATACTAAACATAATTCTCCATACACCTAATTAACTTTAACCTTGTGTGAAATCAATCATGCATTACCATGTAATAATAGATTTAACATTCATTAACATGAACAAAATACATAAGCGAGTAAATAACACTTGATACAAGATTTGGTAATACAAAACCCTCCAAGGTGAATGTAAAACTACCGTAGGGATGGCATCGAAAAAATCTTCAATAGCACAATAAGAAATTTTTTGTTAGGTAAACAATTTGATCACTTCTTATGATCTATCCTATGAGGGGTTTTCTCTATTAAAAGATTATAATACTGTTAAGTCTACCTTTACAAAAGAATTTAAAATTCATAGTTAAGTGAGCACTCTATTAGGAGATTTATAATAGGCATGTTAGGACCACTCTATTAAAAAGATTCACCTGATACACTGGTTAGAATGTGACACTTGTTTGCACCAATTTTCTAATAATAGATCTTCTCTTTCCAATATCTAATCACCTCACTATGATTGGTCTGTAATAACTCCTTACTACACTATTTGATCACCATAGTTCTTCATAACTCATTGATTTTGCCTCACCTTAACATACAATTCGCAACTTACTTGCAACATGATTATGTCTTGAAACCCTACTTTTATAGCCATCTTAAGAAGTTTCTAGAATAAAATCAATGATCCTTGTTCATCCTTTTTACCGCTTAAGCTTTCCAATTTTTTGATTAGTTCTTTATATTCCATAGATTTTAGTGATGTGGAATTATAGGCATAATTACCTCCTTGATCTTCAACCTGATTGTAGAAGCATGTTTCATGCTTGACAAAATGATTTACACAAGATTTTGTGTCATTCCAAATCCATATACTCAAACTATATAGCTTTCCACACATAACCTCTCACGCTCGGTCATGCTTGATTCTTCATGTTGATCCTCAACATATTCTACACTTAGCTAAAATTGTTTTCTCTCTAAAATGATAAGCTTATGTAGCACTCAGCTTATATCATATGTTGCCTTCTGGATAGCTCGACAACCACTATATACTTAATGACAATATACTACTTGACATATATTTAACTTGTGCACTTCTTCTCTTTATAGGTCAGCCTTCATTGTGGCTCAGTCATAGTGTTGACTGACCAACTCTACCTTGTAAATGACTAAGTGTTTTGCACTAATAAACAATACTATGATTTCCTTTAGGGTCAACAATGTCAAAGTTAACTAACCACAGACACTAAAAGAGGTGAACCAAATCTCTTCTAAATATTTCATGCTATAGTTTTCACAAACTAAAAATTATTAATAAAAAGTTGCTTCAAAAATGTACGAATTAGAAAAATGATATCTTTACCCTCAATTTCCTCATTCCATTTTGTTACTTCATGGTGCTCATTTCACACAATATTTGTACACTAGCATTAAACAACTAGGACACATAATAACCTTGCTACATACTCCTCATAGAAGGCAGGGACTCAAGGTCAAATAGAGCTCTTGTTATCTAAAATTGTAGTTTGATTTCTTTATAAGTGGCAATTCAACATTGATCTTGTAACTAAGGCTGAAAAAATTATTTTTAGCTGCATTTTGGATGCGTAGATATCATATATGACTAAAAATTGGACAATTTTTTTTTCTGTTGCCAAATATAGTGTTGGGGATCAACAAAGGAAATGGAATATGATCAAAATTTTAAAAAAATAATATTAAGGAACTAGACTATTCATTACATGCCTCCAAGCACACATCTCTAGTTTCAAAAAATATTAATTTTGATTATCCAAGGCCAGCAAAGTTCCCTATTAAGTAGAATCCTATTACGAAGCTTCCTCATGTTTTGTTTTTCCTTGCACCAACAAATCCTATTACGAAAATGAATATTTTTTCAATTTATGTGTCTTTCCTTGCCCAGTCTTCTAATTAAAGATATAGATTTGACATGGTCATCTTTGGAACTCATAAATTTGAGGAGCTGAGTCAACTCTTAGATGCGTTGTGTTGAGGCATCATACATGACTCAAAATATATCTTTTTAATCCCCAAAAAGTGGAAAGGAAATGGCATGGACCCTTACTCAAACCCCAAAATTTGAAGCTCATGAAGCTACGTAGATGTTTCTTCTTAAATAAGGTCAAACTCCTTTCTTAGAAAATTTACCCCTTTCAGTGATGTTTTAGATAGTGACTTTCAAACTAGAGAATGCTACATAGCTCCCTCAGCATTGATTGACCCAATTATGTTCAAAGTATTAGTGAATTCGAAATTGTTGTTCTCATTGCTTTGTTTCAATATTTAAAAAAAGTTATTTGTTTCTTTATATATATATATATATATATATATATATATATATATATATATATATATATATATATATATATATGTATATGTAGTTTCTATTATAGGCATGATATGATAGCGTTCATTGTAATGCAACTTTTTAATTTTTAGTTTTTAGTTGTCCAATCATATTAGTTTATTTTTCAACTATTTTTTCCATCTATTAAGTTATAATACATGGTGCATTTTTAACAATTGAAAAGAAATTATTTATTTGAGATTTGATTGGTTGATTTTGTTACAATAGTAGTTGTAGACTTCTAGCTTTTTGTGCACAAAATTTAATAAATTATTTTCCAAACTTTATACATTTCACTCTTGGAGATCAAACAAAATAATAAATAATGTCAACCAATCTAACAATAACTATAAATATCTTGTACATGTTATTAGTTCCTGCCATGGCAGGAAACTATTGCATTCGTGAAAAGCGAATGAGTTTATTTATTTTTCCAATCAGAAGCTTTAATTTATTTGCACAATTTTTCTACTATAGTCATTATTTCTAGTGACTTTTTTCTCCAATTTCATAGAAAGTATTTTTCTTACATTTTATTGGTGGTTGGTTGCTATAGTCATGAGTTTGGTGGTTTTTGTTTTTTGTTTTGTTGTGTATAAAATGAATTCATTTTATTTATTTCTCCAAGTTGTATTGTACATGAAAAATTAAAAATATTATTTTCCCCTAAACTATAGAGCCACAAAAAATATTTCCATAACAAGCACAAAAAAGAAGAAGCAAAAAAAACAAAACATTATTGAGCGCAGGTGGTGACCTTGCTTGTCTTGTATGTTTGTCATATTGCATGGAATCAGATTAAATGAGATATATATTTTTGTTTTATTTTTAAAAGATATTTATTTTCACCCAAACTATAGGGATATAAAAATATTCCCATAAAAATAGATAATAGATGTCTACAAGAATTCATAATTAATCCTTACATAGGACAAATGTTGACCTAAATTTGTGCCACAATTATATCAAAACAAAAAAAGAAAGAAAAAATAATGCAAATGACAAAGATAGGCAATTAAAACAATATGTCGACCATTTCACATTATTAAACTACATGTGGGGACTTGGTTTGTCGTTACTATGTGTCTTATTACATGGAATCTGATTCAGTGAGAATTTTTTGATATAATTGTGGCACAAATTTAGGTCAACATTTTTCCTATGTAAGGATTAATTATGAATTCTTGTAGACATTTGTTATCTATTTTCTATTTATAGCATTATGTGGTAGTTTTCTAATTGCATCTCTTGAGCACTTTCATCTCTGCCTTCAGTACTACAAGGTATATCAGTATTGAATACTTTTATTTTTATCACATATTTTGTTGCATTGTTTTTGTAATCATAAGATTCTTCTCAAATTTATGTTTGGGAAATCTATTTAATTTTGAAAATATAATTGTGGGTTTGTTTCTTGTTTCAAAATTCAGTAAGGTTTCATAGTATTTCTATTATGTTCTTCAAATCTATCAAATTTTAGATCTATGCATATGTTTTAGATTAAAATAAGTTTGTGCATGGATAATTGGTTTGAAATTTATATTGAGGATCGAAATCTAGTTTATTTTGAAAATATAAATGTTTTCTTTTTCTTGCTTCAAAATTCAATAGGGTTTCATAGTATTGCTATTATGTTTTTCAAATCTGTCAACTATTTTATTCTTACAATATATTTGTGTGTGTTTTTCTCACTTCAAAATGCGATAGGGTTTCATAGTATTTCTAGTATGTTTTTAAAATCCGTCAAATATTAGATCAAGAAGAAAACTTTGTTTGTCCATTTTACTTAGAAGGTTGTCTGCTTCCCACAATTTTTCTTCCTTGCTTTATAACCTAGCAATAGCATTTCCTTGAAGAGGTACCTCACCTCTCTTATGTTTCTGTCCTTGCAAAGGCCATTTATAACTATGTCATTACTGAATTCATTTGACACAAAGCCTCTATCTTTTGCCTCTAAAAGTAAATGTAATGCCTATTATATATTACCTTTCTTCCCATGCCTTGCAATTAGGATATTGTATGTGGAAAAATTTGAATCCAATCCATGTTTCACAATCTGAGTTTTTAGGTTCTTTGCTCTTTCCATTTCTCCATTCTTACAAAACCCATCAATAAGTGCATTGTAAGGAAAGGTCTTAAGTACAATCTCCTTTCCACGAAGATCATCTAGAAGTTCCAAAGCTTCCAACAAATCACCTTTCTTGCATTAGGCAAAACTCTAATGGACAAGAAGCAAGCTAAAATCAGCTTCTCCATATTAAGAAGCTTGCCAAAATTAGGCAGATTCTCAATATAATTTGAAAATCCTATATCTAGTTCTTTTAGAGCTGTTAATTCTTCCATAGTCCATGGAAACTTCTTAAGTGAAGAGAAATGACTAAGTGAATATGGTCTAATTATTTTGGTCTAATTAATTTTTTTTTAAACAAAATCTACCTTGTAAAGAGGTCCCTCACACCAAAATTCCCGTAACGTAGTAGGAAACCCTTTATATTAGAACTCAAATCCAGTAGAGTTAGATGTTTTGAAGACCATTCCGATGGCAAACATCTTAATGGACATGAATTTAAATGAAACCATCTCAAATGAGGACATAAATTTAGGAATGAGATTGACCTATTGTCAAGGCTTAGGCACAATAATCTAGTATCCCTCATAGGCGATTGTGATGAGAACTCAAAAATGTGCCTTGTTTATGATTATGTTTCCAATGGAACATTAGAGAAGCATATCCATGGCAAGGACATCCATTGGAGAAGTATTTTGTCATGGAAGAAGAGGCTGGAGATATGTATTGGTGTTGCAAAGGGCCTTGACTATCTTCACTCTGGTGCATTGCAAACAATCATACATCGTGATGTGAAGAGTACCAATATTCTCCTAGATGAAAATTTGTGTGCCAAAGTTTCTAATTCTAGGCTCTCAAAAATAGTGGGCATATCTAATCAGATCCATGTAAGAGGTGAAAGGGAGCTATGGATATATGGATCCTAAGTACTTCTACAGGTTGGCTCTTACTAAGAAATTTGATGTTTATTCTTGTGTTCGAAACCCACTGTTATGTCTTCTAAGTCAAGGGAGAAGAAAAATCTCTTCGACTATAATATAAACCACATTGAACTTGAATGAAGGTCTTCATTAAAGTTTAATTTATCTCTTTGAGCATTTTATATATCCTCATCTAGACCTCTGATTTCTAGTACAAATCCCTAACCCTCTAGAGCTTTTTTTTCTAGGTCATCATTGTTCACTTTTGCAAAATTTCTATTGTTACCAATTGTGGCAGATTTCACTTGTTCCTTTTGGTGATGTTCTTGACTTGTCTAAAGGCCTTGCCATCTTGCACCACTCCCTCTTTTTGTCACCTATTGATTGTGGATTACCTCGCCAATAATTTTTCTTTCACCAAAATCAATATCTAAACATGATAATTCATAATTAAATGTTGTTTCTATTTTCTCTAGACTGATATAATTATTGGATTTTTCCATCACTATTTGGATGTCTATGTGGACTGTTCTTCATTGTTTTTGAGATGGGTGTTGACTATTCAGGTTTGCTTTGATGTGGGTATGTAGTCTTCATGATGACTCAAGTAGGAAAGGATCATGGGTGTCTTGTGCAGTTGTGGGGAGGATGCACTAATTATAGATTTCATTATAAGGAACATGGGACTAGTCTATTGCCTGTAGGGAGATTCCATCACTTGCACAACTACCAAAGTTCATTGTTTCTCCAAGCTAACAAAAAAGTGGTTGCAAAGGTAGTGAACTAGGCTTATTCTCCACTAGATTCTTCTTTATCTTTGCCTTTGCATATCCAACCATTTCCTCAGTTGGTTCTTTCTTCCCCCATGTGCTCTGGATGGAAAAATGCTAACAATAATGGTGGAGGAAAAAACCTCCTTCAATCTCAATTTCAAGTCCTCTCCAGGCTTTGGATCTTATAGTCTTAATATATTGTGCTTGCCTATCATCTTATATTAGCAAATATTGGATTGCATTGGTTTAACAATGAATTATGAACAAATTTTTGCATGTAAACCTTCCCATGAGCTCTGCGTCTAGTGATTCTACCTATTATTTTATTAGCAATGTTATTATTTGAAGAAATTCAGTACCTCTAAAGCTTGGAATTGTTGGAAATATAGATAAAGTAACTAAGAAGAGGGGGGGGGGGGGGGGGTGTGGGGTGGGGGGGTGGGGCTGTGGTGGTGTTGGTGAATCAATTACCACAAAAACAAATCCACAGATCCCTTAGATGTCTTATAAAACTAGTTACTGTTGTCACTCGGTAGCCACATAGAAAAATGTTGTAACTCGGTAGATGCAATGTATGTTACCTTTAACAAAACTTAAACATTCACAATGATTAACATGCATGCATAAAAGAAATAACATGAACACAAGAGAAACCAGATTTAATGTGGACACCCAATATGGGAAAAGCCCACTAGTAAATTTAGGCCTAAATTTTGATGTGAAAAGGTCAAAATTTTGACCAGAGTAGGTCGATAAGTTGACTAAACTTTTCATCAGTCCTTTTTAGTCAATTTTTCAACATAGACATTTTGCATCAAAATTTTGACTTCATAAAGGTGGAATTACCAACGCAAATTTTGTTGATTTCCTTAGTCCAACCTGAACTATTATTTTCTCATTTGCGGGCACTGTTGGTCAAAATTTCAACATAAATCCAAACTAGTTTTGCATCAAAATTGTGACCAAAGCCCCTTAATTTTTTACGCCAGTTCCATACAATCGACATCAAAGGCAAACCAATTTGGCGTTGAAATTGTGACCAAAACCCCTTAGTTTTCTACGTCGGTGCCATACAATCGATGTCAAAGTGAAGACATTTATGTAATTGAGACCAAGATAGGTAGAAATTTTGACGAGCTGTCCCAATTATTGTAAAAGCTTTGCTCTCATAGGAGCCTTCTAAACTACACAAAATTTGATTCTAAAGCGTAATTGCTCAGTGTATGAGAGTTAGGGTATCATGCACATTTCTATCTCCACATCATTGTTTCGTTCATCACATGATTCATTTCATACAAAACAATGGGAATGAGGAAGAAATGTGCACGATATCCTAAGTCTCCACTGAGTAATTATGCTTTAAAACTCAAATTTTATGCAATTTAAAAAGCTCCTATGAGAGCAAAGCCTTTGCAATAATTGGAAAAACGCGTCTAAATTTTGGTTCCTATAGGGAAAAATAAAATTAGGAAAGAATTATTTATCAAGAATGAAAGCCAATAATTTCATCTATTTTTCAAATAGATAAACATGACAAAAAAACTTACATTCCCAATCACATCATCATAAGAGTGCATATATAACTATAACTATAACTATGTCTAAAACCAACATAATTTACAAATATCCACAATTCAAATATTATCCCTTGATGTTTTCTTTAATGCAAAGTTTTAAGTCAACTATATTATCACCCTGGATGTAATACCAAACTGTCATTAGGCTAAAGACTGTAGCAAGATTTACAAATGCAAGGAGAACTATGCAACCAAAGTAGAAAATGACATGAAAAGTTAACAATCTATCAATTAACAATCTAGATGAAATATTTCTAGCAATTGAATTGTACATTATAAAAAGAAAAAATTGCCTTAAAATTAACACCTCACCAGTCATTCATTTGCATTTGTAATGGCTTCACAAAAGTTGAAAGCTTACGATTTATCAAGAACACAAAAGGCACTCGTAGTTTAGCTGCATCAATAAAAGTAAAGTAGTTCAGTTGCATAGTGAGGGCAAGAGACTATCAATATCGATTGTGGAGTTGCAGATAGGTAAGCGATAAACATAAAAAGGTAGTACAAGGCACCATACCTTGGAGCTGGTTCTAAACCTTGATTGCTTAATGTTGGATTTGATCCAACAGTAGCATTATCTCGAGGAGGTCCCACACCCCACTTTGCTATTGATTCTGAAGCTGCTAATAGAGCATCTTTGCTAGCTGATCTTCCGTGCGAGCTCTCAACTAAAAGAGAATTCTTGATTGAAGAATGCTGAAGATAGTCACAATGTGCCTATCAGCCGAAGATAGTCACAATGTGCCTATTGCTAATAGGCACATCATGACTATCTTCAACATTCTCCTATGGCTCTTGTGGTTCTAATATTATAACATGAGGCTTCCTCTTCTTTTTTTGAGCATAAGGCTGTTGCTCGAAAAAAGAAGAGGAAGCCTCATGTTATAATATTATAACATGAGGCTTCCTCTTCTTTTTTCGAGCATAAGGCTGATCCGGCCTTGTAATAAGAAATGAATGGGTTTAATTTTGATTATGTACAACACAAAGAAAACCAAAATGTAATAGAAATTTTAAACAAAAAATGAACTATATAAACTTATAAAGCTCATAATAATAATAGGCCATAAACTTGGATAGTTTTGTTGTAGATTTCTAGGATGATTGGGTTGTACTTCTCATCATGATCTGAATTCTGTAAGAGATTAGCATGTGTTATTTTAGAAAAGATAACTGCCTAAGAGAAATGAGCAGATGTCGGTGATTATTCACTTTATCTAGTCTGGTATTTTCTTGCTAGGTTTCAAATTATTAATTTATATAATCTGTTAACCAATCCAAGCCTTCCTATTATCTGTATTTTTTTAAGTTAATCATGGCCTAATCTTTTCTTCAAAGCTGAAGTCCAAGATTTACTCTCATTGGTATTCAACTTCTATTGATTCTTGTGAGATTCCTATTTTGTTGAATAGCTACATTATAACTTTCCATTCATTATATCTTGTCCTCATAGCTAAAAAAATGTCACTGTTATTTTCTTCCTATTCCATATATCTTATTCACATAGTAATGGAAATGTCATTCTTATTTTGAAATCTATGAATTAAAAAATAAAGTTCAAGGGAAACTAGCATATCATATGATGTCAAATGGGCATCTCAAAAATTGTATGAACAACAGTCTCATAAACATACCATGCTTCATCCAAAAGAGCTACAATTCCCCCTGGTTTTTGCATATACAAAATATAGTTGTATTTAAGATCGTGGCCCTCAATTTCAAAAGTTTGTGCTCTAATAAACACAAATTTCTGACAAAGCACTACAAATTAAATTGAGAAAGGGATCATTCATTCTAAAATATTTAGTCCATAAGATAATTCTATAGAAAAATTTACTATTTGAGGTTATGAATAAGTGTTAACCCCACTGATTTACCTATACCCAAGATGTTTATTGAGAACCTTAATTAAAATGATATATTGTGTGTATGTTTAACAATGCAGTTTGCATCTACATCCAACTAGAAAAGGAAATTGATATCAAAAAAGACCTTTTCAATCAAATCCAAAACATCTTGATTGTCAACAAACTCAATGTAGCTCCAATCAATTTCTTCTCTTATGTATTCATCCTGTTCCATCTAAAGACATGTTGCACAACATATACAAAAAATCCATAGAAAAAAGTAAATATCATACACAACAAAATAATATTAAAATAGTTAAGCAATTATACCCTGAGCAAAGAGCAAAAACGAAATGTATAAAAAATATATTTCTTTCAAAAATTATGATAATTTAATAGATATGGAACTTTCTGACCTGATTGAAGTGTTGTTGTAGCTTCTCATTTGTAAGATTGATATAGAATAGTTCAAAACTACAATGAAGAAAAAAATAGGTTTTCCTTAGCTCACCAAAAAGTAATATGTAAACATTTTGTATTATGAAAGCTTTCAAATATAGCTCACCAAATTGCAGTGACTATAGCTACAAGGCATGACTTAAAATATGTAGTCTTGATGTCTATTAAAAAAATGTACCGGTTATTCTTGAAAATCTCAAAATTATAAATATCGAGAATGCCAATTAGGGTCCTAGCCAATTGAATTATTTATTTTATTTACCAGCCTATATCCAATATGAATGGCATTATCTTAAGAAGAGCCCATAGAACAATATACATTCTAAAAAAACTAAGAAATATACTTCACTCTCCAAATATGTTCTTCTTTGAGATCTTGTCCTAAGTAACACAATACTCACAAATGGTACATCATACTAGTCAAACAATCGTGAGTATACTATTTTTGCCAATGCATCTCGGCTAGTAAGTGCAACAACTAGGTCAAGAGATTTTGTAGTGCTTTCATCGTGAGTCACAATGACATGTTTAGAAAAGAGTCTTCTAGAACCTTAACATCGCACCTAAGATAATATATAATGTAGTTATTAACCCTCCCATAACTATTTTCTTCCTGTGCAAGTGTAAGAATGCAAGATTGGCCATTGAGGGATACAGATAATCTTGAAGGATTATTGATTTAGTCTTTAGATGATGCTTGAGGTAGCAAGGAGGAGGTGATATATTTTCTTCTTTGAAGAATGCTAGATGTAGTGTGTAGGTAGCCCTAGTATCAACAAAGATAGAAATGAGTACTGTATAAGCCAGAGTTGGGATGTGGGAACAACGTAGTTCAAAAGAATACATTCTGGTTGAATTGCATTGAGAAAATTGAGCATTCCAAATTTGAAAACTTTATGTTTACTCCCAAACCATTGCACATCAAAGTTTAAGCATTCAAAATTTATAAATATTCTTTTTACTCCAAAAAAAAAGCACACCAAAGGAAAAACTACAAATAAGAAAGCTCTGATTTCCTATATATGGCAGTCAAGTTATTGTAGACTTTGGAAAACTATACAAAATAGTATATTAATTGGAACAATAAAAAGCATAAGAAATTATTTCCTATTATTTTTTGTTAAAATATATATTTGGTTTATAAGGACTACCAATTAGTAGAAGTTGCTCATTTCCACCATCAAATCCTTCCATCTCTATAAGGAATGGTGTATTTGATCTTCTGCTCGACCCATGCTCTCCTTCTGAATTGCATTGTCACCCATGATTATGGATAAGAATTAAGTATTTCTCTTAGATTACAATGCAATGGTTTTTCTGTAGACTAACATATGAATTTGAAAATATATGGCATATTTACTTGAGAGAGAAGAGAATCTATTTCATCAACAAATATTACTACAGATTGTCAATAGCAAGCAACTCCAAACAATGCCCTCACCAGTTTCTCACCTTCACCTATATGCATATCCATGATTAGTTCAACAAGAATCAAACTATTTAGAAGGAAAAAAAAAACTTGGGATCTATTATATACAATGGTTTAGAAAGTACAATGCTTGCTAAAAGTTTTGTGAAGGGGCCCAGTGGTAACAAGTTAAGTGTATTGATTGTGCAAAAAGCTCCATAATTAAGTGTTCTATAGCCTATAGTACTAGAATGGGTGACCTCTCAAAAGAACCAGTGCTTCAGCCTTCAACTCTATGAGCATTGCCTAGATGCAATGAATGCTAAGTGGACCATTCAAGATTCAGAAAGATAGGTTCTTGTGACTCATAAAAAATGGATCAATGAAGATTGACTCAAAACTATGCAATCAAATCCTAATAAATCATCAAATGCTTTGACACAATACAATAACACCTCTTGAAAATGAGAATTTTAAAGAAAGTTATTGTAAAAAAAAAGGAAAAGGTAGCATGCAAATGTCAGTGTGCAAAATCAATAGATCTTAAGTATAAGAGATAGCAACATGTCAAGTAAACAAGGATATCCTCTTGTTTTAAAAAATGAGTACACATTTTGATTTTTAATCGTTTTGATACTTTTCTTTTGGCCATAAAACCACCAAGCTGGTTAGTAAAACTGATTAAGATATAAAGATTTCCATTAAAAGCATCTCATATTGATTCAACTACACTTAATACCTCAGATATTCTTTACACAAGATATGACAATTGTTCAATTCCAATTACATTCATGATTGCAAACAAAATATGAGGCAAATAAGAGCTTCATAACCTCCACTAAATAATATATATAGAATCTACACTTTGCAAAGACTATGGCAATATAACCGAACTTCTAAAATTTTGGTTAAGAACTATAAAATAAGTGCAATTATTAAGAAATGATAGTACACAATAGGAATCCTCTCTTAACATTTTTTCCTGTAGCAAAGGAGTGATTAATTTTAAATAAAAATTTTTGTTATCAGTGAGAGATATAGTTTTAGAGAGACCAACGCATATCAATTACTTATATAGGACTAAAGTGCAATTTTCTTTTCTTTGAAAGAAGAGATCTGTGTTTATGATGCACTTGCACATGCAATCCTTATATGTGTCTAATTTCTCACAAATAGAAACCATTTGTTATATTTTTTGATGTTATCTTTATTATGTAAGACTTCTGTTAAGCATAAGAGATCTGTGTTTATGATGCACCTACACATGCAATCCTTATATGTGTCTAATTTCTCACAAACAGAAACCACTTGTTATATTTTTTGATGTTATCTTTATTATGTAAGACTTCCGTTAAGCACACGTGCTTCCTTGGAAAAACAATTATACAAGGCTTTCTACATTCAAGAATCAAAATAATAAAAGAACTTGAAAACATGATTTTATTAGGAACTTACCCACTTACTCATCAATGAACTAGCTAAAATATAAAAGAAAGTAGCTTTGGCTTCTCCTGCAATAGCTTTTCCAATCATTATATTCCCAGTACCCTAAGAGAAAATTTAATGTACTTTATTGTGAACAAAAATGAATTTCCAACATAAAGAACAAAGAATAAATCAGGCTGACTTATAGGAGGGCCAAATAAGAGGAGCCCTTTGCCTGGAGAGTGACAACCTTGAAAGATGTTAGGTCACAATAGAGGCCATATGACCATTTCTGTCACACACTTTTTGGCATGCTCTAGCCCAACTTTAGTATAATTTTGGAAAAATAAATATTAATTTTAATGGGTACATAGAAATAAACATGAATAATATCATCATCCATTCATTCAGCCATATTAAATTTACCAATATCATCCCACCGAACATTGGGATCTTGGTCCATTATCTCATTGCTAACATGCTCTATTAGATGTGGTTCCATGTTACGCATTTTATTAGGAAGCTCACCATCAGGACTAACAAGCATTTCTAAACATAAAAACTAAAAATATATGACATAAAAGAAATAACCATTAGCAAGCTTCAGACCAAAACTGCTAGAGATGGTTATTTATTTAATTAAAATCAAAATCAACTGATCCTATTCAAAAAAATATAGTGAAACATAAAGAGTACAATAGGTAATATAGTTAAATACATTGGACGAATCTTCAACACTCATAGATTTGACTTTCTGATTTGTTCTTGTATTGAACTTCTTTCTTCCATTGAAGTTGAAATTAGAGGCCCCTAGATTAAAGATATTATTACAAATCAGTTCAAGAAAACTCAATGATAGAATTGATTATGAAATAAATATATGAATGATTATGATTATAAAATTGTAGATTGTGCACTAATTGTACCCTTCCAAACTGTAAATAAATTTGACTATGAGTAGGGAAAACACAAATTCTTAACCACAAAATTATTGTTGTATTCAATTATGTTCTTCATAGCCTATAAAAGCTGACTAAGGTTGCAACATTTATAATGACTATAGAAAAAAATATAAATTAAAACAAGCAATATTATCATCAATGTTTTTAAATGTAGAATGAAATGGTTGTAACTATGCATTTCTACCACATGCAAATGATTTTGAGATACAGACCTATGCAATCCAATCTCCCAAGGAATAGACAACACCACTTATTGCCATCTTTGCCAAAATAAGATTTTTCATAAAGCGATGTTAGAATAGTTATTAAAATGGTCATAAATTATGTTTTTATAGTAAAAGAATACTTTAACTTAAGAAAAAAAACTATACAATATTAAAACATGACATCGTGCTTTAAAAACTAAAAGGGTACCTATAACAAAGAACTTCATTTCGACTTGCTAATTGGTTGTCACTATTAACTATAAGCTTATCTCTAAAGTTTGAGCTTCACTTGGTTTTGAGAATAGTTAAATATTCTCTACTAAACAGGGCCAACCACGTGAAGATGGAAGCTCATTTGGCCCCTCCCCCCGCCCCCAAACATCACTCTAAATTCCCCTTTAACATTTAATAACATTCATTCATTCATCCATTTTTGAAATATAAAATTCAATCATTATAATCACATGATAACATTCATTAACATATAAAATTTATTAACACACAACATTCATGAATAATTCATTAACACAAAATTCATTAACATGCAACATTCAAGAGTAAGTCATTCATGAATAATTCATTAACACAATGTTCATTAACACCCAACATTGATGAATAATATTCATTAACAATATTCATTAACACAATATTCGTTAACAATATTCAAGAGTAAGTCATTCATGAACAATAATTTCTTTTTCGCTTTCTTTCCATTTCTTTTTTTCATAAAATTTCTAAGAGGAATATCAATGTCCTCGTCATCCCCCTCCTCTACTAGCTCTAACACATGTCTCCTCCTCATCCATTTAGGAACATCATGAGGCCATTGCACTAAAGGGGGGTCCACTGCAATAACAAGTACTTTAGGAGTTAAATTCGCACCATTTTATATTAGTGAATTATGATTTTTTATTTAAGTAAAAGAAATATAAATCAAAAAATTAATTTAAAAGAACAAAACATAGATTTTCTTTACCTAATTGTGCAACATGATCTACTTGTTGATCAGTCTAAACATCCTCCAACACTCATTCAACACAACATGATTTTATATCCTCAACACAAAAAGGTTACACCAAGTTCAATTAAAGATGTTAAATTGTATTAATAATTACATAATTAGTTTTAAATAAAAAATGAGCACCTCCATCGACAGTATGATGCACATCAGGGGCTTCATGATGTTGCGTATGATCTGTATCACAATTAACAGTCTGCATTGCAATGTCATGCACATTATTATCAAATAAATTGTTGCTCAAGTATTCAATTTCTAATATATTTTTTGGCATATTTACCTATGTACATGATGTAGGAGACTATTTGGTTGGGACAATGGAAGCTTGCCGTAGGCATTTAGCCACCGTTACATAGCCTTGCTTGAAAGCAATTTTTTGTGTTCTCTCATGACCTCCAGATTAAATTCAGTGCCTTGGATTTTTTTATTAATTAACAAAATTATTTGCATTTTATAAATAATTTTTCTTTGCAATTCATTTACTGCTACTTACAATGTGTGCATTGATTTTCGAATATCCCTCAGAGCCAAGTTTGTGCTGCCCAACCTTTTAAAGCCTAGACTTTGTTGCCTTTGATGTGTCATGGAACCTATGAAAAGTTTGAAATATGTTAGATGATATAGATATAAATATCAGTACTAATTAGTGGATTATTATATATTGGGATGAAGGTTTTAGCATAAAGTAGCATGTTCCACCAAAAATATGAAAAAAGGGAAGAAATTATAGCATCATACCTTTAATTATAAAATAGCTTCTAAAACTAAACAACATCACATATATGCCTTTTAAATTTATCTTTAATTACCCATTATTCACAATAGATTTAGAAATTTCAAATAACAAATTCAAATATTTTCTCATGTCATCATGTTGAGCTTGTAGGGAGTAGTGCACATATTTCAATAAGAGAGAGCACACAACTGTCAAAGTATGGTGGAAGACATTAGATGAAAAAGCAATTGTTTTTCACTAACTATATGAATTGGGATATATAATACAAGAAATGTATATTGTGGACAACTCAAGATTAAATTTATAGGGAAATCTAGGTATGTTAGTAGTTTTCAAGTTAAAGATATCAGCCACATTGATGAGCTAGTCTCAATTCTTTCAATTTTTCTGTCCTTTCTCATGACATTCATTTCTAGTGACATGTGTAATCATGCTATTTATCCATGGAGTTCGTGATGTATAGGGGAAATTTTTTAGAACAATCTATAATACTCAATTTAGCTTGGTTGAATTTCTTGCAGAGGCTTAATGTATAGTCATTATAATAGGGATGATGAGGGAAAATAAGGTGGACAGAAATAGTCTAGGGATAATTACATGTATAATTCTTTCAAGATAAGTATTTCTTGAATTATTATTATTTTCTTCACAAAATTCTATTTTGAATATGTTGTTTTTGGTGAAAAAGATTTATGGGAGATCAAAGAAGAAGCCTAAGTTGAAAAGAATGAGAAGATCAGAGTCAGTGAAGATGATTTTGTCATACTCAGTGATCTACCATAACTTGAATTTATTGTAATTCCATTCATTAGTCAAAATAACATTGCCATGCTCTTCCCAATTTCAAAAATCTCAACATCAAAAATCTATATTTATAGGCACACAACATCTCTAGACCACCCTTTCATGCAAGGCACTCTTAATGCCTAAATGACAAATGATAACTTATAAGGTTGCATGGTATAATCCAAAATAGTTGGAAAGGGCTAGTAACCACAAACAAATATGAAGGATCATAAGATTTCCACTTTCAATCCATGGGAATTCATCAAAGGGTTTTTACAGTATGGTTTATGAGAACATAAACAAAACAAAACAAACATATAAATAGAAAATTAACAAATACCATCTACATATCATTTCTTGTCTTGATAATGAATCTGATAGATCACAAAAAGTGAACCAAAACATTCATGTCAAAATCATATTCAGTTATTTTTTGATAGCCTTTTTGCCACCATATGGATTACAAACAATGTTAGTTCTTCTCTTGCCATCTGCCCTAATGATGAATCATAGAATTTGATCCAAAACATAGGCAACAAAAAATCTAGATGGTCTAATACAAAAGAGAAAAAAATCTTGAAATCATAGGGACTATGGAAACTTCACGAATTCGATATTAATTCTCACCCATTATTTATCTCTATTGCACATAACTAGATGATTGGTAGACCATCAATCAAATAGTATGCATCTTAGTAGATATTAGGTACCAGTGTAGTTGGACAAAATACATCTTAGACACCTACAAGTACAATACCATTTTAGTGTCCTATAACTTAACTACACCATACTGTCAAGAGAGTGCTTAGTTGTCATTAACTTGTTTTCCTAGCATTGAATGTGATGGTTATTACTTCTAGGAGAGTGACCATTAGTAAAATTCTTGCAAATTTTTTCAAAAAAATTGTACTTGTCATTGCACTGACTGAATATCATTTATCACCTATACTACTAACACATACAACTATGGTACATGTAGTTGACCATTACTATATTTTCAAGACATTAATCCTAGTAGCTGCTATGAGTGAAAAGGGTCATAGAATAAAAAAGCAATAAAATAAGATTCAAGTCAGAGAGTTGAGCCATGGGAAATGCACAAAGATTAATGGCTCAAGTTTGCTAGTAGTTTAGAATCATTTTCTTGTTGTTTCCAACCAACAGTTTTCTTGCATTTCACTATTTTCAGATTAAAACTCTTTAGGCTGAACAAATACATTACTTAGCAGATTTTTTGTATTTCTCAGATCTACATCATGGTTCCCAAAATGTAGATACTCAACTAGTCTCTAATATATGTGGTGCCAAATCTCTGCTCCACAAAAAGGTAATGACTCCCAGATTAATAACTTTATAAAGTTAGGGCATATGTTAGGAAACTAAGAGGTAGGAGTACATAATATAGCTATATGTGAAGTTATAAGTGCACTATTTATATCTTATGTAGGATTTATGCCCAGATTGAGATATATAAAGTTGTATACCGACATTCTATGTGCAATCAACCACTACAGTTTATTAGATGCCCAAATTTTAGAGAGCATTTAGAATAGGGTGAAAGAAATTGTGTCAGCAAATGAATTGCATACCTTTCATCAATAGATAGATTAAATTGAGCTAGTTGAAATTGTTGATACTGAAGTTGAACCCTAAATTTTCTCATTAATGTACTAGTAGTTAATACTATTGGACACCTTTTCGGATTTTCTGGTGTACTTTCTTTTGGATGTTTCCCTTTCTCCTTTGCATCCAAAATGAACTCATTCCAGTCCCTCATTGAAACAAAGGGAGGACGCTCATACTTCAAGTTTAGGACGAGACTATTTGTATATGAGTCCCTCACAACCTTAAGATGTCTGGAAGCTTTTTGTAAGAATTTCTTATGATAAAAAATATTACTACCAAACTCATGCTTTATATCTTTGATGATCTCATCTTTTATATTTTAATCTTGGAAGTTCCACCTTTTAAGAAAAAAACACAAAATTGTTAGATATAGCTAGTATAAGAAAAGACCCAAATAAAAGGAAAAATGTTGCCCCAATTAATGATATGAAAAAAATAGTGGGATAAAATTAGTTCAGTTATGATGTTCCACCTTTTACGTATGGTGGGCCTGAATCTTCATAGCATGAGGTCATAAAGCCTCCTATAAAATGTATCATTTCCTACAAAAAATATCATGGGATAATTAATAGTAAGAACCATTAAAATGAATCATGCGAAGAATACTTTTCTTAGTGAATAAAAAATACATAAAATGAGATACATTTCATCTCTTTAGTGATCTATTTCAGGGATGGAGGGTCAACTTGACCAAAATTGACCAAAAAAGAAGTTTTGAAAAAATTTAAAAATGTCTAAAACCAGTCAAACTCTACCAGGGTTTTGTTGTTGATGTTTTGAAACTAAAAAATGTATTATGACTATATTAATCAGTATACCTTGAAAAAAATATAGTTCATAATACATGTAACTTTCCATGACCTTCATTTTTTGTCATTCTTAATTGGTGTTGTCACTGATCATACCTGGGATATTATGGAAAACAAATATTGCTAAAATAGACAGTGTAGCTAAAAGTGAACACTCTAAAACTCTAACAGGCAATAGCAATGATGTTGGAAATCATTGAAAACTAAACATTGAATATGAAAGAAGACTCCCACTTTTGGTTCTCTATAGAAAAATTGGTTAGTATCTTCTACTGAAAGCATGAAATTGCAATGTACCGAATTACTAAACTAGAGAATTACTGGTATAGACAAAAGGTCATTGATAATTCATATGATCCTACCAAACCCCTAATAAAAAGCAATTCTAGAATAATTAAACAACTTGCACAATATGACATACTAAAGAAGGTCATGAGGCATCACTCCACAAGAAAAGCCCTTGCATTCACCACTTCCTATTATGTTTACATCTTGCAAGAAAATCCTTATTACAATATAAAAATAATTATTTAAAGTACCTAGAATCTTGGGACATTTCAAAGGCATTGATTCATTATTGTCAATCAACAATGATGTTTGCATAGTTCCCATGCTAGAAACATGGGTAGCTCCAGGAAATGACGGTGAATTATCACCGATACATGCACTATGATCTGCACCTGGTGGCATACCAGATGGTGCATCTCCTAACACAAAAATAATAATACACTATGTGATGCACCCAAGATTAAAGTACAAATTATCAACTCGTAATTAACACAAACCCAAATATAGCATAACGAGGATTTACCAGTTGGTCATCCCCTTGTTGCCAACATTGTAGTTGGGAATCTCATACATGCATCCATCAATCTCATAGGAGTCCCCTGCACTGGATGACCTAAACAATACATTGTTAGCAAAGACATTCCGAAATAATAAAAGTAGGAGTTAAGTTAAGAAGTTTTGAATGTTTGAAATAAAAAATTTCTTCTAACTTGTCAACTAAAAGATTATTTTACCAGTGGCAGTCGGAGCTCTGCTACTATCAGTCTCACCGTGTTGTCCTTTAGGTTGTGGATCAGTTGCCAAAAAATCTTCTATAACAAGAATTTAGTAGTTAAAGTTTCTTACAACTCTTTAAAAAAATTGCATCAATAAAGTATTTTTGCACATATTACATAATTTACTTCACAACATAAAAGATTATAAAATATAAATATTTATTGAACTTTTTTTATAACTAAAGATTCATTACTACTTACTTTATAACAACGAGCTTGTGCTCTCAAATCTAATAGCCTCTTCATCATCTCCTCAGATTCCATATTTGCCACATCCAAAATTTTCATTATTTCTAAATTAATTTTTTAAATTTTTCTCTTCAACATTTTTGTTACATTAGGAGTTTCAGTAATATCCTCATCAGAAGGCATAGCTAGTGGCTCAGTACTTACTACTGGTGCTTTACCCTTATCCTGAACATCAAATTTTGAGAGGAATATCGGTAATAAAACTATTATAAAAACTCAAAAATTGTAAATAAAATAACATAATAATATAACATTTTTCAACTATCTAATTTGTACAATTTCAATAAGGTTTACCCTCACTGAAGAAGGGGTGGGAGTAGCATCTTGGTGGCCTCTATCATCTGTCAAATCCATATTATCCTATCACAAAGATTAAACATAAAAAATTTAGCTAACTAAAAGAAATAGACAGCAAAAAAGAACTTATTAACAAAATGGTATATAGTACTTACAACCCTCATGATAGTAACTTTGTTTGTATCTATGCAATTTAAATCGTAATCTATTAGCAGTTCTTCCCCTACACTTATTGATTTTACTGCACAAAAAAAAATTTCATTCCCCTCACACACCTTAAATATGCAATTGGGTTGCTTACTAGTTGAGGAAGGTTGCGTATTATTTATAAAACTTGCAATATTACCTATTGCTTTTGGTCTCCCATCAATGTACATAGAAAATATTTTACTTTGATCATTTTATTTTCGTTGTATATAATTAGCTGATAGTGCATACCTAAGCATACTTTTTTTATATCAAACAATTTGCATCCAATCATTGTAATTGTAACATGGACCGACATACTTGAACAATTCAACAACTTTGTTGTAACATACCTTTATCCCATCCATGGAAAATAGGCCCAAACCATGTAATGAGGATGGAGCAATGCGATATATCCTCTCATTAACACAAAAATCTGTGTTAATTGGAGGTAGCTCATTGGGTACCCATTCTTTCTCAATGTGTGTGTACCAAAAGGGCACCTTGATGTTGCCTTTGGTCTCATCATCATAAGAACATGACCCCCCATTAGCAAAGAAAAATTGCATGTGCTTATCAAAATTTTTCCTAATCTTTTGACCTCTAGTTGATCTCCCTATTTTAGCTATACTACATGTAGAGCTTTCATCTACGATTTTATCATTTCCCCCATTCGATGTAGATAGATCTGAAAAGTACCTATTTGGTGGGTTCTGCAATCCATCAAATGGAAAGTGAAAGTGACAAATATAAAATGTAGTAATTTGAAAGTGATTATACAATTATATTTCTATACAGACCTTATTTGTCTATATATACATTATATGATTATATAATATGTCTATTTATAACATACATGCTCAATGATAAACAAGAAGAATATAAGAAAATTATGTCTATTTATTGACTTATACTTGCCGATCCATGTCACTGTGCACGATCCATGCCAAATGGGTCAAATTTCCTACATATGTTAATCATTTATCTTATGTTAGCTAAAAATTATATGATACGTGTAAACATGAATAAATTTACCTTATATATGGAATGTAAGATTGTCAATAGAAGGGGTGATGATGTACCTATAGTAAATTGACTATTTGCAAAAAGAGTGACAATCAGACACAATATAAATATTGGTAATTATAAATAACATATGTTGTAATCATTAGAATTGAACACAATAAATATGTAATCAAATTTTCTACATATGTTAATCCTTTACCTTAAGTTAGCTAAAAATTACATGATACATGTTTGCTACAAATAACTTAGAAGACAACATGAACAATAGGCAACATTGTAAACATGAACAAATTTTTCTTATATATGGAATGCAAGATCATCAAGAGAAGGGGTGACAATGTACCTATAGTCAATTGACTATTTGCAAAAAGGGTCATAATCAAACACAACATAAACATTGGTAACTATAAATAACATATGTTGTAATCATTAGAAATGAACACAATAAATATGTAATCAAATTTCCTGCATATGTTAATCATTTATCTTAAGTTAGCTAAAAATTATATGATATGTGTATGTGACAAATAACTTAGAAGACAACATGAACAATATGCAACATTGTAAACATAAAAAAATTTACCTTATATATGGAATGCAAGATCGTCAACATAAGGAGTGATGATGTTTGTATTCATTGATTATATTCATCATCATCATCATCATCATCATCATCACCATCATCATCGCCACCATTGCCATCATCACCATCATCATTGCCATCATCGCCATCGCCATCATCATCATCATCACCATCACCATCATCATCATCACCATCACTATCATCATCATCACCATCATCATCATCACCATCACCATCATCGTCATCACCATCATCATCATCACCATCATCATCATCACCATCATCTTGATCTTCATCATCTACTTTTTCATCATCTTCAATATCTTCTTCTTCCATATCTTATGATTCCATAACATTATATTTTATCAGCCTTCCTCTTGGATCATGTCTAACAACAAATGGCCAACCCTATTTATGTGGAACCTCTGAGTAAAGCACTTGCTCACATTGGCTTGGAAGAACATAGGGCTCATCTCCAACTGGCTCAAACAACCTTGTATTGATCACTATAAATCCATTATCATGTTGAATAATTGTTCTATCTGGATCATTTTGATTTAGTCGTAACCTGTACCATTTGATGAAAAATAGAACTACTTTGAAGGTGTTAAATTCACACTCAATTATATCATCCAAGATGCCATAGTATTGATTTTGAGATTGTTGAGGATGTATGTCATTTCTAGATGATATATTGGTGACCTTGAAAACTATAGTTATCCTAGAATCACAAGTTTTCTTTGTGTCATCCAAATTTTTTATGCAAAATTTGTGGCCATGATAGTACATAGCTTTGTAGTGCTTGACCTACAATTTTTGAAGTGTCTAAAAATTATTCGCATCATGAGTTGATATGAAACATACTTTGAGTTATGATCATTAATAAATTTCTACATACCTCTCCACCTCTTAAACCCTTTACTAGATCAACTACCATCGACATAACATTGGAATCTCCATTACAATTAGCTTCTATAACCAATGAAGGAACACCTTCCCATGTTAATGAGAAACCATTTTGTTGACATCGTTCAATCCATTCTGTCATCCAATCAAGATTGTTTGCAATATACAAATGTATTGCATTCCACTCTCGACCACCTATTTCAAAAAAATACACCAATTAAAAATAACTTATATTAAAGATTTAAAAGAATTAATTAACTATAATAACATCTTAGATTTACCTCTCACTTTCCTCGATCTACCTTTGCCCATCAAGTACTCCCCTTCGAATTTGTTAATTGAGTTGGGATCCCAAATACTATCTACATGGATCTTTGCTGCAAACTTAGGAAGATACTCACTAATGTACACCATGGTCTGGTATACCATGTGTCCCTCTGCCATAGAACCCTTGGGATGTGCTCTCTGTCAAACCAAGCCTTTAAAAAATTTCAAGTGCCTCTCAACCATCCACATTAACCTGGTTGGTATAGGTCCACACAATTCAATCTCCTCAACTTGATGTATGAGGTAGTGTTCTTGTGCATTGAAAAAATTTGGATGTAGACACTTGTGCATTTCACACATTAGAAGAGGAATTTTTCTCTTCCAAGATTTTATATCTTCTTTATTGGTATCTTTAGATGACAACCACCTCATGTATTTTCCAAGATCATATATAACATGTTTGACATTGTTGGCGAAGTGGTGTGGAAGAGATAGAGGTAGAATGTACTACAATATTTGTAAAATGATCTTGTCAATATTTTATAAAAGAATGCAATTAAAACTACATGCAATATATAAATATATATTGAATACAAAATAAAATGAATTAACTTAATAAATGTATGCTAATCATGTGTTTTCAACCTTGGTCCAAATTCACTTTTCTTTAATATGAGATTGTTTATGTTTGCAACAAATCCTATAGGATATCATATTTTTTATGACTTCTTTTATAGCATTGCTCTGTTGCTCTAACAATAACCAACAAAGGGCACTTGTATCAATTTTGTCTCCATTTTTATTTGATCGAATGCCATTTTTTATTGCATGGTTGGATTCTTCAATGTCACTACAATTTTTGACAATCTAATCTTTGTCACACCTTCCATCCAAGATTTTCCATAATGTCTCTGTTACATTCTTTACAATATGCATAGGATCAAAAAAATGCACAATTGGGAGTTGCTTGTAGTATGACAACTTAGTAAATTGTGTAGGATAAATTTTTAGTCCTTTTGGAAGTTGGTCATTGATGCCTTGATGACCTTCACAAGCATCAATCACATCATCAGTAAACAAAACACAATATTGAAATATAAATTTTAAACAAAAACCATAAGATGGAATGACATTACCTCGATGATTTATTTTATTGTATGCCAACTTCCATAGGAGAGGTGTCATTCTCTATGGCTTTGATGTAGTCTCTTCTTTCCCATTGAAAAGATGTTTTTCGATAATTCAGTAGTTATGATTTCTGTGTAGAAAGTGTCTATTCTCATCAAACACCTGCTTTCTTAGACTTTTTGAATGACGAGATTTTGTCTTTGGACCACAAACTAGACATGCAAATTTTCCCTTTGTCTAAAGAACTGCAAGATCGTGTATAATTGGATTAAATGTGTTAACTCTGACATACCAAAAAAGAGGTGTCAAGAAGAGAACACACCACAAAAATGTGTTAGCCCAGGGGAATCATGTATTGTCCATACAAGAATTGCATGAAATTGAAATTTTCTTTGTCCTATTGGTCTACAGATGTCATACATAGTAACCCCATTCCATAACACCATCAACTCGTTGATAAGGGGTTCAATATATACGTTGATATCTTTAACTTGGTACTTACCTAGTTGAATGAACAAAAGTTACATTACATAATTATTATGACCATTTTATGGATTAGTAATAATAGATTAATTTAGATGACCACTAAATAAAAAAATACCTGAAACAATCAGTGTCAACATTATGTGCTCTCTCTTTATGGACAACCAAGGAGGTATGTTATTTTTGATAACATCTCTCCAAAAGGATTGACACTGTCTACTACCAATGAAAGCTTGAGATTATGAGGTTCTTCTTTAAAGTGTGGTCATTTTTCCTCTATTTCCTTAAATTTTGAACCATCTATAGGCATTCACATAATGTCATCTTGACTTCTATTGCGTGCATGGTAATCCATAAATTGTGCCAAGCTATTGCACCTGAATAATCGTTTTAGATGTGGAATAATGAGAATATGTTGAAGAACCTTGTGAGGCACCTTTTTTATTAATCAATCTGATTGATATCTACTGATATGACAAGTAGGGCATTGTGTTGCAAATTCATGTTGTTTATGATATATAATATGATCGTTCGAACATGCATGTATTGTTTGATACTCCATTCCAATATCTTTCATAATGGTAGATAATTCTCGATATGAGTGAGGTAGAATGTTTGATGGTGGTAACAAATACTCACCTATCAACCTATGACCAAAAATATAATTTGTTAATTTAAAGAATATTAATTACTTCAGGAACCCAACGTTAATTGTAAGGGAACTACAAGTAAAATAATGAAAGAAGATGGTATACCTTAGCATACGTGTCATTGCTACATTGGATAAACCATTCATAACCTTCAAGTTCACCAACAACAATACAGTGGCAAGAAGAGTTGTTTTGGAGCCTTCATATAGGGACTGGTGTGCCTTCTCAAGTAAAGGTACATCAAGCTCTGCATCAACATCATCATCATCATCATCTTGATCATTGTGATCATTTTGATCATCATGATCTTCATCATCTTGGTCTTCTTCCATGGTATTATTACCTTTCACTTCAATATTCACACCTCCATGTTCTCTCGTTTGGAAATTTGCATTCTCTGAATTATCATGGTCCATAACATGAAACTCAGGGACGTTGACCTATATGAAAATGATGACCTTATATTAACCATGACCATGATGTCATCATCAAATAATGTCTTATGTAATTTATAAACCATTAAAATACATACCAATGGATGATATTTGTTTCCCCCTTCAATGTGACCATGTTGCCTAAAATGTTGCTCAGTTGTTGTGATTAGATATATTCAAGTCTTTAAGCCCTTATACATTTTGCAAGGACAATAACATTTTCCATCACCTTTTCTTTTTAAGTTAGACCATAGTCTAGAAATTGTCTCCCTATTTTTTTGCATGTTGATATCATTAGACATGGTCTTTCTTGAATGGAATGACTCATTGGTGGAAGAAGGATGATTTGTTTGCAACTTGGAGATGGAGAGTAAGAGGAAGACACATATAGAAAGGAGTTAGGTTTGCGAACCAAGTAGGAGTTAGGACATGCTAGAGTGGGGTTAGCCCAAGATATTTTGGAATCTTGAAGAACCTGGTAAAAGGGTATCTGGAAAGGTGAAAATAAACAAATATTTTTATAGCTACAAAGGAGGAATTGAGAGCATTATAAATAATGAAGAAGAAACTTAAATCCATATAGCTTCACCTCTATTTACAATTTGGCCTTTTTGTATGTGAAATATGATAATATACAAAATTTTTAGTCACATTTTCACTTTAAAAAGAACACCAAATATACCTTTTCTACAATATCTTCTTCAGATTCTTCAGAACTACAAGCTCCTATGCAGAAAAAAGATGAGATGTACTAAGTAATTTTTGATGGGCAATATTTAAAAAAATCAACTATAAAAAAATAATAATTATGAAATTGAGTTGCTTTATTATGTACTGAAGACTTGGCAAGATGTTCCCATGTCTATCTATAGAATGCATATCTGCATGGTTGTTTGCAAATAGTCTAGTATGGTGTTGCTTTTGAACAACAACAAATGTCACTGGGGCTAGTAATTTGGCTCAAGAGATGCACAACCCTGTTGACACCACAGAACTTTTAGTTCATATAGCATTCAACTGTCTTCTTTAACAAAATCCAAATAGAATACAAACAAACTAATGAGCTGTGCCTATCTCAATTGAATAGCAAGTACTATAGTGAGTATTAGGAAATTGACCCTACGAATAGCATCTAGTGCATAAAGTAGAACTTGGTAAAACTGTCCTTCACTTACACCATTTCTGAATAAATACCAAAGCTGTCACTAAGGAGACATAAGAAATGCAAAACTAAATCTCACCACAAAAACCAATCAAAATGAAATAAATTACCTATAAAATATGATTCATAGAGGCTTTTTTCTTGTTGCTCTACAAAAAGAAATTAGTAGCTCCCTACAAAGAATCAAAGTGAAATAATCATTCAAATTTCCTAATAATCAAGGTAGAAATTGTGCTCTAGAGGGTTTCCTCCTCTTCATCATTTAGTAATTGAGAAGATGTCCCTAATCCATGGTGTGTGAAGTTGTAAAAGTTTTCCCCAAGTTAATTCTTTGTGACTTCAAGCCAGTCTTGAGATGCAACCACCTGACATTTGCACCAAATTCCCAAAATATTAAGATAAGCATTTCTCATATGAATTGTGTGAACTAGAACAACATCAAACAATGATCTATATTGAAAACCTATTGCCGCTATTGATGGGCTAGAATCTTCTCCAGGGTGTGGATGTTTAACATATGCCCCACAGGAGTCTAAAAGACATTGTGAACTTTTTAATCAAGTAATGTTTCTTACTTGGAAGAAAACCTTAGAAACACAAAAGTCGATAACCTAAAAAGTTCTCCACAATTGGACATTAAACAAATAGCAACAAATCTGCAAAATAATAAAAAGGAAACTCGACACCAATTTGTATCGAGAATAATTGATCAAACTCGGATCACCTCAATGTGAAAATTCATTTAAGATATGGTGATTAAAAGTTAGGTTTTTTTCTCAAAATCATTGCAACTTAGAGGACCAAATCTTTTCTAATTAGTTTAACATAGATTGGTGAACAAAAAAATCATAATAAAAATATGATTTTTTTCAACACTTGTTCAAACTGTATAATGAATGACAAAAAATGAATTGTGTACGAGTCACTCCAAATCCTTGGCTTTTAATATGCTTCATAGATGAGATTGCATTATATGGTTTGAACAAGATGTGGAAAAAAATGAAATGACAGAGTCACTCCAAATCCTTAGCTTTTAATACACTTCATAGATGAGATTGATCATGACTCTGTTGATGATTTGGAGTGATAAGGATACAAATAGAGTGTAGTTTCTTTGTAAGCTCATGGTTTTTAAGTCATTTTGAAGGTCATAATGTTGGAACAGTCAGAACCAAAGGAGTGTATGGAACAATCAGAGCTTTAAGTAATATATGAGATCTCAAATCACTTGTAACATCAAACAACCACTTTGATATGGCTTAGAGAACCTAAAAATCAAAACATTATAGGGAAGTATCCAACACAAAAAAAGTATTTTACACATACTTCGCATGGATGATAATTTTACAAACTTGGAGATAAATAAAGCTCACTTAACCTTGAACAAAACCAATATTTGTTCTTCAAAAGTAATGAGGATAGTAGAATACCCAAAAAACTTAACTTAGATTTGGTTGAATTTAACAAGAAGGTTCTAAAGACCATTCATTAGAGAAATCAATTCAAAGGTGATGTCTTGTTGCATATGGTAAGAGAATTTCACTTTCTAAAAGAAATAGAATGCTTACTAGCTCTGTGACACATTTTGATACAAAGAATTATAGTGACTAGTTAAAATATCAATATGCTCAATTTGGTATCATATGTCAAATTTTATAGTGCAACTTGACTTCAAAAGGCATAGGTACTATCTTCAATTTCTTAGCTCCTATTATTTAAGTAAACTTTGATGCAATGAAGCTTGAACTCTATTTTGAAAAGAAAAGAGTTGTTGATTATTTAACTTCCACTAGTGCCACTTATCCAATTTATATAAAAAGAATACCATCAATATTTGATTATAATTTCCATGATAAGTTGATGTAAAAAGAAGTAGAACGAAAGTATAGTAATAGTCCAGATTGAGTTGAAGACAAATTTATGTTATTCATTGATTGTGAAGGTTATCAAAATCATATATTATAGATTCAAAATTTTGAAATAGAAGAAGATGTGAATGTTAATTTTAGTTCTAATCCAAAATATAGTTCCAGATATTTTTAATGGTTATATACATACTCTTGTCAATAAATAAGGTTATTACTTTTAAAATAACATTTAATCTTCAAAGCCACCCAAATGAAAACACATAATATTTTGGTCTTTTTGTTTCAATAATCCACTTATCTAATGAGCAATCATATCATTAAAAGCTTCATTACAGTATTTATAAAGGTCTTAAATTTTGTCAATTACCATCTTCCATAGAAAGAAAAGAAGTAACGAATTGCCCAACCTAGATAATTTTGTTGAAGAAGATCTATGTTGTGGAACACTTCCAAGAAATGCAAGTTACACTTCAAAAAAAACAAAGAAACACAAAGTCAGATGGTGCTTTCTGCTTCTATAAATTCCATTTAATCCTAATATTAACATAAAATAGAACAAGTCTAAATGACCATAAACAAATTGTCTTTAGAAGCTTTCATTAATTCTTGGAAATTTTTGAAACATTTAAATTGAAACCCAAAGTAACATGAATATTTGGACTTAGTTATCAAACCTTATTTTAGTAGCATACTAAGGACTCCAAGAGCCTTAAAACAACCAAGGAGGGTGGAAGTAATCCACCATTGGTAAGAAATAAAGATTGCATGTGCATATAGCCTCAATCAGAGAGGATGATCTTAACAAGAACATCACATAAGAAATGAGATTAAATATCAGAAACAATGATAAAAAACTTCAGACTAGTCATTATATCAAGCCATCATTTGGATAAAAAGGTGGATCATCACATACACAAAGTTGATGAACATCAGAAACAATGATGAGCATATTACTTTTAAATTGATTTAAAGTTCTATATTTGATTGATACAATATAGAAATAATATTCAAAAATATAAAACCCTTCGCAATCAGCAGTAAAAACTTCAAGAGATGATACCAAACCCTACTGTAGCCCTAGGCTTCTTATAATTTTTGTGTGTTTAGATTCAATTAGGGTTCAAATACACTTTTCTATTTTAGTGTTAGTTGTCACTCTAAGAATGATGCCATCAATACTTCTTGATATTGTAGTCAATGCCATGAATCTCTCTTATTAGTGACTTGAAAGCCTCACTTTTCTTTTACAGATGCCTATTATGTTGCCGAAGTTTACAAAACCACCTTAAAAGTGCATATTAATAGAATAGTCAATTAAACCTACCTAATGTACCTAAGAAGAGAAAAGTCATCAATCCTTAGGCTTAAATTTAAAAGATCGAAAGAAAATTTTATAATATGCAAAGTCTTGCCTCAAGAAAGTCTATCATTATTTCCTTAGAATGCTTCAGCAAGAGAAATGGCTCAAACAATGAGTGGTTTATAAGATGTGTAGACTATCAACAATCGATAACTTATTATGAAATATATAATATAAACTTCCAACAATTATGCATAAATATGTATAATACATAAAACTAATAACCAATGTAACCTACAACATGTGCCTAAGGAAATAAATTTTTATCAATAAATGAGAATGTTGTAATGTGCAAAGTCTTCTATCAAGAAAGTCTATGCCTATTGCCTAAATATGTTTTAAAAAATGCAGTAGTTTACCAAACAATGGTTGGTTATAAGAATGTACTTATCAACAATAAATAAGCATTAAGACATTTGTGAATGCAATAAAAATTTGATTGAACATTAAAGATTGCAATGGTGCATAAAACAAACTACAATCATCTCTCACAAAATTGTTTCATCATGTGTGTGCAGTGTGCATGCCTACACACTTAGACAAGGATAATTGTTTGATGAGAGGTGACTGCAAATGTTTTATGCATCATAATATTCTCCAATATTTATTCATCACTTTTATTATACTAATTCATATTTTTATATTGTCGATGGCTATATTAAACATCCATTATTTGATGAAAGAAACCATATATATCCATCATGATGCTGGAAACTGACTAACTAACTATGTGTGTGTGTGCATGTGATAGCTTGCTCTTTGTTACTGTAGGGGAAACCCCTACTTTCCATAGCCTAGTCCTGTGAGAGCATTAGGTTCTGGTTTGTACTTGTATATAAGGATATATAAATACACTAAGTGTATAAATTGTGAAAAGCCATTGCATTTTGTTTACTGCACCATTATGATCTTTAGTAATCATTTACAATTCTTATTTCTCTCATTCGTTGCCTTTTCCTATCCATATATCTATGTTGATTACCTATAAAATACACACTAATTAATGAACTATTTCTCTTCTAAGCATGTGTGGACAAACTTTTTCTAAAAATAGAGAGAGAGAGACAACTCCAGTTTGTTTCTTGCATTATCATAACTTCAACATTTTTAGTGCACCACCAATTGTCTCTGACTCTCTGGATTAGCCTATTTACTATGCAGCTTAACACCAATAAGAAAAATAAATTTCTTCTTGTTTACACCCCAACTACCATGCACTCTTAACTTGTTCAAACTTTGTAAGTGAAATAAATTGTTTACTATTCACATCCTAGCTATTGTATATTCTCAACTTTCTCATATTGGGATCTCAATGATCAAAACAAAAAAAATGTGTTATCATTTTTATTCTATTTCTAAAAATTTAGCAAAATAAGCTAATACATCACCTTGGGACATTACACTATAGTACTAATTCTCTACTAGATATATTTATTGGAGATCCTTCCCAAAGATGGTTTGTAGTCAAAGTTCATTAAATTTGATGCCTATATGAATATGAAATTTGGATACCAGCTTAATGCCTTCTAAGTTCTATAGTTAACATGTATCTAAATTCCAATAAGAAAATGGAGATTATGCCTTCCAATTGCATGATCCAAAACACTGATACAAAAATATATGTGATTAGTCTACAAAAGCAATGTTTTGGATGACCTTGGTCCAAAGCCATCTATGTAATTTTCAAGCTGTGACATCCATGAATGTTGAGGTTGATTAAAAGGGATGGGATGTAAGTAAAAGTAATAGTATTGATAGTAACACTAACAAAGAAATCTAGGCACAAAACAAGGGGTTTCTAGATAGTATAATTTGGACCTTTCATGCTACTCCCTGGTACTCAGTGGTGATGTTCAAGAGAAAGATATAGTGCTCCATAGTGATGAGAATGAGTTGAAAATAGACATAGAAAATCAGTCCTTCAACTCCCCAAGAGATAATTGATAGAATGGAGAGGCAAAAAAGGCTCTAGGAACCTATATAAATGATCCTCTCTTAATCTAGTGAAGTTAGGTCTCCTTTTACATTAGCATTATCTTAAGATTCATTACTTTTAAACCATCCAATTTCTACTACTAGATATCAAGAGATTTTCCTAGCCTTTGAAGAAAGGATGAAAAAGAGCAAGGTCCATGAAATGACCATGAAATGATGAGCACTATATTAGGGTTGACAGATGAAACTAATGCACAGGAACAACAAAGCTAGACTACAAATGATACACTATGTCTTGGCATTAAAAATTGTAGTGGTTGGTGTGGAACCTAGTGAGTCTTTGGCTAGAGAAGAAAAATATGGAATAAACCCCTTTTCTGAGGGCTATTCTAAAGCCTAAATGAGGGCTCTTCTAAAGCCTAAATGAGGTCTTCCCTTTCTATCCTTTTTTAAAATTTTAAAAGAAGGTGACTCTGAGTTGCATCTTTTTTTGAGCTCCCTAAAGTGGCTTAAGGCTGTCATAGAACTTAGTCATTAGGATTAGATATTGCTTTGAAGCCTACTTAGTACATGCATTTTTTTGAATTGTATTATGATGAGTGATATTTTTTATCTTCACCACCTACTTTTTTAAACATTTATCATAATTAATTTATTTTTAAAAATTATACTGCCATGACTCTACACTCCAACTCAGTAACTAGTTCGATCTAATTAAAATTTTTAACCTATTGAGCTATGAGCATGTACTAAGAGAGGCCTTAATCAAAATTTGTTAGCTCTATAGCTTTTCAAAAGATACTAAAATTAAATGCAATTCTATTGAACATGACAATTATTAAAATTCAAAGAGAATTACCATGATTCTGCATCAATTCTAGCCATCCTTGTTATGGGTGCCTTAGAGTCTTATTTTCTTCATTTCTCCAAGATAAAAATATTTTAATTGAGAAAACATCCTCCAGAATCAAATGCTATTAATTATGATAGATATTTAAAGAAATTTAAAGTAATGTTGCCATTCCTCTATACAGATAATATATGATAGACAATCATTGACATTTATATAGTTGATTGAAATTGATATGTTTACCAAGAGCTATCGGGTGCATCCAAAGACTTATGATATAGAGTACTGGTTCCATTTTGCAACAATAACCAAGGTTCATATACCATCAGTGTGATAAGACAATCCCAGAGAGTATGTGTTGAAGTGGTAATGTAATGTCATTGAACTCAAGGTAAAATTATGCTATTAAGCACCAAGTTTCTAACATAAGCATCTATATGACATTGATCATAAGAAGAAATACTTTCATCAAATTAGAGAATCAAGTCTCCAACATAAGTATCTATATGACATTAATCATAAGAAGAAATAATTTCATCAATTCAGAGAATCTAATTAATTTTGGAATAGTTTAGACTGAATTCCAAGGGGCAAATGTAAACCAATTGATACCCAAAGTCTCTTAACTGTTCAATCTCTTCATTGATCTGATTATTCCATGAAACTAAGGGCCCATTTAGCTACAAATAAAACATGATTGTAGATGGTTTAAATAGATCAAAATGTGAACACGAGCAACTTTGGTTAATGAAAATATATTGTACATTGGACTCACCCTACCAATGATGGTCCACACATTGGTGGGTGAGTCAAGGCATTTTATGGAGACCTTGCTCCAATTGTTGTCTACAGCCAATACCAGCACACTGACCATATTAATTTCATATAGGTGATTATGCCTTCTAAACTTGACAATAGCACTTATTTCTTTAATCATAGTACCCTAAACCCTAAACACTATCGCAACCTCTTCTACTACATCCTGAGGACCTAAGGATGGATACTTGGATAAAATTCCCAAGGTCTTGTGCCATATACCTTGCCTCCCCACTTGAATTGAAATATTCTTGAGAATTCCATCTCCATTCAAATCAAACACAAACACATAATCCACTAAAATTTTACCTATTATAATGGTCCCCTACACAATGCCATGGTAAAGAAAACCTATTATCATATATGCCATGAAAATTTTACCTATTACAATGGTCCCTACACAATGCTGTGGTAAGGAAAACCTATTACCATATATGCCACTAAAATTTTACCTGTTAAAATGGTCCCTACACAATGTTGCGGTAAAGAAAACCTATTATCATATATGCCACTAAACTTTTACCTATTATAATGGTCCCTACACAATGCTGAGTCCTCTCTTCCGAAACCCCCCTTGAAAATATATGCCCTGATGCAAGCGAAATGTTGGAATGCCAAAAAATATGTAGTAAAATCATTGTGAATTTGATGCTATATAATATTATTCTAAATTTAAGAATATTAAAGACCAATGGAAAGGATTTATATGTCCTCATCAAAGTTTTCACACATTACCAGGAAACTAGTGGGAGCAAGGTTTTATCACTCAAAAGAGTAGAAGGAATTGAAGGAGTTGAAGTGACCTTGGATTGATGCAGGCGGAACCATATCAAATCTTCAAACATACCATTAACTCGCTCAAGAGTAGAGCTTTCAATCATCAGAAGTTTTAACCCGCATATATTTTGACTTCGTGAATACTCTGGAACCCTTGACACCAAATGAAATGTGATATTTCCCCCCTTTTTTTTTTGTTTTATGCTGCAGTGTGTGTCACAATTGCAACCAAAATGGGCATGTTATTAAAAAAAAAAAAAAAATTCTTTATAAATCGACTAACCAACCCATTCAAAAGACTTATTCAAAATTTTTGGTCAAAATTTAGGGTAAACTGCACTAGTGACCACCAAGTAACTAGCTACTAATTTTCACTCTTCTGAAGTGAGCCTTGTTAGGAGCCAACCCTATTAAAGGTTACAAAACACACTGTTAGGTGTGATCTTGTTAAATGATTTAATCACCTTGCTAGGAGTGGCCTTGCTAGAGGACCTTTGAACAATTCAATAGAACTATCACCTTGTTAGAGGATTTACAAAATGGTTGTCAAATCAACTCTATTAAGAGATTTAGAAATCACTGCTGCGATGGTGAGAAAGTAACAATGAGTTGACCTAAATGAGATGCAACTGAATTGTTGATACAGATCTCAGTTCTGCTTCACTAGATCCTCTTTAATTGGATACAACTTTGCTGCTCCTCAAGGATATCTGATCCTTTCTCAAAATTTGCTAACACTTTCCTCTTCACACAAACCACACACTTGCATGCTCACTCATTCATACTTTAGAATTCACAACTTGACCTTTTATTTATACCTTACAAATTGTCAAGTCAGCTCATTTACAAGTTACAATTGCCAATAATCATTACATCAATCGGCTACATTCATTACATGAAACACTTAAACTTTATTTCACAAAACAATGAAATCCTTCATTAGCCAACCCTGATTAGTAAACACTACTCCAAAAATGATTTCTAGTGTTAACCAATTGAAGCTCGGTGAACACTGCGAACTCTGCAAAATCCTTTGGCGACCGAGTGAACTTAGTAAACACTGACTTTCCTTCACTGACCTTGTGAGCTCGATAGAAATTGACTTCTACTACAGAAACCTTTGATGCCCAAGTGAGCTCAGTAAAAACTATTTCTACAAAGTAACTTTTAGCAATGCTCGGTAGACTCTGAAATTTTCTTTGTTGAAAAATTGAGCTCGGTAGACTCTGTAATCTACTTTGCTGACCAACTGAGCTCTATAGAATTTTTCTAATAACTAATATGACATTTGTGTAACATCAAAGACAATACACAATTGGATAATTGTATCCAACAATCTCCCTCTTTGGCATTGATGGCAACACAACATGTCATAGTAGATGAAATTTGAAAACAAGTCTTTTTCTGACAGAACATTTCTCCCTCTTAGATTTTATGCCACAAACTTCTCTAATGTAGTAATCTCCCTCTATGAAGGAATTACATAGCTTCTTTTCTAAATAGCAAACTCTCGACAAACAAATTCAAATTTCAAAAAGATATGATAGTAAACTCTCCCTCTTTGACAACACATGCCAAAGACAAAACATACCAAATGAGTAACAATGTACCTTGAGTACTGATTCATATGCAATGTTTCCATGACTATGCTATATTAACTGATAGATCTCTAACTTGGTTCCTATTGATGCATCACTAAAACTTCATTTTAGCGAGCTTCAGATAGGCGAATGACCCCTAACTTACCTCTTAGATACAAGAATGCATCCTTAGGTAATGGCTTGGTGAATATGTCAGCAATTTGTTCCTTTGTATGGACATATTCCAATCTGATCTCCTTATCTTGCACCAATTCTCTAACAAAGTGATATTTTATTGCAATGTGCCTGGTTTTGGAATGCATCACTGGATTTTTATATATGTTGATTGCACTTGTATTATCACAAAACATAACAACTAGTTCTTTGATCTCCACCTTCATGCCTTCCAATTACTATTTAAACCAAACAATACTAGAATAGTTCATTGCTGCAGCAACATACTCTACTTCTGCTGTAGATTGAGATGTACAATTTTGCTCTTTACTTGTCCAAGAAACCAACCTCTTTCCAAGAAAGAATGCTCTTCCACTTGTACTCTTTCTATCATCAATGTTTCCTTCCTAATCAGCATCAGTAAACACTTTCAAATCCAAATTTCCTCCAAATTTGTACCACAATCCATAATCTTCAGTGCCTTTCAAGTATCTCAAGATCCTTTTGATTGCCATCATGTGATTCTCTCTAAGTTTTTCTATAAATATTGCTACAATACCAACTACAAGAGCAATATTTGGCCTTTTATGAACTACATACTACAATTTTCCAATCATTGATCTATATGAGGTCTGATCTACCTCTTTTGATTCATCATCCTTGGTAAGCTTTAGTCTAGTACACATGGGAGTTCCAATTGGTTTACAATCTTCCATACCAAATTTCTTGAGTATCTCCTTGATATATTTAGATTGAGTGATTTAGATACCATTCTTTCTCTATTGAATTTGAAGACCAACAAAGAATTTAATCTCACCAAACATTGACATCTCAAATTCCTTGTTCATTTATTTTGAAAATTCTTTACATAGATCATCATTCCCTATAAACAAAGTATCATCCACAAATATTTCTGCCAAAACAATCCTATTATCTGGTCCTTCCTTGATATACAAGCTATTGTTATCATTAGTTTTTTGAAAACCAATCTGAATAAGATAGTTATGCAATCTTTCATACCATGCTTTAGGGGCTTGTTTCAGACCATACAATGCTTTGTGTAATTTGTAGACCATGTCCTTCTTGTCTGAATCAAAAAAACCTTTAGGTTGTTCAATATAGACTTCTTCATCTAGAATACCATTGAGAAATGTAGATTTGACATCCATTTGATATACCTTAAATCCTTTGTATGCGACATATGCAAGTAAGGTCCTAACACCTTCTAGTCTTGCAACATGAGGAAAGGTCTCTCCATAGTCAATTCCTTCTTCTTGAGAGTAGCCTTTACATACTAGTCTAGCTTTGTTTCTTGATACCTTACCATCCCCATTCAACTTATTTCTAAATACCCATTTAGTTCCAATCACATTGTTGTCTTTAATCCTAGCTACAAGAGTCCATGTTTTTTTATTCTCTATTTGCTCTGCCTCTTCATGCATAGCCTCAATTCAACTTTCATTTTCTAATGCATCTTTTTCATTTCTAGGTTCAAAATCAGTAAGTAAACAAGTACCTTTTAGCTTACTTCTTGTCATAGTACTTTCAGATTTGTCTCCAATAATCTAATCTGGTACATGATGTCTCCTAACATAATTAGCCAATACAGGTTCCTTGCCTTTTGACTGAGTTTCACTATCTTCATTTTGAGTTTCAACTTCTAGCTTTGCTTGATTTGACTATTGTTCAGGTCCTTCAGACTCGGTAGGCATTGGCTCGGTAGCATTTGAATGTGACTTGGGTTCCTACAACTCAGTTTGAACTTCTTGCAACTTGGTGACTAAAGACTCAGGAATAAAAGTTTCCTGATTGACAGATGTATCTGGCACTATATTAGGTTCAATGAAAGCAAATCTCCTGTAATCTCCTAGTTCCTTTTTTCTTTCTTCTTCAGTCCTTTTTGCAAACTCATCAACTTTCACATGTTCACTTTCTATGACTTTGTGAGTAGATAAATTCAAACATCTATATGCCTTCATCACTCTTTACATCAAATTTACCTTTTCTAGATTCTTTCAAGATGTAACATTTACTTCCAAATACTTTTAGGTAACTTACATTGGGTTTATAGCCATACCATAACTCATAGGGAGTTTTGAATGAGTCCTTCTTCAACTGTATTTGATAGCAATGTTCTTTTCAATCATTAGAGTACTTGCACAATCCATGATAGGTCTATTCCTCCTTTCACTTATTCCATTTTTCTTGGGAGTTCTAGGAGCTGATACCTATCTTTTGATTCCTCTTTCAATGCAAAATTTATTGAATTCATGGGAGATGAATTCATTTCCTTTGTCTAACCTCAAGCATTTTAGTCTTTTCCCTATTTCCTTTTCTACTTTGGCCAAATACCATTTGAACTTCTCAAATGCTTCTAATTTCTCTCTTAGACACATGATAGTCATCATTCTAGAGTAATCATCAACAAAAAGAATGAAGAAATTTTTTCTAGTATAACTCTCAATTCTAATAGGTCCACACAAATCAGTATGCACAATTTCCAAAAAAATTTCAAACTGATAGTGTTTACTTTCAAAGCTAGTCTTTCCCATCTTACCAATCTCACAATTCTTGCATAGACCAATATTAGGTTTCTTTATACTAGGAATGCCTCTTACTTTTCTGAATTTGCTTATTTTCACCAGGTTATCAAAATTCACATGACATAATCTTTTGTGCCATACCCAACTTTCTTCAACTTGAGCAATAAAACATGAGCATTCACCAAGTTCAAGATAGAACAAGTTACATTTTGTCTGTATGCTTGATCCAATAAACTTTCCTTTGTCATCCAATAGTCTTTCCTTTCCTTGCATGAATTCCACATCGAATCCAAAAGTGATTAGCTATTCCACACTCAATAGATTTTGTTTTAGTCCTTCAACCCAATAGGCATTATCACATACAAGCTCTTTGGTTAGTAAGATTCTTCCTCTTCCTTTTATGCAACAAGATTCATTATTACCAAACCTCACACTACCACCATCATAGTCTTCAAAATGTTCAAACTTTGTTTTGTTACCAGTCATATGATGAGAGCAACCACTGTCTATGATCCATATATCATTTTTTCTCACATGAGAGATGAGTGCCATCTTATCTTCCTCATCATTATGAAATTCATCTTTCATAGCAATGTAAACAATTTCATCTTCACTATTATCAAAATCCTTGGAATCTGAGCCATGAAACATGCTTTCTTACCTTTGTCCTTGAATGATTTGAAGTTTTTCTTGCCATTACACTTGTGACATTTCTTCTCATCCTTGTTTTTCTTGTTTGGGCAGCTAGCAACAATATGACCAATTTCCTCACATGAAAAATAGATTAAAGCAACTTTACCTTTGTATTTTCCTTTTCCTCTAGAATATTTTCTTGCTAGTAGAGCTTCAACCACTTGAAGATCACTATGAGAACTCTGTTATGATTCTTCTTCACTTTCTGATTGAGAATCCTTTATCTTTTCTCCCTTTTGTTTGAGTGAAATCTTGTCTTCAAATGCTGATTCAATGTTCTTGGAAGCTAGAACATAGTTGTCATAGTTATCTAGCTCAAATGTAGTCAATCTTCCTACTATTGCCTCTAAATTTATCTTATGATTTGCTTTACATCTTCTTTCTTGAATTGCAAAAACTCTAATTGCATAAATGGGTAGCAATGTTCTAAGAACTAAACTTAGAACTATTTCCTCCTTTATATCTCTTCTAGAAGCCTTTATTGCACTAATGATTTCTTTGACTCTTTCAACATACTTGGCAATGTTTTCATCCTCTCTCATTTTCATCTTATCATATTGTCCTCTTAGACTTTCTACTTTGGCTCTTCTCACATTGTCATCACCTCCATAGATATCTTTCGGCTTGTTCCACATTTCAAAGGTAGTTTTGCAGTCCTTGATATCATCAAATTCTTCATAGCGTAGGGCTGATACAATGTCTATCATCATGGTGTTATGAGTCTTCTTCTCAACAATGTCATTGATAGATAATGTACTAGGAGTTACATATTATTGATCAAGGTATTTCAATCCTATATCTCCAATGGAAACTAGATGGAGTCTCATGAGACCTTGCCATGTTGAAAAACTATCCCTGTTAAGCCTTAGAATTTACCTCTTGTAAGACATCCTGATCTTTAGCTTAGATCCTTGAAATCCTTCTTGAAAGTACTAAATGCTTTGATACCAATTGTTGGAAATATAGATGGAGTAACTAAGAGGGGAGGGGGGTGGTGGTGAATTAGTTACCACAAAAACAAATCCATAGATCCCTTAGATGTCTTATAAAACTAATTATTGTAGTCACTCAGTAGCCACACTAGGAAAAATGTTGTAACTTGGTAGATGAAATGTATGTTATCTTTAATAGAACTTAAACATTCACAGTGATTAAAATGCATGCATAAAATAAATAACATGAACACAAGAGACAGTAGATTTAACATGAAAACCCAATATGGAAAAAACCACCAAGTAACTAGCTACTGATTTTCACTCTTCTGAAGTGAGCCCTATTAGGAGTCAACCCTGTTAAAGGTTACAAAACACACTGTTAGGTGTGAGCTTGTTAAAGGATATAATCACCCTGCTAGGAGTAGCCTTGCTAGAGGACTTTTGAACAATTCAATAGAACTGTCACCTTGCTAGAGGATTTACAAAATAGCTGTCAAACCAACTCTGTTAAGAGATTTAGAAATCATTGCTACAATGGTTAGAAAGTAACAATGAGTTGACCTGAATGAGATGCAACTAAATTGCTGATACAGATCTTAGTTTTGCTTCACTAGATCCTCTCTAATTGAATACAACTTTGCTGCTCCTCAAGGATATCTAATCCTTCTTCAAAATTTTCTCACACTTTCCTCTTCACACAATCAACACATTTGCATGCTCACTCATTCATACTTTAGAATTCACAACTTGACCTTTTAATTATACCTTACAAATTGTCAAGTCAACTCATTTACAAGTTACAATTGCCAATAATCATTACATCATTTAGCTACATTCATTACATGAAAAAATTAAACTTTACTTTCCAAAATAATGAAATCCTTCATTGGCCAACTCGACTCAGTAAACGCTACTCTAGAAATGATTTCCAGTGTTAACCAATTGAAGCTTAATGAACACTGCGAACTTTGCAAAATCCTTTGGTGACTGAGTGAACTCGATAAACACTGACTTTTCCTTCACTGACCTTGTGAGCTCAATAGAAACTAACTTCTGCCACAGATACCTTTGACACCCAAGTGAGCTCGGTAAAAACTATTTCCATAGAGTAACTTTTAGGAACACTTGGTAGGCTCTAGATTCTGCTTTGCTAACCAACTGAGCTCTATAGAATTTGTTTGATAACTGATATGACATTTGTCTAACATCAAAGACAACACACAATTAGACAATTGTATCCAATAGGAACGTGGATAGTATCTGACGTATTACTTTGCCCATTAAGGATATTTTTTCCATCCCTAACTGGTATGGCTTAGAATATGCCATATTATGACTGTGTTGAATGATTTTTGTTTCATTATTAAACCATTGACATGGGACTGGATAGGCAATGCTAAATTCTACTTAGCAATTGGGTTTTAAATGTTATGACGTTGAGATATTTGGACACATGACCTTTTTTCCAACTCTGTAGTTAATCTGATCACGGTATGGTCTTATCGAAAAAGTTTAGACTAATCTTATTTAATTAAAATCATTCTAGCATAAGCTCACATCCAGTTCACAAAGTAATTGAGTTTTTACTGTCAAAAGAAAGGTGATTTAGATTGTAGTAAGGATGTAGTTCCTACCCTCCTTCTCATCTTTTCTAGACTTATTGTTGCTATTATTAACAAACTATGTAGACTAGTTTTATGTTGATGGTTTAGTGGTGTTGTTTTGACACTATCAGATATTATGATAGGGATTCAATTGATATATGATGAGATCATTTAGACTTTACATTTCATGATCATTACATTGTTTTCAGTTATTAATGATGATTAGTTAGATGGTTTATTATCTCATGTGTTTTATTATGGTTACTTACCCCATACTTGCATGTGTATGGTGTGTGTGTTTTCTTATTGTATGGCATATCTGATGTGGTTAAAGAAGGGAGTCGTAGTCACCTGCTTAGTCGGGATCTACACGATGCACCACTTCCTGCCATTGTCTGTTTAGCTTAGCATTATATATTGTATGTACATGCATGGTTTTTCTGCAGGTTGTAGGCATCGGGTATCGACTTCCCTGAATTGCCAGGATGAGCGTACCCTATTATACTATCTCGATGATAAGAGAAGGGAGATAAATTCTCAAGTCCAAATCCCAAACCTAAAAACCATTTGTCCTAGTGAGTTAGGACAAGTATCAGAGTTGAATACCCACGAAATGTGTCAGATGACATATTTCGTGATTTTTAACCCTTTAGATTTATTTTGTATGATTTGTTCTATGATGGGTTTTCATATTTTATCTTGAAGGTCTATGGTGAATTTTCTATTAATTAAGTCTTAATAAATAGATTTAATTAATAAATTAATTATTTGAGAAAATTAATAAAATATCATGGTCTTTGATATTTTGATTGTGATTAATTAAATGTGAATTATTGAGGAAAGGAATTAAATAAAAGAAAACTAGAAATTAAAATTAATAATAATTATAAAATAATAATAAAGTAATAAATAAAATAATAATAATAAAAGTTATAAAAATTAAAATGAAAGTTATAAAATTTAAATAGAAATTATTTGAAAAGTAAATTGGAGTTACAAGCTTGCATGGGAATTAACATGTGTCAACAACACGGGGGTTAGTGCATCAATTAAGCACAAGGTGTCTACAATTCTCTGACTCATCAAAAAGAATTGGAAAAGACCCATGCTTAGTTGGTGACACCTTTCAGCGGTTTCAAGAAGCATTCCAAAGGTTTCTTGAGAGTTCTTTATATTCAAGCATTCATAGCAGCTTAGAGAGAGAGGGCAGAGAGCAATTAGAGCATTGGAGGACTCAAAAACTTTGAAGAAGGGAGCTTGCTCTGCGGGTTTTCTAAGGAAAAGTGAATTAGCATCAGAATCCAGGTAGATTCTTGTGATTTTTCTTATGCTATTTTCGCATCATGCATTCATGTCTTCTTCGTGTCTTCCATATGTCTTTTGAAGAATTTCATATTTTTATTCTATGCATTCTCAATATGTGCAATGGAATGTATGTGGAAATCTTTATATGCATAGATCTGCAAAAAAAAAAAAAAAAAATGGGGCTAGGGTTTAAATTCATAGCCAAACCCATTAGATTATTTATTGGAAAAAAAAATTTGGTATTAAAAGTTTATAAGAAAATTTTGAGAATTAGAATTTATATATATTGTGCATATGTATGTTTATATCTGCACACACACACACACACACACACACACACACATATGTATGTTCATACATACATACATATATATATATATATATATATATATACATGTGTATATATTTAATTAAGGAATCAAATTTAATAATCGCAGTGAAAATATATATATATACAAAATCGCATTGCGATTTGTATTTGTGTTTTTGAAAAATGCTATAAAACTAAACATTATATGTATTGACCATGGGTCGGGCGGACATACCAGCCCGTCTGTCCATCGTATGCAGACCCGTGCGCACGACACCTGCACTTGACAGAGTGTCGACGTTGCAGGCTGCACGGCTTATGTGTGGCGACAGTGTATTAACCATTGAGTATGGTCACCGCTGGTTGTAATATGTGAAGCGCTTAACTTATAATATATGTCATCCATCGAATTTGAATAATTCAATTTTTATATTTCGCTTTTTTTTAAAAATGCGATAATTATTATTATTTATATATATGTATATATATATATATATATATATATATATATATATATATATATATATATATATATATATATATATATATATATATATATATATATATGTAATATGTAAATATGTAATTAATAAATCTGAATTATTATTATTTGATAAAAGATTTAAGAATTCATCTTTTATAATGATGAATAATTTTATAATTTTATAATTTAACTATTAAGATTTAATTAATAGTTTTAAATTATAAAATATATAAAGTATATGAAATTTAATTAAAATATTGGTGGGGAACGATTTCAATAAAATATTGTAATTGAAAATTGGATTTATAAAGGAAAACTTTTTATCCATCCAAAAACAATACATGGAAAAACGTACAAAATGTTCCTTCAAATTCTTTCTCTAAACTTGGAAACGTAAACCGTGCACTTAGTTAATTATGTTTGATCTTTATGATGGATGTATATGTATTCTATGATGATGTATCATGTGATTATCTCTACTTTGATGTATCATGGATTAGAATAGGATGATGTACCTTATTTCACCTATGTATATTCTTTTAAGCCTTCATACCCTATGACATGTACAGTGGATGAATGAGCATTTGGAATGTAATATTTAAACATTGGACTTATCATTATTATTTCATGTGGATCTTTTACTAGATGGACTCATGTATGTTAGTTAATTTCGATGTAACTCAACATTAAGGGATTCTTAAAGAATGAAATCGGTTATGTATGTTATGTTTACTTTTAGATGGACATTGCTATTACTTCCGTTATTATGTACAAGTTATATGTGGTATTTACTTTCATGTTATTTAAAAAAAAGAAAAGGTTACCAAACTTAGTCAAATTCTAGGTTAATTCTTTGGATCCCTTGGTGGGGCATTACAAAGGAAGGCACACTTCACTAATTGCCAAAGTCACCTAGCCTAAGTGATGGGTGTGTATGTCCTATTAAAACCATTTATGCAACCAAGCTTTGAACTCTAGCAACTTCATAAGCATGGATTAGCAATCAAGCCCCAAAAGTCAACAAGTCAAATCAAAACCAATAGTCGCAGTCCCCAATATAAAGGATTTCCCCCTCTTCCATCGTGAGCTCAAACTAATGCCCAATATGAGTGTAGTTAGAAATGACCGACGCAATATAATTTTAGTGAATATTCTTCCCAGTTTTTGGACATTGAATATTTAATGTAGGTAGAGAAATTGAGCTAAGATAATCAGTTTTCTTTTCTTATGTAATTTGTAGTGATGCCTTTGCTATTTGAAAAAGACCAAAAGTTTCTTTCAAATGGGATTAGAATACTACATAGTTGTCATGTTATACAATAGGAATAATGTTGACATAGTTATGCAAAGATCTACAGTTAGTCTTTTACACATATCATATACACCAATGTTAGTGTGGGCCTTGGAGAACATAATAATAGTGGTGTGTGAAGGAACTTCAATAATTTAGGTGGATATAACTATAGAATCCAATATGTGTACAAAAAGATGATGTGATGGAAGTATAAGCTATGTCACTTGGGAAACTCACATTATCAAAGATATTGAATGAATTGATAGAAGTTGTAGAAGAGAGTAGAAGCATAAACATGTGGGAGGGTGATGAAGATCACATGGGCTTGGTGTTGACATGTTATTTGATTGATATAATAGGGTGGTATCAAGTGGACAATGTATTGCAATAGTTTATGATTGAGATACCCCCATCAAAATTGGAAATATTTTAATTTCACAATAATGAGGCACTTTCACTTCTAAAAGAGAGGTTTATGCAATTGAAAACTTTATAGTTGTATTTTATGACTTTATAGACGAAACATAGAGGCCCTCATATGATGCATAATCAAACACTGATAATCATATTTATTGCTTTTAGTTGAATCATCCAGTGTTATGATTCAAGAGAAAACTTTAGACAAGATACTAATTTTAATTTGTTGCTTATTTGAATTATGATACCTATTTAAGATGTCTTTAAAATGGTTTTCACTATATAGAAAAAGAAAAATTAAATTAATTTTTCCTCTTTAGATATTATTTTTAGATTTTTATATCAATTTTTTTGAAATTTTATAATTAGTTTTTATTTTCCTAATTCACATTTAGGAATGTTACACAAAGATCCAACAAAATTAACTCACTTTCTTCTTTTTAATTATAATTTTTTTTAAAGTTACCAACCCCTAGATCTAATGTGCATATCATAGTTGCAATATTACCAATTTCAATACTAATTAACTTAAAATGGAGTCATCACAGATTTCACTTAGAAATAAGTCTTAATGTTGAAGAAGACAAGGGAATAGGGAGTGGGACCAATATATTCATAGGGTACAATTGAAATAAAGATGTTGATCATAATCATATTTCATGTCATTGACAATATTTTCCTTAGATACTTATGCAAATTTTAATTCATAGCCCCATGTAAAGTGGTATCCATTGATGTCCAATGATTTTTAGCAAGAATCATTTCTGCCAATCTATCAATAAAAGAACATTTCCCACTTAAGAACTTTCTTATTATATTTTCCATCATTAGAATATCTCATTGGTAAAAAAATAATTTTGATTTATTTATTAAAAAAAACTTTCTCCAAATTCCTTTAAAAATAATAATAATAAAAATTCTAATGCCGACTATTATTTTTTTGAAAGTAAACCTATGAGCTCATATTTTCATGTTAATGATAATATGTACTACATCTTGAAAGTTTATTTATTTCTATAATAAATAAAACATAACAAAACAACACAAAACTAAAGATTATTATTGGACATCTTCTTGATTCTTCTCAATCATGAAAACTTGTGCTATAGAAAATACTTGCGACATTTTTGAGCAATTACTTCCTCTACTAAGAGAATTGTGCTAGTGACTAATATAACTAGCTTTATAAATTTCAAAGACTTTAGAATCTAACAATTAGAAAGTTGATAACAAGCTTTACAACTTGAAAATGGATAAGTATGTATTCCAAGGCCGTAGTGGGACTGTCCCATTATAGGACCAATTGAATCAACTACAATGTGGCATATCTTCATATGTGACTATTCATGTGTTGAGTAATCTCTAAGGACACTGATAGGTGAAGACTTTTTGAAAAATGCTTCATGAACAATCTTCTATGCTGATATTATTTCATGATTCTTATCGAATTATATGGACTTGGTACAAGAAGCAACAATCATTGAGAAACTAGCAAATTCTTATGTACGAGAGTACTTTGTGCCACAGACAGGATACCATGAAGCAATTTGTGCATATTGAGGAACTCAACGTGCATTTATTGCTGGTGGCCTCTTTTCCCATAAAGCACTTGAGAAGTGTGAGGCTGCATCATGTGTTTATAGTGTTGTGCATTTAGCTATTACTAATGAATGTGATCTTGTTTTAGTTCATGCATTAAATGCACACATTGCTCACTTGGGTGAACATCGTGTAACAAGAGTGACAAATGTGTACAATGCATTCATGTCTTTGTACATAGATCTACCCAAGGGAACTAGTGTTCCATGTGAACAAAATCATCCAAGTGAGAAATAACTCCCAACTGAAGCAGATCTGACTACTCCAACTCCTTCAACTACAAGCTCTTCATGAACTATTTGATTGTCTAGTAGTACTATAAATTGACTTCTACTCATAAATTGAAAATACTAATGTCCTAGTTCAATTATCACATTGTCCTTTTCCTATGGTTACATGTATGTATGAAGTGTGAAAAATAGCATAGAGACTATTGTCCTTTGCCTATTGTTACATGTATCTACAAAATATGTAGAATGCTACATAGACTAGGTGCTCTATCTAGGAACTTTATGCTATCAATAAACAAGTATGCATAAGTAATATGAGTATTGTATCGATATATATGAATAAAAAGATTATGAAAGTAATGTATCTTCTAGCTTTGCTATGAATCTAATTGGTTGTAAACTTAGGATACTATAATTACTATAGAGAACTTTTGAACTTGAATACTAATTATACTATTAGCATGTAATGAATAGTGGAATGCATTATCATTTAATAAATGCATTGATGCAAAATTAAACACTATAAATGATAGCCATCTGTTGCACATTTATTGAATAGTACGTATGGAATCATTTATATTAATGATATTTGTATGATTATTGCCATAAAAAATATATTGACAAAATAATGACACTAAGTTGAAGATATATCTTAGAACTGACTGATGCTTGGTAAATTCTAAAAAATGTTCCTCATTGCAAATAGGTTTTTCATTTCCACATTACACAAGTATGGATTTTCTTGATGCATTTGTTTCATTAGATTGTAATACAGATCACCTCTCTAAAAAGTCAAGAATCTAGTATTCTTGAAAAACTTCTAGAACTTCCAGATGAATGCCAAAGAAAAATATTGGAAAGATATTTTTATGATAAGCATGTTGTCATGTTCATATATAATGGATGGGGAGACATTCAGCCAATACCAAACACCAATCAAATTCGTGTTCTATCCCCATTCATCACTAATGGTGAATTAATTTACCTAAAACATTTGGTGCAACAATATTGGGAAGCCCATATCAAATTTCATTGTCAAGATATAATAAGACATTTCCCTCTTGGAAATCACACTCTTGAAGAATTGAAAATCATTTTTAATCCAGCATGCAAGACATTATTTTGTGAACTATCACCATTTAGCACGATTGTTGAAGATAAAACACTTTTATCCATAATAAACCTTGTGGTAACATATCCAACCTTTTCGCTCAAATGGATTATAAGACATGACAACACAAAGATTATTGGGCGATGGTATGATAATGATACAAGAGCCTTGGTAGCTAAGACCATAAAGCACCATTACTCATGTCATTTTTTGTTTGTATTTGAAAATAATTTCATGCCATTTGGCATTCATCTTGTAGTAGATATTGGGAGATGACACTTCCTTTAGTGATGAACTAATGATTACAAGATGACAACTGCCACAAGAATATAGTGATGATGTATAAGCTTATGCTTACTGTGAATGAAAGTTCGTAACTTGCATGTAAAAGCTATAATATTTTCCACTATGACATAGTATAATATGTATCTAGTCATTTCTATGTCATTTTTTTCTTAGTAAAGTATCTCTTTAGGCTTCAACAAATGTACTACAATATGTATCTAGTAATCTCCATCTCACTTTATAATATATTAGAAGTTGTTTTTAACTTTGACTATTGCAAATGTGTAGATAGCTTTGTTTAGCTAACCATGTTTTTGCAAAGTTTGCTAAGAACTAGTAATAGTTTGATCTACTACAGTTAATATGTGCACAATGATTATGCTACACAATAGATTATTTTGGCATATGTAAAATAAGAACTAGTGACCTAATTAATTACATCTAATGTTGTGAAGGTTTGATTATGTTTTTATTAATATGATACTTTGATTGCAAACTAGGAAAATCAACAAGGATCAAATACACAAGCTTGGCAATTCACAAAATAGTAAGTAAAGTTATACATTTGATTAGAATCTAGAAATGTCAAAGTTACAAGTTTCCAAAATCTACTTGTTTCCTTCTATATTATTTCCTTAACATCCATGTTAGAATTTCATAAGATCTCTATTGACATAAGTTTCTATGTTCAAAATAATGATTGCTAACGAAAAAAGTCAAAGAAGTGGTGTCCTTGAATAGATCTTAGACATGCAAACTTACTAATTGTATTGTCTTCTTGAAAAGCTTACAAAATCTACAATTAGAACCTCATAGAATAGATTAGAATGTATATATACATTTGTAGGTCGAGACCACCTATAATCTAGGAATTTGTTTTAAGTTTTTGAATTGTCTCTGGATTGGTGACCCCTTACAGTGAATGGAGCATATCCATAGAACATGATGACTAAGTTGGCTGAGAACAAAACTAAGCATGTGCCTACCTATGATGAACTTGTAACAAAGGCATGGATGGTACTAATATTGATAATATTGATAAATTATACATTATTCCTCATAGTAAATAATACTTTGTGGTTTGTAACGTTAATTGTAGTGAGTATGGTAATCATTTTGAATGCATTTGGTACATAACCTAGCAACGTACAATGATAGTAATGTCACTAGTCATGACAATAGTAATGACACTTGGTATTTATTAGCTAGTAGTGTTGTGATTGATCATAGTACGAAAATAATGTTTATAATGAATATAAGCTACAAGTACTTATTGACAAAAGATGATTATGAAGAATATGCTACTATTTTTTGGAATTGCATATGGTTTTCATTTAACTTTATAATTGAAATTATTGTTTGAAAGGATTGTTCATTTGTAGTAAATATGTGCATATTGCAACATGTCTTAACAAAAGTTTAATTGTGATATAGAAACACAAAAGAAGAAATGAAGAAGACATATAGGGGTGTTTGCAAGAAAACATATGATATTCTTGCATTCTCTCATCCTGATGATGGATCATAGAGTGTGATCCGAAATGTTGATGCTAAAAATTATGCACACAATCAAATCCAAAAATAGATTACATGTAGAAAGAATCTGGTCGATTTTCAGCAAAGATAACATTGCCCAAGCTATGAAGACAAAAATGACAACAATTTAAGCAACCTTTGCATATGACATGGCCAACATGTCAATGAGAGGAAGTAATGCATACACCAACTTTTTACATGTCAACTGTACACCTCATAATCAACACTGCAATGTGCAAAGCACTCAGATCTCAACTGTAATGAGATCAAATAGGAAGAAAACTAAATTCATGAAGTTGTCTGAATTGCAAGAATGTACTGAAAAAGTTGAAGAAAGAAAAGGATATATGTCATTTAGCAATGGATCTAAAAATTTTCCAAAAGAAAAGTCATATCAAGGTGTTTGGAAACGTTCAAGTGGTCATTATGTTGCACAAGTGTGGAATCCTATACAAAAAAATAAAAAATGGCTAGGAACATTTGATACCAAAGAGGAAGCTACTATCACATATGATATGGCTATAATTTCCTTCAATGGATACAAAGTCATTACAAATATTTTGTGTCCAGATACAAAGATCATGAAACAAAAAGTATCTCTCACTTAGAGAAAGATCAACTTGGATTGACCCTTCAAGTTGAATGATGTCCAATAGAAATAGAAAGAAATGTTCCATTGTGAATTGTCTATACAAATGATCATTTTGGTCATACAATACCTATTACTAAGAAGCAACACTTTCTAACTATGATGCACATGAAACCTAACATCCTTGAAAGTTTTCATAGAAATCTAATACAAGATCTTTCATGGAAAGACCATATCAATTCCATATATGCTGCTACCATAGATAACATGTGTTCTTTAGAAAGTGACAAAAATTCACTATCCATTATCTGAATCAACTTATCCTTGTGCAACTAGACTACCCAATTTTTAAATGAGTTATCAGAATATACATTCCTCAAATTTTGTAAAATCATGCCCATTCCAACTATTGCAACAAGATGTTTCCCCATGCACCTATCTCATGAAAAATGGAATGTTGTAGTTCTTAACATGGATTCATTTATAGAAAAATATGCTAGTAATGTTTCCACTGAAAATGTTCCTTCATTTCTAAACAATCTTGCTACCAATCTGAATAATATAGACATGTATGGTGTTAACCATGACACATTTGACTTCTCCAATTTCCATGTGACATCATAATATACATGCCATGAATGTCATGGTCTAAGTGATAATAATGTCATTGAGCTTCATCATTGAATTTATGATTCAAATGGTATAGACATAGAGCAATCTCAACATTATTTCTATTGCTTGATGACATAGTCAGCATATCGTATTTGATGTAGAGATATGAAGAGAAGGTGAAAAAAACATAAAGATAACATGGATACATGATCAAATAAAATAATAGTAGCAATTTTCGTATTTTCTACTTGTGTTTTGTATTAGCATTTTTCTTTTTTGAATATTTCATCGATGACTGTTTAATATTGTGGTGGTGATGTGAAGAGGAAAGGTGAAAAAAACATAAAGATAACATGGAGACATGACCAAAGAACAAGAGTATTAATTTTTGTATTCAATACTTGTGTTTTCTATTCGCATTTTGTTTTTTAAATACTTCATCAATGAATTCTAATGATGTGACATGTTATGTGTTTTTTAGTCTAGTATCATAATCTATCTTTTTCTAATATGCGATAGTAGAAGAAATAAGAAGTATAAGTTTGTGTACAGCCTACATGTCTTCAGGTTAACATTTATCATTGTGAAATGGTGTATGCAATTATTCCTCAATAAAAATATCAATGTGGAAGTACACTTTTCTTGTCATGATGACCATAGTGCGAATCTAAATCATTCTATGAAAGTTGAATTGTGTCATACTAGATACTTGTGAATAAATGAGACTAAATATTGTAATGTATAGTATAGTTTCTTATGGAATGTGTAATTTTAAAGAATAGAAAAATCAAACTAAATAATCTAAGATAACTAAAAATAGTATATTGAAAAGATGCATCTTGTCATATAGGAAAGAAATCCCACATGTAGAAAAGAAACATTGCGTAAGTATATAAGTGACAAGAAAACTAAGGTGGTACTAGTCCTTCCTGAAACATAAAATGATACAAAATTAAATAGAAATCATAGACCTAGAGCATTACAAGCGAACAGGTCAAGATAAAACTTGCAGTATTGACATTGTACTAAAGAACAAAGGACTATGCAGAGTACCAACATTTAAGTACAACATAGGAGACTGCTTATTTGACTCCTTGGAATTCCTACTAAATTATAGATATACATCACTTGAGCTAAGAAATGGGACCATTGATTTCTTCTTATGATAATCTATCACTTTTTTATCGAACCCGATGCCTCCCTTGCTCCTTGTTTTCGGTGCACATGATTTGTCCTCTTTTTCTAGGAAACCCGACGATTATCCCTCTTAAATATCATGCTCATTACTTTGATAAGACACGATCTCTCACTCATGTCAGTAGTGATGTTATTCATTTCGTGTTTTAATGGTGTCAATTTAGTAATCAATTTATTTATTGTGTTTGATATAATAATTAGTGATTCCAATAGAAAATTACTATGTATTTATGTAATTAGGTCAAAATCTTTATATTCTAATAATAGATGTCTATGTATTGGATTAATATTTAAATAAGTGTCTACAATAGTAATGCAATCGGTTTAGGCATTATAATGATGGGTCTATATACAAGATATATATTATTAATAATACTTATAATTATGATTATTATAAATTTATGAATGGATTATAAATATTTATCTATATAGTTATCAATAATGTTTCTTTTGTGAAATAATTAATGATAGTATATATTGTAATCATATAATTTTATTCAATTATACTTATAGGATTCCCTTTTAGAAGGGGTCATGATAGTCTCCCCTTATCAAAATTTCTTGTCCTCAAGCAATACAAAACTCCTTCATAGACACACAATATATCTGCACACAAAAGTCCTAGAAGATTTATGAGATATACATCTTTAATAAATGAAAACATGAAGCAGACAAAAGTAGTCCTATGAATGCATGAACACACAAAGCATACATGATGTAGATAGATGAAAACATGAAGCGGACACATCATATATCTTTGATTGATTCTTTATAATTTATTTCTCACAATGAAATAGAGAAAAGGGAACGATTTACAAAATATATTTCCCTAGTACGTCTTATTGATCATGAATCCTGCAAGAACAAGTAATCATTAGCATGCACATGTATATAATATCTCGAAAGAAAAGATAAGTCATGATAAATTAGTTCTAAAATAATATCCTACCAAGCCTAAGAGCAAAACTGTGGCCCCCTTGGCCTCAATGGAAGACATCAATCATCCAATGAGTTGGTCTACTTGGTAGATTCTTAATTGAATTAAGTTGACATGATGTCAATTTTTTCTTAACTTGACCAATCTAAGCCTAAGAGTGAAACTTTGGCCCTCCTAGCCTTGATGAAAATATTCTACCATTCCATCAAGGTAGTCTACTTAGATGTCCATCTTAACATTATTTTCCCAATCTAAGTCCAAGAGCAAAACTTTGGCCCTCTTGGCCTTGATGGCAGCACTTTGGCATCCATCAAGATGATTTACTTAGATGGTAATCATATTCTCCTTAAATATCCTACCTAAGCCTAAGAGCAAAACTTTGCCCCTCTTGGCCTTGATGGCAACACTTTGACATCCATCAAGGTAGTCTACTTAGGAGGTAATTTGATTCACTAATTATTATAATTATATATATATATATATATATATATATATATCACTACTAAAATTGTAGCTCATCTAATTCTTGTCAGTCCTTCGCATCTTCATTACTTTCCTGATTATATTTAGGCCCCTTATTCATCTTTCCCTTTGCTCCCCCATCAAGCGTGGTGTCCATTTTTTGAACTTGGCTTCCCTTTCCATATATGTGTCCTGGTTCCCAACTCTCTTTGCAATGAAAGCATACATTTTTTCTTTTTAGTTTGTCACGATAGTTGTTGAGCTCTCTTTTGCATTTATCATGAATCTCTAAGTAGGAAGGGGGGTCTCGTGGGTCTATGTAGTTGATTTAATATCTTCATAGTGGTGAGAGTTTGTATCTCCCACATTTTTGTTTATATTACCAAGGGCTTCTAAGAGGAGTCAGTTCGTTTCACTTTGCTCAGTTATAGCTCAAGCATTTCTTTCAGTTTGTTCCATGAGTCGGTTCATTTGTTCCATGAAAGCTTTTAATTCATTACTTATTTGATTGTTCATTTTGGTGGACTATTTCCTTCCTTACCTTTCCAATGCTCTCTGATCCCTTTGGTGTTTTTGCATTAACTTCTTTCCATGGGTTGGCAAGAAAGAGGCTCTGATACCACTTGTAATGTCCCATTTTGGATGACCTTTAAATCATTCTTCGTTTCCAATTTATAGTCTTATAAATGACTTCAAGTACCCATTCTATACTCGGACATATATGAAATTGTATTTTATATATATAATACATATATATAATAAATATTTTGTTATAAAATTAATATTTTTGTATATAAGATAAAATATAATTGAAATTAGGAATCTATTCTAATAACATATCATTTCAGGCCTCTTAATATATTGGTAATTCAATTTATAAATTGTTTATCAATTCTTCTTTACTCGCGGCCTTCCTTAATACATTATCCACTAACGTTCTATCAATAGTACTTTGCTCCATGGTTTCAGCTCAAGGATGGTTGGGCTTTAATGCAACCGCATGTTTCAAGTTCCACACTTTGCCAACAATATCGACGTGGAATTGAGTTGGATGTCGTACCTCCTTGTGGTTCAATGAGTGTGATTTGATCAATGTCGTTTTGATTGATATCGTTGTGAAATCAAGGTTAGACGCTTTGGCTGATGTAGTTCAGTGATAAACTACCACTTTTTTATCGAACCCGATGCCTCCCTTGCTCCACATTTTTTATGCACGTGATCTGTCCTCCTCCTTTTCTAGGAAACTTGATGATTATCCCTCTTAAATATGATCCTCATTAATTCGATAAGACATGATCTCTCACTCATTTCGGCAGTGACATTATTTGTTTCATGTTTTAATGGTGTTGATTTAGTAATCAATTTATTTATTGTGTTTGATTTAATAATTAGTGATTCCAATAGACAATTATTATGTATTTATCTAATTAAGTCAAAATCTTTTTATTCTAATAATAGATGTCTATGTATTGGATTAATATTTAAATAAGTTTCTACAATATTAATGCAATCAACTTAGGCATTATAATGATGGGTCTATAGATAAGATATATATTATTAATAATACTTATAATTATGATTATTATAAATTTATAAATGGATTATAAATATTTATCTATATAGTTATCAATAATGTTTCTTTTTTGAAATAATTAATGATAGTATATATTTTAATCATATAATGAACTATCATCATATAATTTTATTCAATTATACTTATAGGATTCCCTTTTAGAAGGGGTCATGACATCATAATTGGTTTGGCACCCTCCTTGAGTTCAATAACATGCTCTATCCCTCTGTCAGGAGGAACACTATGCAGAATCTTGCCAAAAAAATTTAGCATGCCTATCAAGTATCTCCTAAATATCTACTAGATGACTCTTCACCTATGGTTCCTGTGAGACTGGTATAGTAAAATATTCTATCACCCACTCTACATCATCATGCAGAAATAGTCTCTGCATTCTCCTCGAGGAGATTACTTTGTAACTCCCATCTAAAAGTCCTCTAAGTACAATATTTCTTCCCTCACGTTGAAACCTCATCTCCAATTTTTCTAGGTTGAGTGTGAACTCGACTAGCGAAGCCATCCATGTCATGCCAAGGATGACATCATAGTCTCCCATTTCTACTACATAGAACTCATCCTCCAACTCATAGCCATATCCAAACCTGATGTGAAGATTATATATCTTTTGAGTGCATAATAATTTGTCACCGTCAGCTACCATGACTCTAAACCCAGTGTGCTCCTCGGTCTGTAAACCTCTCTTGGATACCAATCTTGCATCTATGAAATTATGTGTAGCCCTAGTGTTAATTAGTGAGATTACTTTTTGCCCTTGGATAGTACCCCTAACCTTAAATGTGATTGCCTTCTGAGCCTCCGTTAATCACCAATGACTTCTCATCCTTAGGAATGTTGCTCTCCTCACTAGTGTTATCTGAATCAGAGTGTTGATCCTCCCTCTTTGACTGTGACTCCTCTATTGAGAAATGCTCCATTTGATTTACCTTAGCCTTGAGAGGACACTTATGAGATAAGTCCAAAGGCTCTGTGTAATGAAAACATAGCTTCTTCTTCCTCAACTCATTCAGCGTGTCATTATCCAACTTATTATCCCTTTTTAGCTGAGCATCCTTGTGAAAAGAATTTTTATCCTTCTCTATGTCCTTTTTCATTTATTAATCCCTATGCTAGAATTTGCTCCTAAAAGAAGAAGGTGCTAAGTCACGAGCCCTTTTAGTGGCCTCCTGTAACATAGCTAGGTCATGCCCCTTAACCCAACGCCTCAAGGGATCTGAGAGTCTATCTATAAAGAACACTACTAACCTCCTCTCTAAAATATCTATGACCAACACAACTAACCTCTAAAATTCACTAATATATGCTTCAATTGATCCCCACTGCTTGAGTTCTGCAAATTCCTTAAATTGTAACTCATAATCTTTAGTATCAAATCTCTCTATAAGTCTCTCGGTGAACTCCTTGTAAGATGTGATTTGATTATGTCCCAAGGTTACCATGCCATGATGCTACCACTAATGGGATGGACCATCTAAGTGAATAGTCGTATACCTGATAGCCTCCTCCTTAGGCATAGGATTCAATTGGAAGTATGTATCTACTTTTTGCACCCAAGCTCGTGTAGTCATCTTCCTTGAAGCATCATAATAAGGTAAAGAAAGTTTTTCAACTTTCTTTCTCATCTCAAAGTTTTGATTTCTCCCTCCCGATCTAGGCATGTGTCTCATCCTCAAGTCTATAAAATCTCTGAGGGAAATATTTGCCTAAAATCCTAGTCCACTAGCCTCCTAGTCTCTCCTAAATTGATCTTGTAACTCAGTAATCTATGGTTCATTTATTGGTTGAATCAGATCTTTGGGTGGGAAGGTGGGTAAAAGAGGTCTCAAGCTTGTTGTTCGAGCTAGGTGTGCAACATGTCTAAAGTTATTAGCCTCATTCCCATTATTTCCATGTCCATTATCACCATTAATGTTATTGTCACGACTATTGTTGTTGCCTCGACCTCCATTATTCTCATTGCCCCTATTGTTATCATTTCCCCCAATGTTATTATTTCCATTGTTGGCATCACCTGGATTAATATTAATGCCCATCTATCTAGCCATAAGCTAAATCATCATATCCATTCACCTATTTTTCTCTTGTTGCATACATTGCCCCTCCTCTAATGTACCCAATAATCATCTGAATATTACCTCCTCCTAATCTAGACCTATATTCTTGCCTCCACCTGATCTTGTATTCCTGTCATCTTAGTCACCCATACTACTATCTTGTTCAAAGAATATCTCCTCTATGTCTGTATGACTGGATTGTATGTCCCTTTGCATGGATGAACTAGACTATTCTCTCTGCAAGTCTGAACTCCTACTTTGTCTTGCTTTGATATTGCGGAAATTATAAAGCCCCTATAGTATGTTCAAAAATAAATGCTTAGCCTTTTTAATTTCTTCTTTTAGTGTTTTGACATTTTGTCAAATACTTTTCTCTCTATCTGGCTGTTCCAAATTCCCTATAAGAGCTCCACAGGATGGCATGACTTATAGCTTTGATACCACTATAATGGGCACCTTGGAAATGCCCAAGAACTGAACCAACTGTTGATAAAGATTTTAATGTTTTTGCACAGATTTTGAAACCACATAACATAAACAAGAAGGAATTTATGCAAACTGAAGATTGAACTACTACTGAAATAATATTAATTTTCAAACTAATAAAATTAAATACATAGAAAACTCACTAATTACTCCACCATTATAACATGATATTCTAATAATGACTTCCCATCTTGCTGCTATAGTAATATGAATAGTGTCATGCTAGAATGCTACTACAATAAGAATTTGCCTTCAACTTGTCCATGACCCTCATAAAATCATCCCTCCACAATGGCACAAGTATTGGAAAAGGAGTGAGAATGATATGAACAAGCACCCAATCTATCTGTAGCTGGAAATGCACCCCCGCTACCTATTAATGAAACTAATAGCAATGTATTCTAAAGGCCAAACCCTAAGGGAACGACGTCTAGAATATTACAAGAGAGGATAGACATCTTCTAATGCCCAAAATAGATTTGAACTCACACATGTATTTTCTTCTCATATCCAACTTTCCTAACAATAGCCATAAGCTCTCCTTTTATTCCTACTTCATAGGGTTGACCACTTTTTACAAGCAATGCGGGATAAAAAATAAAAATAAAAATAAAATAAAAGGCTAATGGTCACACAACTGGACAACTGCTAAAGTGAGGACATTACATAGATTGAATAAGGTTGATGTAAAATAATTTACTTAATATTAGATTGAGTAATTCTAATGTAAAAGAGTTTAGAGTAAGTAATCTTCATATTATTTATAAGAATATGTCCTTTGAAATTGCTATGCTATATAGGAATGTTAGGTTAAATAGCCCTCATATAATATTAACGAAAACTTAATATGTTAGAATAGTGTCTTTCATCATCATAAAGTAAAGTAAAACAGAGTAATTTGATATTGTTGCAATCAAATATTAATATAGTTGGAAATATGTAAAGGATATGAGTAAATTTTTAGTCTTACTTCTATGATTTTCTATTCTAATTTTTTTTCGTCCTCCTCTTCTTTATTTCATTGTTTTGACATAAAGACTCCATTATATGCACAGTAGTTTACAAGATTTAGATTTTTGCTTGAAATAAATACTTAAAAAACCTAAAGCAATAATGATTCAAAAAGTTGAGTTAAAAAGAAAATTAGAATAAAGTGGGGTAAATTTTTTATTAAATACCTAAGAGAACAAAACAACAGAGGAAACAAAGAGCACTAGAGAGCTTTATCCTGGTCAACCAATTGAGCCAACTTATGAGATAAGTTAGGGGGAAGCATCCTATGATCAACAATGTTCCAATCCGACACATGCTCAGAGGCCCATTTAGCCAAGCAAGTAGATTAGACAAGATTATCTCCTAAATAAGTTTAAATATGGAAGATAGTTGATAGAGATGAATAGGAGGAATTTGGTACCTTAAGTTTTCCTCCATATGCTGATAGAGATGAATATGAGGAATTTTGTACCTTAAGTTTTCCTCCATACGCATGAGATAAGATGCAAGAAAATAAATATCATCGGAGGGATTTTTGTGGCTTTACTCATTTCCATCTATTCTACAAGGTTAAAAAAAATTTAGAAAACATTTGAAAACTTCCCTCTTGGAGAATAACAAGGTGTAATTCATTCGCTGATTAAGAACTAACAAATGTTTTAAGAAATATGTGCCAAGTTTTTAGTATAAATTGATTTCAGTAAACACATTGTTTTGCCGTGATCATTTAGTGATTATTAGTTCCTACTATTGGTAGGAAATCTTATGGAATTGTTAAGTTTTATTAAAAACTTGTTATTATTCAATAAAATGAAAGAATTTTTCAACCTTCAAACTATTTTCTAAAGTTTGAATTTTGTGTATTTTTAAAAGTTAAAAAATATTATTTATCTGATGTCTTATTGGTTCTTATGAAAAAATGCAAGGAATAAAAATCAATTTTAAACAAGAAAAATAGAAATAAAATTATGGAGTACTTTACGAGCCAACATAATGATGCAAAGTTATTATTAAATGTTTTGTCCTCTTGAAAAAGAGAACATTTAATATAGTGGGTCATGCAGAAAATTTTATATTGTCCACCTCTAGGTATAGAAAATTCTAGATTGTCCACCCGTAGGTATAGAAATAATTTTTTTTTAGAGATGCAAGAGGTGCAGTAATCCAGAAGCGAAAGTGCTTGTCAAAACAACTACTCTCTTTTTGAGTTTGCAGTAAGATGTTCCATTTTTGCATTGAAGGATACTTGCCGGTTGTCAATTGAATTTTCAATATCACCATGAGCCAATATCTATAAATTAAGGCTCTGTGGTTCCTCCCCCAGGTGCCAATAGATTTGCCCACGCCATTACTATAGCATGGTGGGCATCTAAACGGTGAGGTGGCCATACTCTACCTCTGTCCCTAGATATGCAGCAGATTGTCATTTCATCCACTGGCCAGTACCAATTTTCCCTCCTGTAATCTCTGCAAAGAGAGAGATATAAATGTCATAGGTGAGACGAATTTCCAGTGCTTCTATTTTATTCGTGTTCAACATATTCAGCTCTAGGTTGGTATTTGACTTCCAGTGGAAGCAAACATGGAAGTCTCGAAGATGAGAATCCATTAGAAGTGTGTGTTTGAACCTTAGACGAGCCACTAGTTGACCAAGTGGCTGAGGGATATTGTTCTTCTAGTGAGAATAAATTTACCTGTTGCCAAATGTTGCATATGTCTCCCAACGGTCAATTCTATCCCGTTAAAATAGTGGACTCTACTTATCCCTCTTTCTCATCTTAAACCTTGGTTTTTCCTTTTCTAGAAGTTGACGAAATAGTCTACTAATATCTCATAAACCAGTAAGTAATGGAAAGATATGTTCATCAGGGTGAGGGCCAGCTAGATATTGGGGGCCTTATATATGTCATCTGCAAAGTCTATGTTTGCTCGAGAGAATGAGCGATCCTTATGATTATCCACCGACTCAAAACTTCAACTTGTATAATTTAATGCTTGATTCGGCCATCTGTATGGCAAAAGAAAATCAGTGTGCATTTAGTGTCATTCTGTCTGACCTTCTAGATTGTCACATGCCTGCATAACACTGATTGCGGACGTGCAAAATCATGCTTCACATCACTAATTCTCATCTCTAAAAGCCATTTTGGGCATACGCTACAATCGTTGTATTCTATGATAGCACGTCTCTCTCAAGAATATTATCAAACAACTGGTGACCAATCTCCACACACCCACACTTAGAATACGTGAATGTGAATGCCTTCCCCATAAATAAAGACTCAAAACTATTTCTGATTATATGATCATGAATATCTTTTCCCTCTTCTAAATTAGAAAGAAAAGCACACATCTTGAGCACACACAAAGGTAAAGCTGAAATTATCAGCATGTACACCTTCATTTTGCATTTGACAATATAGTCTAAGAGCTTCCTCATAGATCGCGATTCACAATACAGCTATAACCTATGATCATGGTGTTCCATAAAAAGACATTTAGTTGGGGCATTTTGTCAAACAATTGACATGCTTCAATCCTGCCGCCACACATTTCATACATTGCATCGAACTTAGATTCGAAAAAGATGTGTTGATGTAGTCCAGTGATTAATAAATGAGAGTGCTATCTTTCCTTGAGATAGCGACCTTTTTTTTTTTTGAAAGAATCCAACAAGAGGGAAGCATAAGATTACATAGTTATTCATGTAATTTATAGATATATATTTTTTGGGTTGTGAAGAATCCCAATTTTGCGAAGCTTTCAGAAAAAAGAAGCAATGACATGAACAAACAAGCAGTCATTATTCAATTCAAAATAGATCTTATACATCTAACATGATTCAATAGTAAATTTATAAACCTTGGGAATTGAGTGGGAAGGTGAACCATGTAACTCGTCCCGGGACTTGGTCTTGCCAAAATCTTTCACAGCAATGTTTTTGCTTTTCTTCATGACCGACCACTTTGTACTCTCCGGAATGGCAAAGCACGCCCATCCCCTAGAAAAGAAGAGACAACAACCTAAACCGAAATGTGCAAGGAGGAACAGGGGAAAACAATAGCAACGGACAGGAAAAACAAACAAATGAAATTTAGCTCTTCCCAGTAGGAAAACAAAATGACCTCTGTCTAGTTTCAAAGTGTTAAAAACATGTATTGAATGAAATCAACTAATCACATTTGCACTGTGCTTAAAAAAAAATGTTAATTTTTTTTTTGTGAAACAAAATTTTGTTTGTAGGTTAGAAAACATCACCGCACATTTGATTTTCGTATATACCCTTTCCAACTTCACATGAGCAATACCAGTAATTATGTATCTTACTGGAAAAAAAGCCTAAAGCAGAGATATGCAGCCAACCTTCCGTATTCTGATTCACTAGATTTACGGTTTGAGATAATATCCGCTTCAACTTAGGACAAATCTTCCCATTTTTTATGAAACGACCAATGCTACAAGAGCTCAGCTATTGACAACATCCCATTAAAATGTGGTAGTGCATGGAAGGGACATGAAGTGTGTTTTTGTATGTGGTGGTTACTGCCCTAGTAGACACGTATACCAAATGTGACAAAATACAAAATGTTGCCAAATTTTATTATTCTTTTGACCAAGAAAACTTTGCAACGTATTCTTTTATACAGAAAGAAATTTATCGCTTACTTTTTGTATTTATTTTAAATAATTTTAAAAAATATTTAGAATTTAGAGATGATTATTTTTTCCATGTGAACTGGCACATCATCCAGTAAAATACCACTTTTCAACTAAGGTTCCACCTCTCCTTCCCCCTAACAATTAATGTTTTTCTAATATATTTTAAGATTGAAATCTGCAAATATATTTTTACTGACAAATCTGAAGTTTCAAAATGATGATCTGTCTATCTATTTAATTATATTTGTTTTATTTCTATCATGCTATTAATTCTTGAATTTATTTTTGAAATTTAAATGTCTATAGTATGTACATCTATGAAGGTAGGAACTTTTGCCACTGCACCTCTTGTTAAGAATGTGTGTGAAATAGGCATACCTTAATTGCACTTGTATCGATAGTTGTAATTGATATTAAATATTCATTTTTTCCTTCTTTTTATAGTCGTCCCTAACTTTTCCATATGCAGCTTCGAATCTTAGCTAGTGAAAAAAGTGGCGAATGACATAATAAAGACTCTTGATAAGGTGTCCTTACAAGTTGCCAAATATCCAGTGGGATTAGAAATCATGAAAAAAGCTCTCATTCAAAAATTACATCTCAATTTAGCTCAAACAGCGGTTAGATTTGTAATATGGGGGTATAGTGGTATTGGGAAGACCACATCTACGAAAGCCATGTATAATGAAATTTATGGTGATTTTGATGTTGCTTCTTCCTTTTTGATGTCTGCGACGCTAGTCTCATTAAATTGCAGGGGCAAATTCTCAAAGACTTGGTGTACTATGAAGAAGAAGTGCATAGTGTGAAAAGGGGCAAATCTTTGTTGACAGATAGTTTGCAAGGAATCTGTGCGCTTGTCATCTTGGATGACATAGATGATTGCATTATAATTGGATGCCTTGGCTAGGGATTGTCTGGCCCTTGGAAGCCGTTTAATCATAACTTGTAGAGATCACCACATTCTCAATGCAGCCCACATCCAAATCGCAAACATTGTAAAAATGAGCGGATTGGAAGAAAGTGTAGGTATATAGTTGTTCTGTTGGGACACCTTTCTTAGACCATTTCTAGCGCCCGGTTATGAGGAGTTCTCGAAAAGAATAGTGGAGGCTTGCAAGGGGCACCCTCATTCTCTTGAAATCATCAGAGCTTTCTTGCATGACGAATAGGATGACACTGACATTGATTGCTGGTTTGATACTATTCGCAACACTACAATGAGTAGAGACATTTTTGACAGAGTCAAGATTAGTTACAGTGGTCTTAGTGCTGAGGAAAGGAAAATATTTATGGACATTGCTTGCTTTTATATTGGAGAACACACAACTTCTTATCAGAAATTTGAAAAGACAATGGTCTGTTGTTCATGGAGCCAAACGCCCAACTACTTGGGTAAGTGCATCAAGTTGTGGTGTCAAAAAGGTGACATATTTTTTTTAAAAAAAATTTCAAATTTTCAATAGCCCATACATGCTTTATAAAAAACTAAAATATTATAAATGGGATGCATACCCGTAGCCCATTCATTTCTCCTCTATTTTTCAGTTTGCCCTCCTCACAACGCATATGTGGATTGAGAGAATACAAGATTTTCACCACCCGCATTGCCAATATGCCTCCTCACCGTCGAAGTTCGAGATCTTATGTTATCTAACTTTCTTTTTGCATTGTTTTATATTTTTTTTTATTGTTTTATAGGTTTTTTTCAATTTTTCTTTAAATTTGTTTATTTATTTAGATTTCAATTGATTTCTTATAAGGAAATGTGAATAATGAACTGGCAAATCCTTAGGAAGGTCAAAACCAAAACCCTCAACAAGATCCAAACCAAAACCCTCAAGAAGATCAAAACCAAAACCCTTTACAACAAGAACAACAAATTTTGCAACCTGAACCAATTGCAAGACCTCCTCCTAGCACACAAGAAAATATTTTAAATGAAATAGAAAGAGGCAAAACTGAATTAGAAGCACTCATTGGTAGGTTGAAAGCTTGTGGACAAACCAATCCAATGAGAGCTCAATTGGCATCCTCCATGAAGTCCATTAAGACCCACATAGCTTCTGTTACTGGTTAGTTAGATGTTTGGTGGGTTAAGAGGGTGATCTAGGTGGATTTTGAAGACCCCAAAAATTCAGCCCACTCAAAATCTCCCAAAATTTGCATCAATGTATAAAGCATGACAAAACAATCTTGAAACAATTTAAAGTGCATCAAAAGGAGTCTGTTTGCTCAAGATATGTTTGGTTAAATAGGTTGACTAAAAAGGTGAAATTTGACCATCTCCAAAGTGGTCAACAATGTGTTTCAAATTAAAGATCTCATTGAGGGCTTTCTAATGGTGTTCATCTCATTAAAAATAGAGTTCATATGTGAAAGTTATGGTCATTTGAAAATTAGAGGAAAAATACAAGTTTTGATGACATCATCATGATGCCATCTTCCTCATTTCATGCTCTTAATAATATAACAAGTTTTAAAATAACGTATCCTGAATATAATATGTGGTTAATATGAACCATATATTATTATGATTGTTATTTTTATAAAATAGGGATACATATTGTTATTTGTTAAGGGGTTGGTTTATTTTGTACGTCTTCAAATTATAAAAGCCAAAAAGGGAGGTTATTTATTTGGATATAATTTTGAACAAGTTCCCATATTTTTTGGACATTATATTGTAAGCCGAAAATTATAAGGGCCATTATTTTCAAGAAAAGTAATAAAATTGGGAGATTTGGGTTATTTGGTTATTTTAAATAAGAAAAATAGTAATTATATTGGTTATATGGTTTTAAGCCAAATATAGCCAATATCAAGTATAAAAGGGGAATTATTTTCCTTTGAAAGACAAGCCTAAAGAGTAGAAAACTCTAAGGAGAAAATTCTTGTAAGAAGAGAGAGTATTCTTATTTCTTAAATTCTTGGAAATTTATTTTACTCTTGATAAAGAGTTTTGGGGAAATGAGAGTTTTTCTTGTAAGTAAGCTAAGTGGTCTCTTGAGAGATAAAAACTTGGTGAGTTCCTTGAGAGAGTTTTCATGACTTTTAAAGTTATTTTTATAAAGGCTTAATGCCCATTGTGAGAGAGTTGTAGTTTTATTGCTTAGCATTGTAAAAAGTTGCGAAGAAGCTATGCATGAACATGTTGCTAGCAAGTTCCTGTCATCCCAATGTGGAAGCAAGAAGCAGATTGTAACTCCATGGAAGACCATGGTGATGTATGAGTTTTGCATCATAATAATGGCATCGATCTTGCGAGTTTGCAAATTTGAAGATGTAACTAGAATTCTGGTGAACTTCGAAATCAAATTTTTTGTCTCTTGTTCTTTTTGATGCATGTTTTTTCTACTTAGTTATTTTTCACATTTCTAGGTATTATTTGCTTAGTGCACAAGAAACGTCAGTTATGATCTTTCTATTATATTTGTATCCTAGTGACTCTTCAAATTCTAAGTGATTCATAATAAGGAGTTTACAGATCAGATGGATAAAAAAAAAAGATATTATGCAAATAAATGATCATATCAAGATGTTAAAAAAAAGTTATACCAAAAGGTAGGATTTGTGCATTATTTAGAAAGCCTAGTGAACAAGCTACTATTATAGAGGGTACTAAACAGTTCCCCATCCATTGGTGCATACACGATGGTATTAGAAATAATTTTTGGGATAGATGGTGGATGGTTTTTGATGCCCCTCCTTGCAATAATCATGAGGTCCCAATGTATTTCTTAAGAAAATTGTATTGTGAGTTTTTCCTTGGGGATATCCCCAATTACTTTGATATATTAGACTCTCAGGGTAGAGGTGGGGGGTCATCATTTGAGAGGTCGGGGGCATGTCATGACCCTAATGTAGTTAGGGCACCTGTGGTCAAGCCATAGGGTGAGCATGTGACTATTCCTTCAGTTGTGAAGGAACATGTAGAGGCCAACACTCTAGGGACTATTAACGCTTTCATGCAGACCCTCATTCATTGCACAAGTCCATTAGTTGAGGAAGAGCCTTCTGGCACATCACAGTCACATGTGCACATAATGTCGATACTTATGCACATTTGGCAATCATGTTGAAGATGGTGCAGATGATGGGCTAGTGACTGATCAGTTCCTAAATGAGACATTTGGCATTGACACAAAGGTAAATTACAATTATAATAAACTAATTTGTTCACATTTCATATGTATAGTGAATGACTAATTAATTAACATGTATTGACATTGTTCAAAGTTCAGGGTTAGAGTGTTGGTGGCCCTAGTAGCGATCGCTTGGCCCAATTTTTTTTTTCGTCGATGAGTCCAGAGGTATGTATCAATTTAATCATTTAAATGAATACATGTATTTATTAAGTAATCATATGAAGGATTGACAAAAAAATTTATGCATGTGCATTAGTTCTTTACAGGACCATTGACATTCACTACAGACTCCGAGCCTAGAAGTGACACGAGCTTCGTAGAGGTACATTTGTTTCATGTTAATTCAATTCATTTGATTATATTTGTTTCATGTTTCATGTTACATTTAATGTGTATTGTATGACATGCAACTCTTGGCATCTGAGACTCCTCCTCATCTTTGATAGTCTGTCAATCGTGGAGTGGCTGTAGCTATGGCTAGTTCACAACTATTGACTGAGGTATGAAAGAATTTTCTTTGTTTTAGTTGTTGTTTATAATAGTTAGTATCAAAATTTCTAATGTTATTTATAAGTGATTATATTGATTCAATTGTTGTAGGGTCTTGTCACACTCGATCATCCACGAGCCTTCAAGGTGGACTTGCATAGTGACTGTATGATGGCGGTAAGAAAATAATTAATTTTGATTGTACATATATTTGATTTCAATATATAATAATTATAGATTCATATCTATTTTGTTTGTATTAGCTCGAGTTAGAGAAGAGCCTCAACAAGAGGATGAGCGAGCATGTGAGGAAGACCCCATCATCGCCATTGTCTCCCTCCACATGACGATCGAAGACCTCTAGAGATCTATTTCCTTCCCCTCATGGGAAGGAGAAGATATAGTTGATAGACATACATGTATAGGCATGAGTGGACATATATGTTGGATTTTATGGCAGTGGACATATTTGATATACATTTGATTTATATATGACATTTTGTATTTGATGTATGACATTTATTTGATGCATGAAATTATTAGACTTATGACATTGGGTCAGTGCAAGAAGTTGGGTTTCACTTTTGGCCAAAAAGTGAAAATGTTTTTCTTGTTTTTGAAATTTTTTGTCAATTGATGTTAAAATTTGAGGTATTTAGAGGTTGAATATAAAATAACTATAGAAATAAAACTTTTAGTGTTCGGAATTTAGTTTTAGAATATGTAATTTATTTGTGTACCCATATGATCGATTATTATTTTGGTATGGATCTTTAAAAACCACATGACCATACCATGCTCATGTACGGACACCATAATTTGACACAAATAAATGAATTTTCACAAATCCTTTTAAAGGGAGTTACCTGATACACCTAAGATTGATGACAATATTTTTTCTTAATTTTTTATTGAATTTTTTTTTTATTATTAATTATTAATTGACTATAAAGGTAAATTTTAAAACCTCTCATGTACGAACCACATAATTTGATCAAAATATCACTTTTTTCAAAAAAAAAAAATTTAACATCAAAAGAATTGTATGTAGATTGATGACATAAATTAATTTAAGAAAAATTATAAAATAAAAAAGTTATTAAAGTTTTAGTGAATGTCACTTTTTAACATTCAAGAGATAGTTTTGATTAATAAATAATGGAAAAATAAAAAATAAACTAATAACACTATAAAATTTACAGTTTTGGAATTAGAACAATAAGACCTATAATGGGTTTTTGTCTCATCAAAAAATTCAATGGGGACGACTATGAAAAAATTACGACAATACCAGAAATTGTCGATTAAATGCCTTAGAAAAAAATAGATCATAAAGGCATGGCTTGGTGGGACCAAGCCTATGCCATGCCTTTCCCCAAGGCAAAACCCCATGCAAAATTTGGGAGCCATACCAAATTCCCGCTCATGTCTCAAGAATCGGGCGCCTGATTTGTAATTCAAAAATCGGGTGCTCGATTGCTTTCAACCATTGTACCCAATTGTTTAAAAATTGGGTCCCTGATTTATAAATGGGTACCCGATTTTTAAGCAATTGGGTACTTGTTTCTACCGTTGGGCCCCAAATAGCTGCCCCACAGACCGAGTTTCAATGATTGAAATGATTGAATAATAGTTTCGATCTGCAACAACGAATTCTGTCATGCTTATTCTATTTTTTTGTCCTCTTAAACAATTTGCAAGCTACTGATTCAAATTCAAAATTGGTGCAAACATGAGATCAAAACAATGAAGAAAGAAGAAAGCATAAGTTCTGATAGATGAGGAGATTGCAGCAAATAAAGAGGATGAAACACGACGTCAATGAGAGAGAAGACAGAGAATTAGAGACTTGAAAAATATTTCAAAGGAGAAAGACATTGAAGATACCATGATGGATGAAAAGGTCAAAGAAGAGAACCCCATACAAGAAAATTTAGGTGCACATTCTAATCATGCATTCAATACAGGTGTGTCTCCAAACCCTCAAATTTTCTCTCGTGATGAAATTGGTGATTTTTTAGAAGCAGGTTACGATTTAAACAATTTAGATTTTCTTCATGAGAAACAATTGTCAAACGATCATGCACAAAAAATTCCAATTGAAATGCATGCCCCGAAAGAAATACTAAGAAATTTTGAAAATGATATTCAAATCTCAAATAACAGTGAAAATAGTAAAGTGTCCAAAAATAAAAATTGCATGAATGTAGACATAGAAACACCAACTACTGAACAAATATGTCAGAATGATAGTAAAGTGTTTGAACATAATTTTCATATTCCTAATGATGTGTTAGATAATCTTAATGGATTGGTTTCATGGAGATAAATTAGGACACAAGCTAATAGATAGTATAGGCATTTTTTTTTATAATAAAAAAATTGGGTTTCAATGTCAGCTAATGTTGCAACTAATTAAAATATCTAAAATGTAAAAAGTAATGAGAAGATTGGGAATGTATGCAAAACCCAAGAATAAAAATGAGTCTTTAAAACAAGTTGTATCCACTGTTGCTAGTGCCTTTGATGTTATCAGAAAGAGAAGTCGGTCTAAAGATAAGAATGCAACACAATGAGCAATAACAACAGCTTTAGTTAACAAATCAACATCTGACAAAAGATTGATTAGCAACATAAGTGGATATCTTAATGTGAATCATAAGACTTTAGAAAGAGCTGTAAAGAGAAGGGTTAACTTTGAATGTGATCCAACAAATATTTTATGGACTTCTAGTGGTAGACTCCCAAGATGTGATATGAGACTTACTAGTGAAGTCAAAAGTTTGATTGAATTTTTTTGGCATGATAATACAAGAGTATCACCTAATTCAAGAGATGTTCTTAAATTGAAAATTGGATCAAAAATACGTGATCGACATCCTAAACACCTTTTGGACATGACTCAAACTAAATTGTTTAAAAAAATTGTAGATGGTAAGGTATTAAATATTACCATTAGTCAAAGATCTTTTGAAAAGTGTAAACCATGGTATGTAAGGATTAACAAGGAAAGAATCACATGTTGTTGTAAAACTCATATTCAATTTCGTTACCATTATGATGTATTTCAATCTATACATGGTACCATGCATAGTAAAGAAATGTTTCAAAAATGTGGTATAAAAATACCACTTCAAACTATAAAAGATTTCATATCAGGTTTATTTTGTAAGCCACCTAATGATCAATACTTTCTTTTCAATGCATGTCTCTCTAGTACATGTGATGTATGTGGCAATCTTTCTTTGTTAGATGAATGTTTGCATGAAAATGATTTGACTACTTTTGGACAACAATTAGTTGAGGTAAAAAGATTCAAAACTATTGAATATCCATTTAAGGATGGGAAGATTAGAAGAAGGTGTGATCTAGTTATAGATAAAGTTAGTTGTCATGCATTTATGGATGAGTTTAAGAGTGTGATCATACCAAAATATGTTAAACACTCTCAATATTTTAGATGGCTTGATGAACAATTTCGCATATGTAAGAATACATTTCCAATTGGTACTATACTTTCAGTTGTTGACTTTGCAAAGAACTACATGCTTGCACCGCAAGAAGAGGTACAACCACAAATTACAATTTAGTGCAAGTAACAATTTATGTTAATATAGTTTATAAGCATGCACCTGATAGTACAGAGGAGGATCGAAAAATATTGAGAGAGTACCATTTTTATTTAAGTGATAATAAACTCCATTCATCTGAGTTTGTCCAATATTGTTCCAAGATCTTTTATGATAATTTGAAAGAGAGAAAAAATCAAATGACACAACATTGGATATGGTTAGATAATTGTACAGGACAATTCAAGAATGCTAGAATATTCTATTGGTTGAGTAGGACACATAGGCAAACTAACATCCAACATGTGTAGAGTTTTTTTGAGGCTGGACATGGTAAAGGAGAACATGATGGTGCTAGTGAATGCGTGAAGAGAGCCCTTAGTAGAGAGCAATTAAAATTTGAGGAAAAAGCTAAATTCAAAAATGCACATGAGATTGTCGAATGGTGTAACAAATATTTATACACAGGATCAAGTTAGAACTCTACAATCAAACATTTCTTCTACCTAGTTGAAGAAAATAATATCCCTTCAAGATATGACTATGATACAATTAGTGGGTTAGCTAAATGGAATTCATTTAGGAGTTCAAATTCTAACACTTGGACTATATGGACTAGGGAGCTTGCTTGTTTTTGTCAATTTTGTCTTGCAGGTGAATGGGAAGAATGTGAGAATACAGAATGGGTTGAAGATTGGCAGCAAAGATCATTAGCACCTGCTGACACACATTTTGAAGATGATATAGTAAATGAAGGCCAGAATGTTACTTTTGCATTAGAAGACTATGATCGTATTCAAAAGCTCATGGAACCTAGTATGCACAATTTAATTAGATTTTTTTGTGATCTCATGCTTCAATTTATATAATTTCCATATGTACACTCATGTGATTAAAGTGTTTCTATACTTTATCTTATCTTATAGGACATGTTTATGTTGTTATTGCACCCACTAGTACAAAAACAACAATATATTACTAAATAAACTACTCAAAATTGTAGATATGTGACTAATTTTGATCACGTGACCAATGGTAGTTTATTGCCAGACATTTATCTCTCAACCAAATTTATGACTAAAGTATTTTATCATTGATTAGGTCATTGATTTAGTCATTTATTGTTGTTAGTTGATAGTTTATTTGGTAATTTTTTTGGTAATATGTATGGTAGTTGATTTGGTAGTTAATTTGGTAGTATATTTGGTCATTGATTTGGTAGATGATGTGGTAATAAATTTGGTAGTTTCTTGGGTAGTATATATGGTAGTATAGTTGGTAGTTTATTTGATAGTTTTTTTAATCATTAATTTAGTCATATTGGGGCACGATGGAATTGAATCACCATCCTCCTACTTATAAAGCAAGTGCTCTTCCATTGAGCTAGTACCCTTTAAAGAATAATGCAAAAAATTGACAAAGTTGTCTTCCCAACATTAGATCTACCATGATCACGGTCACTATAACATGATACACTCTTCTCAAAGAATACAAATTTTAGTTATTATGAAAAATAATAACATAAATCTTTATCAATAACAATTCAACAATTTTCAATTCTTCTATTCAAGCATTTTAAAATTATTTTTCATGTCAATTACACTTCTCTAAATTATTGTAGTGATAGATTCTTATAAAATATAATTTGGAGCACTTTGGCCACACATAAGTATTGTTTCTTGTGCTAACTTCTCAGAAAAAAGGATACAGATGATTGTGCAATTTATTTCAAAAAAATAGACCTTTGCATTAAATAAAAATGTCAAATCCCGTTAAAAAATCACATCTATTAAAAACTATGAAACACAATCAATTGAAATACTCACTGTTTAACATATGGAGGTGTTAAAGGATCAAATATTTCCTCTTCCTTATGCTCAGGTGGGTGCTAAAAGTGTTCATTACACCAAAATCATGATATGGTGAAACAAAAACAATGGTGCTATTATTAATTTTAGATCGTGTGTATGTCCAATACTCACGTTGTACCATGATATGCCATATATATGCTCTTTTTCTTACTGAGGGTATATAATGAGAAGATATCCTTGAACCAAAAGGTTATGTGGTGGAAGGCAAAGAGTCAAGTGTTGCAAAAGCAACTACAACCATTAAAGAACAAATTGTTGACAGTATTAAGAGCCACCTAGTTATGTCAATCATTGTGCTCACAAAGCATAGACATCCAGCTCAGCAGATAAGATGACATATCTAATATGTCTTCGAGAAATAACAAAATGTTCAACCCCAACACAGGAGGGCAATGGCTAAATCATAAACTAAACTGTAATGTGGTTATGCATGTAGATGTCTAACATACCATGCCAACGCTATACGACATCTAATGAATGTGACATACGAAGACATCCCATTGAAAGTGTAATATTCTATATTTTCCTACATAAAGTGATAAAACCAAAGATTACTACACGTTATTGAAAAAAATAACATTCTAATTTTTAAAAATAAATTTCAAACAATGTTTTAACAACTAATTTAAAGATGTATATATCTATTTAAATATTAATAAGAATTAGTATTTTATTTCAATTATAATTTATAGATATTATTATTAAATTTTAATAATTTAAAATCTAACTTAATATTTTTGTACTATTATATAATATTAGACATCATTAATATTATATTTATTTTAAAATAATAATTTAAAAATCACAATTTTTAATTATTATTTTAATATGTTAAGAATTCATTTCAATTATTATTAACAAATATGTAAAATTTACTTATCAAATTTAAACTTCAAACATAATTTAAAAATTATATATTATCAAGATTAATATGTTTGGCAAATAATTTTTAATCAATAAGTAAACAAGGTATTATTAAAAACATCTATTATCTATAAATATTAACAGTATCTATAAAATAATATATACATACCTATTGAACTTCAAATATTGTTTAATTTTTCAAATAATAAATCAATATTATTAACATTAATAAAAAAATAACCTATCAAATATATTAATCTGAATAATATTAATATATAAATATATATATTCTCTATTTTTAGTTAAGTTCATTAGTTAAAAATTTATTAATTTTAAACTTCAAATATAATTTAATTTTTAATACTATTACTTATTTACTTATTTTAATAAAAGATCTATTTAAAAATTTAACACTATTATATATTAGACATCACCAATATTATATTTATTTTAAAATAACATTGTAGAAATCAATAAAAATTATTACTTTGATATCTTAATAATTCATTTCAATTGTTATTAACAAATATACGAAATTTATTTATTAAGTTGTAATTTCAAATACAATTTTATTTTTATAATTAATAAAATAATATTATTTATATTAATTAACTAATTGCCTACCAAATATATTAATCTTAATAATATTAAAAAATCTTATAATACATATAATTGTTGTTAATCGTATTTATTTATTGATTAAAACAATACCTACCAAACACATTAATCTTAATAATATTTAAAAAATAAAACTTATTAATAAAATAAGTAATCAAGTTTAACGTGCCAAAATAACTATATGTATTCTTGTGGAAGTTAACTATAGCCTCAAGTAGGAAATCAAGAAGAAGACCAAGTTGAACATGGATGTGGTATCACAAATCTAGGATGGAAAGAACATCGTTCGGATGGAAGGCCTTTAGGCTAGACCACTTGGGTTGACACTTTCAAGGATGTTCTTCATTAGCTTCACCCATTATCTCTTTGATGATCTTTGTATATGAACTCTTTCCATGGAATATTTTGACGAGGTTGGGCCTCCTATTCTGAACTTTCGATATCTCCTTCTTTTTTATCTCTCTATATATAAAATAAAAAAGATTGTAAATTGAATTATGCAAGTATTTTTCTTTCTTTTGAACTATTCAATTTTCAATCTTATAATCCAAGAAACAATTCTAAGATCTCATATATTGTTTGATCTCATTTTTAAAAAGTAAAAAAGTAAGAACGCAATATATCATTTTATAAAAAATAATCTATAACTATCTTTTAAAATTACCTTTATTATTTTTTAAATACCATGGGAATGGCACAAAATTAATGTCCTTGCAGTATTGGAAACGTCACATTCACATCATTGCAGATGTCATATGACATTAGCATGGTATGTTAGACATCTACATTCATAACACATTACAGTTTAGTTTATGATTTAGCCATTGCCCTGAATATTTCAATTTTATCCTAAAAAATAAAACTTACAAACAAAAATCAATGTTTAAAAAAAGAGAAAATGCATTCCTTATATTAGTGTAAACAAACATTTCCATAAAACTAAAGCTAAAGACATCATTCTTCTAATATTGCTATCAAGATTTAACTGTTTGATCAAGAAAAATTCACACAATTAAATCCTCATAGCAATATCACAATTTGACTTGCTGTGGAAATTATCTCCTACTTATCGACATCATTCTTGATCAAATAAAACAATTCTTGTTATTAAACTTTTAAAATCTATATTCTTTATTTGATCAAGAATGTTGGCATAGCTTAGAGGTGTTGTTTAAAGCAAAAGCCAGCATTCTTGATCAGATAAAGAATATAGATTTTAAAAGTTTAATAACAAGAATTGTTTTATTTGATCAAGAATGATGTCTTCAGCTTTAGTTTTATGGAAATGTTTGTTTATACTATTATAAGGAATGTGTTTTCTCTTTTTTTTTTAAACTTTGTTTTTTGTTTGTAAGCTTTATTTTTTTAGGATAAAATTGAAATATTCAGTGCTGCATGTTTTAGTACATTCTCTATTTTCTTTTCAACATCTTAGATTAACTTCTAGGCCCATTCTTAAATTACAGTCTTGAAGTTATCAAAGTCCCAAAATGATATCTAAAAATCTCAAAGATTTAATTGTCAAAATTGATTTGTTCAATTAAGAAGAGCAATCTCTGTTCACGTTCCTGGAAAAATCTGGTCTAATGAATCATTGTCATTTCTAAGTCTAAATTTGAACAATGGTGCTACATTTTGGACATACTACATCCAATGTATAATTCATTCAATTTCAGAATTTGGAAATTAGATAAATGTACCAAAATGTTTACCTTTGGGAATCTCAAATATCTTACTCCAAGACTTCTCTTATTTCTTTGAGGATATATGTTTAAATTTCAGAAAAAAATAATTTTGCAAGGGAGCCTTTTTTTAGTGGAGTTGAAATATGGGCTTAGGTGTTGCATATTCTTTTGTATTTTTGAAGACGATTTGTAATAATGATTTCCATGATCTTGGTTTCAAGTGAAGCATTACGCTTCCTCTTGTTAAGTTTTTGTTCTTGGATTTAGTTTGAATTGTGGATGAGTAAGATGGTGTTTGTTAGGAGTTGTCTAAAATCTAATTCAATATTTGACAAACATAGCTATTTTGATCATTAAATAGAATGAACTCTTGGGCGCAAAGATGTTTGTTGTAGTTCAATGCATAACATTGGCAATTCAGTGACATCTATTTTAAACTCTTTAGTCTAAAATGATTTTGCGGATTTGTTTTGTAACTTCGAGTAAAAGATTTGATAGGGTTTTTGTGCTGCAGAGGTGCTGAGGCAAGGATGATGTTTACTTATGTATTGAAGTACATCAAATCAAAAATATTCTGTCAGATTGTTCTGGAGTCAATATTATCTGTGGTATTTTTCCTTTGTAGACTTAGTGAATATGATTTTTGGAGACAGACGGATCCTTGCATGAAATTTTTGTATATCCAGTTCTGATCATTTTTGTACTAGCATCTAGAAGGATATTCTTCTTGCTAGATACATGGCGCTATTTAATACAAAGTTCACTCTATAGAGATCTTTTACCAATTCAATGAATCTTGATTTAATTTAGAACCTTTGGCTCCTAAAATTTGTATCAAAACCAAAGCAGGATGCTGAAATCGAGACAGTCAATAGCCTTAGGTCATCAAACAACTTAAATGAAAATGGAGATAGCTGTAAGTCTCTTGAGTTAGAGTTTGGCATCTGGGAACAATTTTGGTTCAGATGTCAATTTAAGAAAGTTGTCATTCCTAAGCCAAAATTTTGTGGTACGTTAAAAACAATGATCCTAGTAAGCATCCCAAATAGGGATTCAGTGACTGACATCTTCCCTAGAAATTGTTATGGCAGAAACGAGAATTTGGAAAAGCTATTAAGCCTAGGCTAGAACAACATGGAAATTTTAGAAAACTAGAGACTAATAATTGTATGAAAGAGGAGGGACTTGATGTTTGGTCACTGTCTTGGATGGTAAGTCCTTTTGTAGACACAAGCATCCTTAGACCAAGAAACAATAGCATTAACTATAATGGAAAATTAGAGATCGGGAAACATCAACAGAATAGACGTCAGACCTTCAAGCTCGGTTTTAGAGATGCTCTTTGGTGGATAAATAAAAAAGAAGTGGTGAGCATCTCCAGTACCAACAAAAGTGACTCTATTGGAAGAGTAGCTAACAAGAACCAACAGGTTTTGTTTCCTTTTTGGGGGATAAATCAAGCTGACATAGCAAGAATCCACAGATTTGAAAATTAGAACAATGCCAGAACAATAGAGAACAATAAGTTTAGAAGTGTTAAGTCTTGGTTTGACAAGTTAAATATTTGGGATCTATTCCAGTCAATAAGTCAAACTGAAACATTGAGTACCCCTTAATCCTATAATAATAAAAATGCTTCAAAAATAGAAAACGAGCCAAAAAGTTAGGTCTCACTGGGTGGTTTTGCCCTGGATAAATCAAACTGAAGGAGCAACTATCCGTGGATTAGAAAAGAAGAGAAATGACAGAAACTCAGAGAACAGAAAGTCTCTTAATGGTAGGTCTCTAAAAGATAGCTTTTGTGTTTGGGAACTTTTTTGGCAGAAAGATGACACTCACAGAGTGAAGCTTTTAAAACCAAATTACAATAATAGAAAAATAGGGAGTAGCAAGCCACTTCTAGACAGGTCTTCCGAAGGTAGAATTGGTGTTTGGGAAATTTTTGGTAAATTTATTGAAGGGAAAGAGGAGTCATCTCTGAATTAGAAAATGTTACCAATAAAGAAAAATTAGAGACTATGGAGCCTCTGAATGACAGGTTTGGTGTTTGGAATGTTTTTTTTGACAGATAAGTCAAAATGGAACTGCGAGAAACTCTGGAGTAGAAAAAAATGGAATGACAGAGAACAATAAGCCTCTACAGGATCTGTTGAGAGTTTGGGAAAATGTCCAGCAAATATAACTTCCATGGAATGTTAAACAAGCTAAAAATGCTGAAACAAATAAGCTTGAATTTGAAACATTGGAATCTGGATGTACTGTTCCTAAATTCACCCCTTACATGGCCAGTATACCTTGGCACACAGGTCCTGGGGCTTTTCTTTCTCATATTTTTCCTCGATATGGTAATTATTGTGGACCAAACTAGTCTAGTGGGAAAGATAATAGTGGTGTTCTTTGGGATAAAAAACCAATTGATTGGCTAGACATGGATCGCCAAGTTAAGGAACACATATGGATCACATATGAGGTTAATAATGCAACTAGAACTCTTTCACTAAAAAGGCAACTAAATCATATAAAAATAAGGAAGGGTGAATCTATGAATTCATACTTCTTAAGGGTGGCTAGTCTAAGAGATGAACTTACAAGCATTGGGTACATAATTGATGATAAAAAACAAACATTAGTGGCAATGGATGGATTACCAAATTCATGGGAAATATTCTCACAAGGAGTAAGTGCTAGAGACAATCTTCTAGACTTCAATAGACTTGTTGCCTTCAAGAAGAATCTAGGCAACTCAAGAAAGGAGGGAAATTGAAAACTAAAGATGAAGAACTTCATGTTCTCAACACAAATTCCTATGAAGGTAAGAAGAAGCAAAAGAAGATGGATCATAAAAGAAATGATAAACTTAAGAGAGATTTATCCAAAGTAAAATACTTTAAATGTGCTAAATTTGGACACTATAAAGCAAGCCTAGAAAGAGGAAAATTATGATTCGTGTATTTTCTTATTATTTTCTCATTTTCAAGATGTATTTTCTCTTGCATTGAAAATTTTGCAGCAAGAGTGGGTCATCTTTTTAGCATTCATCTTCGAGAAGCTTACCCATTCTTGAAGTAACAGTTACAGAACCACCCCTTACAGAACTATCCCTTCCAGAATTACCCAACAACCCTATGGGTTTGGATCAGTATAGGAGTTGAAAAGATGATGATTTGATTGTAACTTTAACAAGGTGGGAGTGACCGCAATGGGAGGCAGTGGCAAAACAACTTTGGCAACTTCTCTTTACAAGGATTGCCAAGTCAAGGAACACTTTGGAAACAAGATAATATTTCAAAAAGTTTCATAGTCTCTAGATATTCAAAATGTTCTTAGTCTCTAGATATTCAAAATGTTCTTAAGAGCATATGGATGGGGAGGTTTTTGGTCTCAACCAGTGCCTAATCTTTAGAGCATTCAAGATGGTCATAGACAGATTAATGAATGACTTGGTAGCAATGAGCCACAAAATATTCCTGTCACGCTAGATGATTTTTGGTTGGAAGATAACAATCTTAAAAATTTGTTTTTTGAAGCAAAGGGCTACAAGACTAGTTACAGCCAAAGACACTTGTAGATGGCTTGATGAGACTTATGATTTGCCTTTACTCAAAGAGATAGATGCCCTGTCCCTCTTTTGTTATGAAGCCTTTAAGAAACAAAGCATTCCTGATAGAGGATATAACAAGACACTAGTGAAACAAATAACACTTAGGGATTAATGAAGGTAGTGCTTGTGAGCTATATGTGATTCAACGTGATATTTTGTGACACTTGGCTATTTATTTGGTGGGGAAAAATTGACCTGAAAGCATATACAAAAGGCTGAGATTAGGCTCACTCTATAGCTGGAAAAACCACTCACATGAAATTATTAAAGCTACTAAGATTATTGCTATTCGCACAGATCCAAAGAAAGAGAATTGATTGCCTAAGTTGAAGTTTCCAAATGCTCGGGCTCTTGTATTAGTATTCATTAAAAATGAAGTTCTCCTCACTGGATTTTTGTAGACAATGCCTGAATTGATAGTTCTCATCATAATCAACCTCAAATCCATAAATAGTAAACTTGGTGGTATGTCAGCCTTTAGTTGGTTGGCTCGGTTTAAGAGTCGTAGGCTTCAAAAACTGACTGTACCTCCACTTGAAGATTACAATGTACATTAAAGAAATCTTAGAAAACTATCATTACTTTTATGCAAAAGTGATTATGAGGCATTAGACCTAGAAGTTTGTTCACAGTTGAGTACACTATAAGAGATTAATGTTAGCTGATGTGTGCCTAATAGCATTTGTAATTTAGCTTACCTATAGAAACTATCACTAACTGCCATGAGCTTAACAAGATACCTGGAAATATCGGGGAAGTTGGAGGATCTTTGGTAAGACTAACGTTAAGTGCTTGTCCAACACTAGAAGAATTGCCTGAGTCAATATGTAACTTTGGAAACCTAAAATTTCTTGATATTTCAGAGTGTTAATGCTTGGAGACACTTCCATCCAAATTGGGTAATCTCAACAAACTACAATATCTTGACATGAGGAAGTGCAAAAACCTATTAGGGTTCCTCAATCGGCTGATGGGCTTACATCTTTGTGGCATGTGATATGTGTTGATGATTTGGCGAGACAACTGTCTGGAATCTGCCCTAACATTGAAGTGACAATTGCAGAACAAAAATTCGACTTGAAGTGGTTGGAATGATAATTTTGCTTCAGTAATTAGTTCTATAATAGAGTTTAATATCAAGAGATGAGTAATTTTATGATGAGTAACTTTATTTGTTTATTCTTATAGTGGAGTTTGAAACGAAGACCAGCAAAAGGGTTTTAGATTTAGTTGATGTGTAATATAAGTTAGAAGGATTTGAGTTGCCTCTATTATTAAATTATTTAGTTTACACAAAAAAAAGATGAATCCTATCAAATGCCAGCCTTAATTACATGTATCAATGATGTTAGAATAATATTTATTTAATAGTACAGTAGTAGCTGGGCATTTATTAGAATATCTGGAAACATCCAATTACAAGGAAGACTCTAGAAGTTTTCTCAACCGTAACTTATACAGAATTCTCCAGAAGGCTGCATAGATCTATAAATATATCAGCCTTCCCTCACATATATATTGAATAAAATTGATAGTATATTTGTTGAATATAACTACAGGTTTTAGTGTGTATGTCTGCTATATTTAGTCTTGTTCCTGCTGATCTGTGATGCTCTGTTTTGCCCTATTTTTGCTGTCATATTCTGTTTTATCTCTCCCTGCTCATTTCAATAAATGAACTCTCATGTATCCACTTATAAGCCCTTGTTGCATGATGGCCAAGAACACGGGACTCACCAGAGGAGGATATATATTATACAAAATTAGTAGTTTTTAAAATTTGATCAACTTTCCTAAAAATTCAAAGCTTTAAGCCAATTTAATTCACCACTAATGACTTGACACATCTGGTAGAATGCTGATAATTCTTATCATCTTGAAATAGTTCACATCAATTTGAGTTAAATGATAGATAAATTGCAAAGACTAATGGAGTATGGGCTGTAGAAAGTCTTCTTCAGTAATAGCCAAAAATTTGAGATCATAAATTTGAGATCATCATATCATCTGCACCCAGTCAGTCAGTATTATCTTTATCCTTCTAACCTCAATTCATAGTTTCTTAGAGAATTGAAGTGGGGTAAATAAATAGTAATAGAATCTAATTCATTTCAACCTATTTTGCTACAAATTTTAGATTGCCAGCTCATTTTTGTGGGGCATTTACAGCCTATCATTTTATTATTAGTTTTGCATATGTCATTATATGTTGAAAGTGAGCTGCCAATTTTGTGTGCGATTAAATGGGATGACTACAACAAATTTCACCAGGAAGAAGTGCAAATTAGATATGGATCAATAGAATCTTTTTTTTTTTTTTTTTTGGTAAATTGACAAAATCAATTTAGGTTCGTGAACTTTTTCAAAGATTACAATTTAAAGAATAATACATGAACAAATGTAATCAAAATTTGGAGGGAATTCAAACATATTTTTATGAAATTTCTGAAAAATTTACAAATCGAACATTAATTCAAGTTCATCTATGTTTGATATCTCACTTTGAACCTAAAAGATACATGGAAGCAAGCACAAATTAGCTTTGGGTAAAAACTATGCTGGAAGAACTTGATCAGATTGAATTGAATAAAATTTAGGAGCTTGCTTTTAGACCTACAGATATAAAAAAATGTAATTGGTTCTAAGCCAGCCCTAACTATTGTTTTTTTATTTTGACTATTTTTATTACTATTGTCATCGCCACTACTGCTGTTGATGTTTATATTATTTCTATTATTGTTCTTAGTAATGATGAGATAATCCACAGCTGCCACAAATAACACAAAGGAGTCACCAAACTCCATGCACTATGGCCGTGATCCATATCATAAGGAAATTAAGCCCTTCTTATCCTAATTAATAATATTACACACTCTCAGTAATCCCTACTATTATCACTGCCACTATTAAAACTATAAAATCGTGATAACTTGATCATATAAAATCTCATCATTTGCAAATTACAGTAAAAATAAATGTACCTCATTGACAGCCACGCAGATAATCGCTCCCTTCTCTTCCTTCCTGCTCCTCCACTTTCCCCCCCCCCACCAATTATCCCCTCTTACAAATCATTACCTATCATTTGTGGGAATCAATCTCGTGATCTGGTGAATTCAAGGGGTTCACGGATTACAGAGAAGAGGTATACGCTACATGCTATTTTCCATAGCATCCAAATCAATCCAAATGACTTACAGATTTATTAGGTCTAAGGATGCCTATTTAGGATTTAAAACTTGGGTCTACTATTCGTGGTTTTGGATATTTTACTTAGTTTTGTTCAATTTCCATGAATGGAAAAGAAAAGCCTAGAAGCTGAGATTAAGGAATTTTTAATATTTTACTTGTTCACGATCTGTTTCTCTTTTCTCATATATCTTGTATTTTGTAAGGGAAGAGTATGATTTTTATTTTCTTATTTGTGTGGGTCATGTAAGGGGATGTATTAATAGCATGGCCAATTTCGGGAATGTACATCATTCATTTGGTAAAGTTAGTATTACAGTAGTTTTGAAAGTTGCAAAAAAAAAATTGATTAGGGGGATAAAGATAATATCTAGGTAAATTGTTTTAGTCTTTGATCAATAAAAAATTACAATAAATAATATGTTTTAGGTGATGCATAAGTGATGTCATATTTATTTGTTTTTTATGTGTTAATTTTATCTTAGACATCTTAAACTTTTGAAATATTTTTTGGAGTTGGAGTAGTTCTCGGATGGGTACCGACTTCCCAGATATTCTTGGTGATTCATTCGCTATGTAAGTGTTGCATACATCCAATGAGTGTTAGGTAGCATATTATTCATTCCCATGAGATATGGATTCATGTGAACCAATACTCATTAAACATGGGTCAATGAGTTTGATGCAAAAACTAGATAGTTCAATCCTCAAAGTAATATCTCAACTTTTAAACACTTCACCCTAACAAATATGCTTGTGTCGAATATGCACCTCCATAATGCTTATGTTCAAATTAGTTGTAGTATTATCTGATGATCAAATTGGCCATTTATTTAGTCATTTATACAAGTGAGTTACAAAAATTGGTAAAATTTGATCAGTTTTAGTCATATGACTAAATATTTTAGTCACGTGACTAAATGTTTTAGTCACATAGTCATTTATTTGTCAAATTTCTACAAGTGACCTAGTGATAATGATGAATAGACTGAGTATTGGCTAGCTAGATGTGTGGAACCTAAGAAAAAATTGACATGTCATCAAGTAGACGATGATGGTTTTGAGTATCCAATTGGGTCTGTCGTTGTAGCTAGCACTTGGCTACGTAGATACCGAACAAGAAGAAATAGTTTGCCAGCATTTGAAGACTACCAAATTGAAAAGAAGATTTTACACTATTCTCATTTGGTTGTGGCAACAAATATCAAATTAGAAAGATACAAAGGGAGACTTGCTAATAAGGTATTATGGACAATTTCAATGGACGAGCACGAGACAATCATAAATGCATTGCAAAAGAGAGAGGATGCAGATGGTACAGTGGGATGACTACATTTAAATCAAACACATGTAAGTTCTTTTTAATTGTATTATTTATGTACTTATCTAATTTAATTATATGTATGTTTGTGTTGTCAATACCAATTTAGAGAACTTATATACCTCTTATTTAGGTCTCAATTACAATTTATGCAAATTTAAATGTTAAAGTGGATCGAACATCAACATCTTGTGCAATTTTTGATAGTAAGTACATACAAATTACACATATATTTACATAGTTCATATACCTTGAATATTAATTTATGTGTTTATTAACATGTGTTTTTGTTTTACAATTTTATTTTACAAGACCTCATTTGAAGAGATGTGTTGAACCAATTTTATGTTTTGAGTTCACTGAACTATAAATATATCATTGACATTGTCTTACATATATTGTGAAATATGTTGTACAAACTAATTCAAAAATGAGAGTTTACTTCTATTTGAAAGTTAAAGGTATGCACTTGATAAATTATAAATTAATTGTCAAATTAAGTAATGACCTCCTATTTTGTTCCATTACTTTTACATTCAAGCATGTTTAAATTAATGTTTGTTTGAAGTTTCAAATTACTATTGATTGTAATATTAAAAACAAGTCACTTGTACATGATAATTTAAAGATCATTACTCATTGTATTGGTTATATGTTAGATCATTACTCATTATATTCATTTTATTGATTATATCTTACATTACCAAACAACACATTAAGATCACTTATGATACATTGTTAGGTACGCTATCCATACATGTGTGTCTTAAGGGGACATGGGAGTCCTAATAGGTCATAATAATTTCTATACATTTTAATAAGTCTTAATATGTTTACTAGCACATAATAGGTCTTATTAGGTGATAATGAGTCTTACATTACCAAACAACACATTAAGATTACTTATGATACATTGTTAGGTATGTTATCCATACATGTGTGTCTTAAGGGGACATGAGAGTCCTAATAGGTCATTATGTCTATTATAGGTTATGATAGGTATTCATATGTTTACTAGCACATAATAGGTCTTATTAGGTGATAATGAGTCTTACATTACCAAACAACACATTAAGATCACTTATGATACATTGTTAGGTACGTTATCCATACATGTGTATCTTAAGGGGACATAGGAGTCCTAATAGGTCATTATGTCTATTATAAGTTATGATAGTTATTCATATGTTTACTAGCACATAATAGGTCTTATTAGGTGATAATGAGTCTTACATTACCAAACAACACATTAAGATCACTTATGATACATTGTTAGGTACATTATCCATACATGTGTGTCTTAAGGGGACATGAGAGTCCTAATAGGTCATTATGTCTGTTATAGGTTATGATAGGTATTCATATGTTTACTAGCACATAATAGGTCTTATTAGGTGATAATGAGTCTTACATTACCAAACAACACATTACGATCACTTATGATACATTGTTAGGTACGTTATCCATACATGTGTGTCTTAAGGGGACATAGGAGTCCTAATAGGTCATTATGTCTCTTATAAGTTATGATAGTTATTCATATGTTTAGTAGCACATAATAGGTCTTATTAGGTGATAATGAGTCTTACATTACCAAACAACACATTAAGATCACTTATGATACATTGTTAGGTACGTTATCCATACATGTGTGTCTTGAGGGCACATAGGAGTCCAAATAGGTCATTATGTCTATTATAGGTTATGATAGGTATTCATATGTTTACTACTACATAATAGGTCTTATTAGGTGATAATGAGTCTTATATTACCAAACAACACATTAAGATCACTTATGATACATTGTTAGGTACATTATCCATACATGTGTGTCTTAAGGGGACATAGAAGTCCTAATAGGTCATTATGTCTGTTATAAGTTATGATAGGTATTCATATGTTTACCAACATATAATAGGTATTGTTAGATGATAATTAGTCTTACATTACCAAACAATACATTAAGATCAAATATGATACATTGTTAAGTACGTTTTCAATACATTTTTTAATATAGTAGGTCAATTTTATTTGTATGAATCTCAATGCATAAATTTGATGTGATATTTATCCAATAATGCTCTATAGATAGTTAAAATTGTTGTTCATCTTGCATATATACTTACAAAATGTGTCATATGTTCATGAATAAAATATGTCAGAATAAAGAAAATGGTTTGAATATACTTAAAACATGATGAAACGTAATAATATATACTACATACACAAGCATGATAAGAAGTCATAAAAAAATAGTACATGGTCTAACATACATTATAACATGATCTATGAAGTGAAAAAATACATGGTCTAACATACAATTTTAACTATCCTAACACAAAGTGTATACATCATAAAAACACAATCTATAGGTGCCAACAAGACCTAATCTATCTAATCGAATGTCCTCTTTACTCCATGTGAAGAGGACTTGGATGGGTCATCATGTGTAATATGAATCGTCTCATCATGTTAGACACCCTGTGAGGTAGATGGATCACCCTGTGTAACATGAGGCATGTCCAATCATGTACATGCTTAATTGAAATGGGTCTCAATATCTAGCATGCAAATAAATTAAATATTCAATAGATAATAAAATAAATACCACATGAGATGGGTGTCCCTCAATAACGGGAGGAGGTGCACTGTCAAAACTACCAAATGTAGTAGTGGCGAGGTCCTATAATTTACAATACATGCATTTTTATAATTTGATTTTAGAGAATAATGAACTATACATTATGTACATAAATCACAATACTAACCTCAAATGATGATGTACATACCTCCATCTAGCTAAGTCCTATGCTCTCAGCAACACTTGTGGTGACGTAGTCCTAAAATTATCGATACATAAACATTTAGTCAAAATTAAATATACATGAATAATTATAAAGTACATAATTTGTACACTACATTTTTTATACACTATAAATTTAACATATATATATATATATCATACCTGAGTGTTAGCCAATGTCACAGATGTGCCTATAGGTATGCTAGCAAAATAATCATAAGATGGAGTCGAAAATAGACTATACTAAGGCTTGTATGGATGAGTATGATATGGCTCCTGTTCGTAAAATCAAAACACATAAAATATATATACATGTGAGTCAAAATTGTTTAGATTATAAGTTAATAATAATGTACATACATAAAAATAATACAAATTATTTGTCTTCAGTCAAAAGTTCATACCGCATGTATTTGAGGCTGTGCCTTAGTGGTAACTGGAGTAGGACTTGTACTAACATCAATCTATGTAGATGCGAACAATCCCTACAAAATCAAATAAAATGAACAAATGAGCACATGTTATTATTTATTCGAGTTTGAATGTACATTTTTTTAGCGTAATTCAAAGTGCATACCATATAAGGGATGCCAATGTCTGTAGGTCTCAAAAAAAGACTATACTACCTCCTAGGAGGAATAGTATCATCCATCCTCTATTATTTCAAAAGTACAAATTAATATAGTTAATATAATTACACATGTATGTAGAAAGTAAATAATTATGTGTACTTTATATTTATATTAAAATTAAAATTTTACCTGCTGCTCTTGACTCTCTCTAGGCTCTCCTTGTTGCATGAGGTCAACAAATGATGAACAATCAACCTCTTAAGCGAGAAATGGTCGATCGGCCCCTTTGGGTGGGGATAATGCGCGAAGTGAACTCACTTGCAGGTCTTTAGAAAGTATTAGGGGCTGAAGCATTAACCAAATGCTTGATTAGTTTTCTTTGTCAGCTCAGAGAATGTGTTCCGTGGGGGCCCTCAGTATTCCAAGCCCGAACTCAGCTGCCTCCCCGATTATAAGTCCCGATGGGCCTTTCTTGGGGCGATAGCTCGCTTTGAACAACCGACTTGACTTGATTGAGTAACTAAGTGGTCTTTTATTCACAACGAGCTTGTTTTACCCCATTAAGGGCTAAATCGACCTGGGTGGTGCGCTCACCTCTTGGGGTACCACCCATTAACTACCTTGTTGAAGGCAAGGGAGGGATTCGATTGAACTGTGCCAGCCATCATAGATCTCAAAGCTAGGCTCTTCACCTTTGTAGCCCCGTAATTACCCTAAGGCTGGTTTATGATGGTTAGCCTTAAAGCGGGAATGGAGAGGGGACCCGCAGCATAGTTTGGAATCAAAGCCACAGTGACAGCAAGGGTCCGATCCTAGTGTCGAACGACAGAGATGTTGACATTTCGGTAGGCATGATTGACTAGGGAACGGTAGGGGAGGTGAACTAGTCACTGGATCCATCATTTATGATTGCTTTTGCAACTGCTCGGCTCACAGCTCATGCTAGTATCAAGCAGACACAACTCAACAACAAAAGGTTGTGTCTGTGACCCATTTGGGGGAGTAACACCCTCTAGGTAGTGCATTCCCTAATGTGAGCTCTTTGAGCTTACCCATGATCTAGAGAATAAACCTTTGAGTTGAGGAGGCGATCCTCCCTTTGCATCTCGCCAATATATAGAAAGGGCGAATTGTGCATGCATGGGCCTTAGTTCTCAAAGTTGGTGGGTGGGAGGAGGTTCCGGTATAGTGGGTTGGAAGGAGATCGAATAAGACCAAAGAAAGAAGGTGATGGCCTGGTTCTCTTCCATGGTTCGAGTATTCCCCGTTGGGAGGCCTGGCCCTCCGATGTTTGTTGCCTGATCGGCCTTTGCATGCACACTCACATCTATCTCGTCACTACCATCACCATGGGCAACGTATACATCATCATCAAAATCTGCACCCTTAGCATAATGGCCATCATGTGCTACATCAAGATCGTTCTGGGGGCTTGTGCATATGCCTCCATAGCCAATAAAAACATGTCCAAGTGGAGGAGCATGTACTGCTTGCATCCACTGCTGTACTAAATTTCCTGAAAGGCAACTCAAATGGGTAAAAGAAGATGAAATTTCTTGATGATGGTGAGGAGCAGGCACACCAGGCACAGGAAGAGGTACAAGGGGCTCAGCTCACCTGCGGTTTCTCATTCTATTGCTCATCTTTGCCCTAGGCCTATCCTGAGGCATCCCTCTACCAGCTCCCTGAAATGCTTTCATATCAAAATAGTTGGGTTTCAAACCCAACTCAAACTCAACCCATAATTCCTAAGGAAGTACATGGGCACCTCATGGTTAGTGTATGGTGGATTGTCAAATACCATCCACCACCATTCCCAAAAATGTGCTATTATACATGGATGTGTACACCACCTAATGGAAATACAATGCTTCTTATCATTAATTTCTTCATTTGTCTTAGGGTTTACAAAATAATGTTTAAAATTCCTTTTACCTATATGCAGGTTATAAACCTCTTTGTATGATAAGCCGTCAGAGTAGAAGGTACACATGCTTTCCCTCCATGATCTAAACGAATCAATGTTTGAATCAAAATGATGGATGGAGTCAATCACACCTTGCATGCTATCTGCAAGACATAGTAGGTGAGGGGGGGGGGGGGTGCCTCTCATGTTGAATAGCCTCTATATCACACATGAGGTCATTGAGGTTACACCTCATGGTCTCGCAGAGCTCATCTACGGTGGGTGGTGGAGGTGTGGGTGGAGGTAGAGGTGGAGATGGAGGAGGTGGAGGTAGGGGTATGGGAGGGGGAGGGGGTGGTGGTGGGTCCATCAAATATAATCTGCATATATGTTTAAACAACATAAAACATAAAACATGACAAAAATACATCACAACATAGAACATGACAAAATTACTATTTAATAAAATTTAAATCTAAAATTTATTAACTAGATCTATATAAATGTGCATATCTTTATTAAAATCATATCAATTAAATAAATAAAGTTAAACACTTAAGAATTAAACATTAAATACCAAAATTTTAAGTCTAATCATAAAATAATACTCCAAAACACTATATCTAGGTTAGTTCAAGGTTTCTTTTCTTAAAACAGGAGCCACCAAGCTAATTTTTCTTTCATGTACACTTATTTTGTGACATTGGGGGATTGTATGAACTCATTATGGATTATACGTTCATCTCAGAATGAAACAAAGTTAAGATTATGACAAGGTTATGGTTTACAATTTTGTTATGTTAACAGTTTTCATGATGGCTAAGCTTAAGATTATTATAATGATTATGGTCCTTTAATGTTAGGGAACTTACCTAGGATTATGGTTTTAGTTAGAATAATATTTAGGTTTTGAAGATTTATTATGGTCTTATTGTTTATAGGATATATAATAGATGGTTTTAGGATGAGAGTTAAGGTTACAATTAGAATGAAAGCTTAGAGATAGAATTATAATTTGATTAAAAATTATTTATGATTGTATTTTGAATCCTAAATATTATCCACTTTTTAATGCAAATTATAAGTGTAGATCATGTCAGGTAATGAACTAATACACATGAACCCTATCCCTAACCATATAATAATCCTCATTCTAATCATAATCCATAATTCATTACCTTATGAAGCTTTGGCTATCCATTTTATTGCCAGAGTAATCCCTTGAACTTTCTTAAAGTTTTCATTCCAACTTACTAATCTCCTTTCTCTATGTGAACTACTCCTAGTAGCATGATTCTTCATATTTCCTTTTCCATGTGACCACAAAATGTTCCTAATAGATTTATATAGAAGACCAAATTGATTTAAATAAAATAAGCAGGAAGAAGAGAAGTACACCCAATATGAGGAGAGAATCTTTTAACATACTTGAATTCTACCAACCAAAGTGAGATAATTAGAGTTCAAGTTGTTGAGTTTTCCAAAGATTTTCTTGTTGATATAAAGACACATTTCATTTATATGTTAGGGTTTACTAAAAATGGAATCCCTAGGTACCTAACCACTTAATTATGAAATCTCCATCCAATACCATATTTACTACACAAGGTAGTGGACTCAATATTTAGCCCCAATAAGATAGATGTAGAGACATAAACCTTACCACCTCATACAAAGAAAAGAGGTCCAATTTGATCATTAAATGACTCATGTTGCACTCTTCTAGCTTAAAAAGAATATAAATATTATCAACAAACTATACATTAGATACTTATTAATTATTTGGAGAGTAGATCCTCTAACTTTTAGAGACAACTTTATCTCTAAGGAGATAATGTAATGAGTCAACAACAATAAAAAATAAAGAGGATGCAAGAGGAAACCCTTTCATAATTGATCTAGAGAGTCCTAAAATTATGATCTAACAACATTAATTTCTTTACAAAAACCTTGACACCAATCATAAGAGAGGACACCATTTGTCAACATAATATTGGATAGAATCATGGGCTTGCAACATCATCATAGTGAAAGTCCATGCCACCCTTTTGTAGACATTTTCATAATCAATTACTTGAGCATGCCTACACTCTATCCTAGAAATATTTCCCAATCTAAAGTCTTCCAATAGGTTATCAATTTCTCCAATATGTATAAATATCCTTAACAAAACACTTTTGTGTAGGGTTAATGATCTTGGGTAGGATATCTTCTAGTCTTGAGGCTAAGACCTTGGCAAGAATTTTGTATGATATGTATTTAGGAGTTTCCTATCTCTAATTTTTAATGAGATTGTTATCTCCCCTTAGGGATCAATTTTATAAGCCCTCCATTGATTGCTTGACCTAGGGATTTTATAAGCCCTCCATTGATCACTTGATCAATTTTATGAGCCCTCTATTGATTATTTGACGTAGGGATTTCTCATTACTAATTTTTTGGATGGAGGAGCTGATTTATGATAGAAATGGGTTTATCAAGGAATAATGCATCTTCATTCTAGGAATGATGGTTCTCATTTTATCCCTATCTTCTAACCAAAAAAATTGATAGTAAAATTAGGAAAAAGATCTTACTATATATCACTAGGGGATGGGTATTTCTTTTTACAGAATAAGGCAATATTTTGTTATGTGGCCTTCCATTCTGCAAAGGAAATAAACATTTATGCTACCCATACAAGAAAATAAGAAACAAATAGGGGAATCTCCAGTCTCCAAAAAAGAACTTTTAGGCACTTCCAACCCAAGATAAATAGAAATTAGTCCGCCCTAACATAATTATCTAGTTAGGGATTGGGGTGTTAGAGTGCTTCAATACCCTCCTAATTAGATATTACATGATGAATACTCACTTAGGATATAAAGGTTTAGGCATCTAGTGGAAAGACAAGTTATTCACTTCTTTAGATATATTCTTAGGCATCCAAGGGTGTAGTCTGGACTCCTACTCGCACTGATGTTCCACCTTCACCTCTTGATGGTGAGCGAGGGTTACTTAATTAGATGCTTGATTCGTTCAAGTCTCTTCTAATTTTTTTATGATGTATCATTTTGAGACCTTGATATCAATGTTTAATTAGTTTTAGGATTAGGGTTCAATTTGGTTTGTACTATTTGATTAGGTTTACATTCTTAGATTTCAATTAGGACAAGAGTTAATAAATTGAATAAAGTTTTAAAGTGCTGAATTTGGTTTTAGATATAGAATTATAGTTAGAGATTTTAGATTAAAAACCAACATTAATTCAAAATATATTATTGAGTTCTAGTTTAGGGTGATTTGGTTTAGTCTTAAGGTCAACGTTTAACTTGGTTCAATCTTAGGGTAACGATTCAATTTGGTTAATGGTTGGGGAAAGGATTCAAGGTTAAATTCAAGGTTTCTACTATTAAGTTGGAATATATAATTAGGTTTATGATCATGGTTTAATTAAATTTGGTTTATAAGTATAATATTAATTAGTTAAGGGCCAGGGTTACCTTTCAATCTAGTTTGATATATTCAATTTGGTTTACAGTTACCCAGGGGTTAGTTTATTTTAGTGTTAAATATTAAGATATAATGCTTTGATATCACTCATTTTTTGATATTTTGATTATATCACCCCTATACATTGATAACTTATATGCGATGAATCATACAAATATTATTTGATCTCATTATATGTGTCATGGTAATGTTTTTTAGTTTATGTACATGAGATGCTCCTATATATGGTGTTTTTCTTTTCTTATAATATATAGTGTTATATATATATATACCTAAGTACCCTTCTTTATTATCTATGATGGACATGTCGTAAATGACATATCTCTATATGATTCTTTTGATATGATATGCATGGATAATATATATAATCAAAATTTTAAATCCTTCCTATGCAATAAATGATGTAATTAGATATGTAAAAATGTTTTTAGATTCACATGTACATGACATGTAGATGTAGATATGATGCTCCTCTAGGATAATTTAGTTTATCATAAATAAGGTTACTATTTTAGGGTTTGACATTTATAAAATTAGTACTCAAGATAAGATAGGAAAGTTATTTAATTATTTATATATTACCTAGTGTAGGTTTTAGCAAATTAAGATTAAGGTTAAGATGATAGTAAGGGTTATGGTTAGAGTTAAATTCAATACAAATTGACATTATAGTTAATCCTAAATGATGCCCAACCAAGGGATCCAAAGAACTAATCAAAAGTTTTCCTAAGCAAGCAATAACATACATACAATAATTTACATTTATAAAAAACATAAGAAATTGCATTCCTTAATTAGCACATTTACATTAAATTTTTAAATAATTATAAGTACTAAAAGTAAAATAAATAACACATCCACATGAAAGAATATTAACTACTTCAGTTCAATCCATTTAAATAATATATACATTTGTTCTGAATGCCACAATCATCCACTGTACATGTCACATGGTATGAAAGGCTGAAAGAATATACATTTATAAAATAGTTTACATCATCCATTTTCAATCCATGAAACAAAGTACAATATAATTTAAGTAAAATCATTTTAAATACTAAGTTTTTTGTTTGGATCCCTTGGCAAGCTATTATGTGATTAAGTCCTTAGTTATATATGTTTAGGGTTTTATTGTACATAACTATATGGTTAGGTCGAGATTGTAGTTTAAGCAATGAATTTAGGTTGAGGTTATAGTTTAAACAAGGTCGAGGTTATATGGTTCTAGGTCAAGGTTATATTTATTTGTAATTACATGTTTAAACAATAAATTTACATCTAATCTAATCATTCAACATTGTAATAAATACGTAAATTAAATACATTTCAAAACATCTAAAATAATAATTTTTAAAATAAACATTTACAAAATTATATTTTAATTAACAGATATAGAAATTTAAACATCTACTCATTAACAATGTAAATTTACAATTTTACGTATATTAAAATTGAAATAATAATAATAAATTAACATACATATAAAATTGAAAATTAAAAAAAAAAAAAGAAGTAAAATAGTACAAAACATATCAAAATACCTGGTATATTGAAAACTAGCAGCAAGGGGGTGGTCTGTAGAGTTGAAAATTGAGCTCCCGTATGCATCTCTAATCGGGCTCCCATTTTTGAGGTCATGAAAATGACTTCAAAAATGCCAAAAAAAGGGGTTTAATAAAGTCTTTCAAATTAGGTACCCGATTTCTTAAAAATTGAGTATGTAATTTTTAAGAAATCAGGTACCCGATTCTGAAAGCAATCGAGCACCTGATATTTGAGTGCCTCGGGCACCTGATTTGCTTTTACATATTGGGTACCCAATTTTTGAATTTCATCTCAGGTGCCCAAAGCTTGATTTTAGAAATGGGTACCCAATTTTGTAAAAATTAGGTACCTGTTTCTAAGAAGTACAATTTCACAGATTTGACTTCCGCAGAATTGTGACCCAACTTCTTGCGGTCACCCCATTATTGGTTAATATATGATATGTTTGTTCATGTACGACATTATTGGTTATCATAATATATTATGTGTTTGTTAATGTATGACATTATTGTTTATCATTTTATATTATATGTTTGTTCATGTATGACATTATTGGTTATCTGTTGCAGAGCCCTCCATTATCACCTTAAGTAGGCTAACTCAACTCGAGGATTCAACAAGAAACTTGGAATCAACTCAAGGAATTAGTCCTACTCAAAGGTCAAACAGAGTTCTTTGACTTTGTAAATCACTCCCACAACCATACCAATCAAGTTCACCTTCCCACTTCCTTATTCCAAACTCTCAAGTAGTAATACCATTCTCGGCCACCTAGTGTACCTAGTGCCTCCAACATACCAAAACTCAATCCAGACCTCATACATTGATCATAACACCTTAGACAATCTTAACATAGTATATTTTCCATGTTACAACTCCTCATAAACTTCCATCCTCTCATCTTTCATCATTCTTCTATTACAGCCTTTCCAGACCTACCTAGTAGCCCTTCTCAACTTGAAATCAGTAGTTAATTCCCAAAATTCTCAAAAAATCTATCAATGTTTTGACACTTTTAGATACCCTTTTTGAAATTATTGAATGGCTAACAACCTCAGGTTCCCACCATGTGATTGGTGAACACTTTCATCACCCACTACCTCTTCAATTAGGCCTAATTAGCCCTTGCCTAACAAAGAAATTCCTATATCCCTTTACTTCCAAGACTTTCCAACCAAAATATTCTCTCTAGACCTTTTTAAGACTTAGTATTATCAAACTTTCAAGGCCCCACTAAAAAACAAGGATGAAGTACAACTTATGCTAAGATCATACTTGGTAGTCACTGTTACCTCAATGTCATACCTCTGATTAGCTCATCATCGCCTTTTTCTCCCCCCCCCATCTCCACCACAGGGCATGTCCTAACAAACCCTTGTTTCTAGGGTCATTAACCAAGGGTTTTAGAGAACACACTCTTCCATATAATACACTACCTCAACACTAGTTCTATGAGCACAAAATGCACCCCAATAGATCATTTGAACCATCATTTACCTTGTCCATCCATCATTTCATTCCCAGCTATGACTGGTGTAGGACTCGTTTCCATTAATTAGTAATTTCCCACCATTTTTGGTGCTTCAAACACTTATTCTTCAACCCCTGCACATGTTCATTGTATCACAAGGATTTATTTTGCATTTGACTCACCACACCAATTACAAAAGAAACATCGGTGGGTGAATCAAAGCATTTGATGAAAACCTTGCACTAGTGTCTACAATCACAAGACAGACACAGTCACATTTAACAATGAATTCCTTAGTCTTGTCACCAATAAGAAAAACTCAAAGAATTGCAATAACTTGTATTAGAAACCAAAATAATAATGTTCACATTGAGATCTACTCAATATCACATTGCCAAGTATGTTTACAGTCTATTTATGTTGACTGTACCCTGGCGGAGACCTCCAAAATTGCAGAGAATTAACTTTTATTGCTCATAAACTTCATTTTTAGTCTCATACATTATTAATCATATTCCTCTCCACACCACCCCATGGATTCCATCCAAAATAGACATAAAAATCCAAAACCAATTGAGAATAACCACTAACTACTTCTAACTACCCCCAACAGTCATAACAGATTGTTCACTAACAAAACATATGAAAATGTTGTCAAGTTGACAACAAAGTTGTTAAATCGACAACTCAACATTTCTAAACTAGTCTAAAAACTATAAAAAGGTTTTAAAGACAACCTTTACTAACTTCCTACTTCTACTCTATAATCCCATCCTTTAGCCATTTGTGGCTATATTGACAATATTTTGTCCATTTTGTAATTTACATCTTTTTGTGCGACATTTATGCATATTTTGTATATTAACCTTGAATGACCTATTACTCCTCCATACTATGACTTTGATGAACCAAATACATTACATTTGACTATGACATTAACATTAAATGACTTTTAACTCCTTAAACCTCACTTGTGCCATTTTGGCCTAAGTTTTCCCATTCTTGGCAATGTATTACAAATTTGACGATTTCATGCTTCCCTTACATTTTGATGGCTTTAATAGCCATGGTTCATCAGCAAATGACTTTACATATATTCATTAGGCATTGATTGCGTTTGGTACCATCCTGGTGTACCTTGTAGTTTTGTGTGTCCACTTGGTGCCCCTGCACCATTATCATAATATATTATATGTTCCTTCATGTATGACATTATTTTTTAACATAATATATTATATATTCATTCATATATGACATTATTGGTCAGCAATAAACTTTATTAGAGTTTTAGCCAAAAATTTATCATTCGCAATATGTCATTGTCATATGATTTATGATCTTCTTGTTCATGTTTAAAGCCTATCTTTTATGTTATGCATTTAAACATTTATCATAAATTATTATTACAAACATATAAAAAATCTAAAAATGAAAACAATACATTACATTTGCAAACTTTATCACTGTTCTTGACTTGAAAAATCATTGTCATGATTTATAAATTTAGGTGGGTATGTGCAGGATCATGGTGTGCCAAAAAGTGGCGATGTAAAAATAATAGAGTTTGAAGACGTCTAAAAGAGCTTCAAAATCTGCTCTAACTTTTTTTCACCTATCTAGGTACCAAACCTAGAAAGTAAGGCCCGAGCCTTATCGTATATTTGATCTAATATCGAATACCCGATAACATGGGGAAATATATATGAAATAATAAATTATTTATTACATTATATAATTATAAAATAATAAATATATATTATATTATTTACGAAGATTAATACAAGTAAAATATAATATAATAGTATAAATATAATATAATTTAGTATAATATTATAATATGATATAATATAATATAATATAATAGTATAAGATATTACATAATATATTATACAATAGTATAATATAAAAATATTATATTATAATAGTATAATATATTATAAATTATAATAATATAATATAATACATTACCTAATATATAGTATTATAATATTAAATATAATATATAGTAATGTAATATAATATATATAAAATATATTATAATATAATATATAATATATATAGTAATATATGAACCATGAAAATATCAGATATTCGATATCTATCCAACACTATAAAAAAAGAACAGAGCACGTGGGCTCATTTCAACAGTATTTCTGCAACACTTTTATGCTGGTGATCAGATATCGGATACCAATTTGGATATACAATATTACGGTTTTTTTTTTTTTTGTTATTATTATTATTTTTAATATAAATTCAATAGATTTTATCATGATTTTGTTAGTTTTAGTTGAATCTAGGGTTTTTTTGATAAAAATTGTTAAAATTAAGGTTTTTTTAATATATATTATGTTTTGCAATTTAATAGGAATGACTGATCAAAATGATGACACTAAGGCAAGGAATAATATTCTTTGTAACCCCCCACCAAACGATCGAGTGCCCCTGCAAAACTGTCCACCAAATAATCCTCTACCCCCTCAAAACCCTTCTCGAATCAAGGATTTAATAAGTGAAAATCTCATTGAATTGAGGGGTTTGCAAAGAACATATAATAATGTACCCACATTGGCTCCTACGTTATCCACGTTAAACACCATAGGGGATAACATTGAATCCCTTACCAACCAACAAAATTCCACTCTTCATTGGTGTGATGAAATGCATGAGATGTTTGATGATGGTTTGGACTATGATGAGGTTACGACCCTCAACATAACCAAAGAGGATTTGGCAAGCCTTTTTGCAAACCCAGAAACGGGTATACCAATCAACCCAAAAAAATCCAAACTATTGATTAAATGGTGCACAAATGATGTCATACGTGCAAACTTTTGGGATCATTGGTGGATGGTTTTTGATATCCCTCCACATAGCAATTTAGATGTGCTATTTTATTTCCTTAGAAAATTATATGCAGAACTTGTGTTGAAACTTAAAGTGAACTATTAGAGCATGAAGCCCAACATGGGTGTAGGACTAGGAGCTCCTCAGGATAGACCCTCTTTCCAGCAGAAAAAAGATGGCACTTTTGTCCCCCCAACTGATATTTTCCCCCCTCCTTGAGTGTAGCATCCTAATATTATGGCAGAGGCTAGCTTTTAGACCATCAGAGTCATTCATAGGCTAAGTAGTCTAATGATATCTTAGGCTAGGTCAGTCCTGCCTCCCCATGTTGATGTTGTTGGTGCTAGTTCATTATCGGCTAGCTCATCACACATTTGTGTGCCTCACACTTGCATTATGTGCAAGAATATTTACCTAGGTCCCATAGGTGATCTTCCTAAGTATCATTTTGTATTAGATGAGGATGCACTAGACACACACACATAGGCTATAGACCCTGATGCAAGAGAGGAGGGGAATGCAGAGGCATGGAATCCTTTAGTGTCAGTACATATATACATTTTTTTTTTATGACATGCAATTTAAAGTTAATTAGAGTAATTTTAATTTTTAAACCATACTGACGTATACATGTATGTGATCTTCATTCATGTTTAGTTGATGATCGAGGAGGAGCTTAGACAGATTGATTATGCCACGCTCTTGTCCATTTCATTTGGCCTTAAGACATCTATGGTACATTATGTTGTGTTCACATTGTTTTTTCTATTTGATATTGTAGCATATATGGTTACTAATCTTTCTTTTATCTTGTAGGTACCACTTGTCCTGCGGGGACAAAGTGTGGTGGATGAGCCGGCACGCATTGACAAAGGAAAGGTAATTAGGTGATTTCTATTTTATTAAATATTGATGCATTCTTGTAAAAAAATTTTGGTAATGAAATTTAATTACATTCTTTATTGCATATATGGTGTGGCTACTGGTGATGAGCCTATACAAATTCCACGTCATAAACAATTAGGCATTTCCATTTGCACCAAGAGCCCCATTGTATGTATAAGTATTATATATTATTTATTTTCCTTATCTTCATAAATCAATTCAAAACTGATTTCTGTGATATTAACAACAACTATTTTGTATCTCATAGGAGACTCCTAGAGCACATGAGGTTCGACGGGAGAGTTATATAGATCTGATGATGCAGCCACTCTATCCTGAGGAGGAGCCTACAATAGTAAGTTGTAGTTTGAATTCATGATTAAATATGTTATAAATTTAGCATTTTATGAATTATAATGTTATAGTTTAAGTTGTAGATTCATCTAACAAATGTATTTGAACATACACAGCCCATAATTAGTGAGGTACAAGCATTGTTGAGGGGCATACAAGAGGACTCCTGACTGGCGCAGGAGGTCGATGAGAGAGGTATTTATTATGAAATTTTAATAGTATAAATATTCATTACAAAAAGATCATTATGTATTTGATTAATTTAATGTTAGATACAAAGAATCATTTAAATTTAGTAGTCTAACTTTGGGTTTTCCTTTTTTGTTCATGTAGGAGGCATCTGATCCACCTAGTGTAGCGAAGACATTCCATTTTGATCATCCACTAGTACCCTAGGATAGTATAGTTGTCATAGGATGCATCATGAGACATTTTGAGATGGCATATGCCACATTGTTTACAGAAACATTGATATTATACGCATTCTGATGGCATGATCAGCCACATTTTGTATATGGATCTATGTATTTTGATATATTTTTGAGTACTTTGTCTATGGATACATGATCTTTGATATATATTTTTGTAAAATTTTGTCTATGGATATATGTATTTTGATATATATATTTTTCATTTATGTGCACAATGATATACATATTAATTTAGTATCTAGTATTGTTCAATTTATCGTGGATCATGTGTATTGTTCATGTTTATGGAATATCATTAATTTTGATTATGTTTTTTATATTCGATTCAAATGCAATATTTTGTGAATAAAATTTTAACAACCTTTATTATCAAATTTGGATGCAATTTTTAATTTGAAGTGTTATCATGACATAAACACACTTGTTAACCTCCTACACAAGGTTTAGATAACCCCAAATCTGATTTTAAACTCCATCTTCAACATTGAAACTAACTCTTGGCTTCAAATCTAATCTCAACATAGTTAAGGACTCCACTCCTCAACCATGGATTCTATTCCCAACCATGAACTCATTAATAGACTCATAATCTTTGATAACTAGCACTTCACTTTGTTACTATCCTCATACTACAACTTTTCAATTTCAACATAACCTCAAAATATCTAAACTTAAGAGACTTGATTGGATCAAACCTTTTTCATTTTGCTACTATCTCTTAAAAATGAGATAGGTTATTTTAGGCTTTAGCATCACTATCCTTTAGCATTCAATGGTTCGTCGATAGCCTTCACGAGCTCAGAGTTATGACCCTTGGAAGATCAACCTCGAAATGCACTTAGAGGACCTTGGAGACTCCTTAGTATGGGGTGGCCGCGGATGATGGATGGTCTTCGTGGCTGGAAGAAGGGTGTCACTAGGGTTCACCCATGCAAGAGCATCTGGAGGTATAAGGGCAATCCTGTGTCACCCAAAAAAATGTACTTAGACTTAGTTTCAGTTTCATGTGTTTTCATTTTTGGACACCCATTTGGGTCAAATAAAGGTTCCAACTCTCACAGCTCCACTATTAGTGTGCTAGAAAATCCCAAAAAAAAGGATCATGTAATTGGGCCATCATTTTGGTAAATTAGAAGGTGTGAATTGGCTAGATAAATGTAATTGTGATTTAGAACATTCTATAAAAAGAATCAGGTCAAAAGGCCCCACAGTTTGAAAGTTATTGCAATTTTTCGAGGTTTGGAGACCTCCTAGGAATGCTTCAAAGTCAATTTAGGGGCATTAAATGACCTCAAAAAGGGCCAAAAAATGGGGGACGAGTGAAGCTGGTCCATAGTGCTATAGAGAGCTTTGAGAGCTTTTCGGAAATGTAAACGGTTCATCAATCGGAGCTACGGTTCAAAAGTTATGCCTCTCAGAAGTTCGGTTACCATTTTTGGATTCTTCTAGATTTGTGCCGACTTCTAACGCAGCTTCTAGAGCCTTCTATTTGGTTGGTGGATGCCTACTAGCACCTTCTATAATGTATTCCTAGTCCTTAACCCTTCGAGGTCTATTTAAGGAGATTCCTGGGATTATAAAAGGCAGTTCAGAGTGGAGTTTGAGAGGAGGTACTGAAAGGAGAAATTATCTCCACATTTATGCTATTGTAAGTCCTTAGGGCATGTTTTGAAGTTTATTTTCTCTGTACTAAATGTACTAGCTTATTTTTCAGTTAATAAAATTTCCCTTTTCTGTTGTGTCCATTCTGTTCTTGGGTTGTGTCCCCATCAAGTGGTATTAGAGAAGGTTTTCCTGAGTGTGTAGACAAAGCGCCGATTGTGAGGCAGTTTGCACCAGGACTATGTGGTTGTGGATTCGAGTTAGAAGATGCCTCCACAAAGAGAGCATGGAAAAAGGGCCAGAGCTATTAATCCTGAGGAGGTTAGAGCCCTCCAAGGGCAGGTACAGGCATTGCAAGAGGAGCTCCGTAGAGGAGCAAATGTTGCCGCAAGTGACGACAGTGAGGATGACAATGAAGAAGAAGAAATGGGACCAGAAGGGGAATTTGATAGGGAAGTTTTGAATCATGCAGAGGAAAGGCTTTTTAGGGCCATTACTAAGTTTGGGAAAAGACCTACAATTGAAGTGGGTGTATTTTTAGGAAATTTGAAACCAGATGAGTTGATCGATTGGATCAATGAACTGGAAGAATACTTTGAGTATGAGGATATCAAGGACCCAGATAGGGTTAAGTTTGCAAAGGCCAAACAAAAAGGCCATGCCAAAATCTGGTGGCAAGAGATTCAATTGGAAAGAAATAGAAGAGGAAAGGAGAAGATCACAAGATGGGATCGCATGGTGGACAAATTGAAGAAGCAGTTCATTCCTGTGGACTACGAGCTTGATTTGTTTAAGATGATGCATGGGTTAAAGCAAGCAGGAAGATCAATCCAAGAATATACAGAGGAATTTTACCGACTCTTGATTAGAGTAGGGCATGCAGAAGAAAATAAGGAGAAGGTTTCTCGTTATATCAGTGGGTTGTGACCTAGCATCCAGGAGGAACTAAGTCTAGTAAGAATGACCAGCATTGAAGAGGCATACCAATTTGCCCTACGAGTTGAAGAGAAGCAGAATAAAAGGTTTGAAGGAAGACAAAGAGGGCACGGTCAAGGAGGAAGGGGAAGCGGTAGATCATCTAGAGGCTGCAATGAAACCCAAAAGAAAAATGAAGATGTGGGTACTAGCAGAAACCAAAGGAATGAGGGTTTCAACCGCTCCCATGATCAACACTTTGGAAATCAGAGAGGAAGAGGTAGAGGACATGGACAAGGAAGAGGCGGCTTCCGTGGTACCTTTTTCCATTGCAATGAAGAAGGTCATCGTGCCTTTGAATGCCCTCAACGACAAGGAAGGACAGATAGGAGAGCTGAGGGACAAGCTAGGGTTGCTCATGTGGATGAGGATGCACAATCATCACATTCAGAGAATGCAGAAAGAGGAGAGACCTTGGTAAATGAAAGAGTCCTACTAAGTGGTGAGATTGAACTAGGACAATGAAGGAGTTTGTTTCGTACCAGATGCAAGTGTGAGGATAAATGTTGTGACGTGATCATTGATGGTGGTAGCACTGATAACTTGGTATCAGAAGAGATGGTTTCTAAGCTGAAGCTCAAGAGGGAGAAACATCCCCAGCCCTATTGGATTGCTTGGGTAAAAGATGATCATAAGGTCCTGGTAAGTGAACAATGTTTAATGAAATTCAAAATTGGGAGTTACCATGATGAAGTTCTCTATGATGTTATTCCGATGGATGTTTTCCATATATTGTTGGGTAGACCATGGTAGTTTGATAGACATGCAGTACATGATGGGCATGCAAACACATACTCTTTGACAAAGGATGGAGTTCACCACAAATTGAAGCCCATGAAAAAGGAAGGTGAAAAGGTATGTAGTAGTGCTAGGATTTGTCTTGTTGATGGAGGGAAGTTTTTAGATGGCATGAAACATCAGCATATGTGCTATGCTTTGATTCCTAGGAAAGATAAAGAAGGTAGTAGTGAAATACCACTTGAAGTTTTAGATTTACTAGGAGAATTTGGAGATATTATCTCTAATAATGTTCCAGATGGATTGCCACCAGTAAGGAAAATTAGTCATCAGATAGATCTAATTCCTGGAGCTAGTTTTCCTAACAAGGCTACTCACAAGATGACTCCTGCTGAAATAGAGGAGCTAAATAGATAGGTTTAGGAGCTGTTGAGGAAGGGCTTGATTCGAGAGAGCCTTAGTTCATGTGCAGTACCTGCAATACTTGCACCAAAGAAGGATGGAGAGTGGAGGATGTGTACAGATTCTCGAGCTATAAATAGGATAACCATCAAGTACCGATTTCCTTTGCCAAGGATGGATGATCTTATGGACTGCTTGAGTGGAGCTCAGTACTTCACAAAGATAGATCTCAAGAGTGGCTATCATTAGATACAAATTCAAGAAGGAGATGAGTGGAAAACAACCTTCAAGACCAAGGAGGGTCTTTATGAGTGGTTAGTCATGCCCTTTGGATTGACGAACGCCCCAAGCACCTTCATGCGGCTCATGAATGAGGTACTTAAGAAGTTCTTGGGAAAATTTGTTATTGTCTATTTGGATTATATTTTGATTTTTAGAAAGACTTTGGAAGAACATTTATTGCATATTCAAAGTGTCCTTGAAAGGCTAAGGGAAGAGAAACTGTTAATTAATCTGAAGAAGTGTATCTTTGCAAAAAGGGAGTTAGTCTATTTGGGGTTTGTTATATCACCTGAAGGTCTCAAAATGGATCCAGAGAAGGTAAAAGCCATCTTGGAATGACCTACTCCAAGGTTTGCTACTGAGGTAAGATCATTTCATGGTCTTGTTAGTTTTTACAGGAAGTTTATTAAGAATTTCAGTGGCATATGTGCACCCCTAACTGATACAATAAGAGGGGATAGAAAAGAGTTCAAATGGACTGCAGCAGCTGCGAGAAGTTTTGAATTCCTAAAGAAGAAGGTAACAGAACAACCTATGTTGGCACTTATAGATTTTAGAAAGGTTTTCTAGGTGGATTGTGATGCCAGTGGCAGTGCTATTGGGGCTGTATTAAGCCAAGAAGGTAAGCCTATTGCATATTTTAGTGAAAAATTGAATGATGCAAAGAAGAAGTATTCTGTTTATGATCAAGAGTTCTATGCAATAGTTCAGGCCTTAAAGAAATGGAGGCATTATTTATTGCCAAAAGAATTTGTATTGTATATTGATCATCAGGCATTACAGTACCTAAATAGCCAAGGTAAATTGAATCAGAGGCATATGAAGTGGATAGAATTCTTGCAGAGTTATACATTTGTGTTGAAGCATAAAATTGGAAAATCTAACAGGGTTGCAGATGCACTAAGTAGGAGACAGTTGTTGCTTACAATAATGTAGGTTGAAGTAGTTGGGTTTGATGAACTCAAGAATTTGTACCCCGAGGATCCTGATTTTGCTGAAGCATGGAAAGCTTGTAAAGAACCTGTTGTTGTAGATAGAACCAAGTGGTTAGACTATTTGATTCAGGATGGTATGTTGTTCAAGGGTAGTCAATTGTGCATTCCAAGGAGTTCCACGAGGGAAAATCTGATTAAGGAGAAACACAGTGGAGGGATGGCAGGACATTTTGGTTGAGATAAGACCATTGCCATTCTTAGAGAACATTATTTTTGGCCTCAAATTTCATAGGATGTGAAGAAGTTTGTACAGAGTTGCTAGGTTTGTCAAGTTTCTAAGGGGTTTAGTCACAATACTAGCCTATATCAACCATTGCCTATTCCATCAAGGCCATAGGAGGACATAAGTATGGATTTTGTTCTTGGATTGCCAAGGACACAAAGGGGTAATGACTCAGTATTTGTGGTGGTTGATAGGCTCTCCAAAATGGCACATTTCATTCCATGCCACAAAACTCATGATGTTGTCCATATTGTAGACTTGTTTTTCAAAGAGGTGGTAAGACTGCATGGACTTCCAAGGAGTATAGTTTCTAACAGAGATACTAAATTTTTGGGGTATTTCTGGAGGACATTATGGAAAAAGTTAAGAACAGACTTGAAATTTAGTTCCACGCATCACCCACAAACTGATGGCCAAACAAAAGTGGTAAACAGAAGTCTGGGCAATTTGTTGAGATGTTTAGTTAGGGATAAGCCCAAGGGATGGGATTTGATTCTACCACAAGTAGAGTTTGCTTACAATAACTCTATAAATAGGAGTACTAGAAAATCACCATTCCAAATTGTGTATGGGAATAGCCCAAGGACTGCACCAGAATTGAGGAAGATAGAGCAAGGGGAGAGGACAAGTGCTGAAGTGGAAGAATTTGCTGAACATATCAAGCGTCTACATGAGGAGGTTTAGGCACACATTACCAATATGAATCAAGAGTATAAAGCTATGGCTGATCAAAGGAGAAGACATAAGGAATTCCAAGTAGGGGATCTAGTCATGGTGCACTTACAAAAAGAAAGATTTCCAACCAGTACTTACAACAAGCTGAGAATGAAGAAATTTGGCCCCTGCAAAATTTTGAAGAAACATGACTCAGGAAATGCATATGAGGTGGAGCTACCAAATGGTATTCACATTTCTCCCATTTTCAACATTGCAGATTTAACAGAGTATCATGATGATGGTGCAGATGAGGAGCTGGTGTTATAGCCATGTCCAATTCCTGCTTCTAAGAAGGAGGAGATAGAAAACATTCTAGATCATCGTGTGGGTAGGAGTACCAAAAACAGGCAGTATGAAGAGTATTTGGTCAAATGGAAAGGACGACCGATTGAGGACTCAACTTGGATTTCAGCAGCTGAGGTTTCCCATTTGGGATTTCCTCTACCATTCATAAAGTGACATGGTCACTTTTCAATCTACCCTGGGTGTCTAATGCAGGAGCATCTAGAGGTATAAGGGCAATCCTGTGTCACCCAAAAAAATGTACTTATACTTAGTTTCATTTTCATGTGTTTTCATTTTTGGACACCCATTTGGGTCAAATAAAGGTTCCAACTCTCACAGTTCCACTATCAGTGTGCTAGAAAATCCCAAAAAAATAGGAGCATGTAATTGGGCCATCATTTTGGTAAATTAGAAGGTGTGAATTGGCCAGATAAATGTAATTGTGATTTGGAACATTTTAGAAAAAGAATCAGGTCAAAAGGCCCCACGGTTTGAAAGTTATTGCAGTTTTTTGAGTTTTGGAGACCTCCTAAGAATGCTTCAAAGTCAAGTTAGGGGCATTAAATGACCTCAAAAAGGGCCAAAAAATGGGGGATGAGTAAAGCTATCCATAGGGCTATAGAGCTATTTGAGAACTTTTCAAAAATGTAAATGGTTCATCAATCGGAGCTATGGTTCAAAAGTTATGCCTCTCAGAAGTTCGGTTACCATTTCTGGATTCTTCTAGATTTGTGCCGACTTCTAACGCAGCTTCTGGAGCCTTCTATTTGGTCGGTGGATGCCTACTAGCACCTTCTAGAATGTATTCCTAGTCCTTAACCCTTTGAGGTCTATTTAAGGAGATTCCTAGCATTGTAAAAGGCAGTTCGGAGTGGAGTTTGAGACGAGGTATTGAAAGGAGAAATTATCTCCACATTTATGCTATTGTAAGCCCTTAGGGCATGTTTTGAAGTTTATTTTCTCTGTACTAAATGTACTAGCTTATTTTCTAGTTAATACAATTTCCCTTTTCTATTGTGTCCATTCTGTTCTTGGGTTGTGTCCCCATCACCCACTTGGAGCTAATGGCACTGACGATTTGATGCCAAGATTAGCGGTTTCAAAGTTACACTGTGGTGCACCTATGAATTGAGGCACACTATGAGTTTTGGCATTCAGTGAGATTGTTGTGCCGAATCCAAATAGAATGTGATCTCTCAAAAATGAGATAGGTTATTTTAGGTCTCATCATCACCGTCATGTAGCATTCAATAGTTCATAGATATCCCTCATGAGCTCCAAGTTATGAGCCTCAAAAGATCGACCTCGAAATGTACTTAGAGCACCTTGGAGCTCCTTGGTACGGGGTGGCTGTGGATGATGGATGATCTCTCTGGCTAAAAAAATGGTGTCACTAAGGTTCACCCTTCCACCCAAAGCTAATGTCACTGACGATTCAATGCCAAGATCAGTAGTTTCAAAGTTATGTTGTGGTGTACCTATGAACTGAGGTAGACTATGAGTTTTTGAATCAAGTGAGATTACTGTACTGAATCCAAATGGAATGTGATCGCTCAAAAATGAGATAGGTTATTTTTTATCTCAATATCACCATCTTGTAGCATTTGACAGTTTATTGATAATCCTCATGAGCTCTGAGTTATGACCCTTGGATTATTGACCTCGAAACACACTTAGAGCACCTTGGAGACTCCTTGGTACAGAGTGGCTGCAGACGATGGATGGTCTCCATGGTTAGAACAAGGGTGTCACTAGGGTTCACCTACCCACCCAGAGCTAATAGTACTGATGATTCGATGCCAAGATCAATGGTTTCAAAGTTACACTATGGTGCACCTATGAACTCAGGCACATTGTGAGTTTTGGCATCGAGTGAGATCACTATGCCAAATCCAAACAGAATGTGATCTCTCAAAAATGAGATAGGTTATTTTAGGCCTCAGCATCACCATCTTGCAACATTCAATAGTTCATCGATAGCCCTTACGAGCTTTGAGTTATAACCCTCAGGAGATCAACCTCAAAATATGCTTAGAGAACCTTGGAGACTCCTCAGTACGGGGTGGCCATAAATGATGGATGGTCTCCATGGCTAGAACAAGGGTATCACTAGGGTTTAGCCTCCCACTCGAAGCTAATGGCGCTGACAATTCAATGCCAAGATTGACGGTTTAAAAGTTACCCTATGGTGCACCTATGAACTGAGGCATACTGCGAGTTTTGGCATCGAGTGAGATCGTTGTGCCAAATCCAAATGGAATGTGATCTCTCAAAAATGAGATTTTTTATTTTAGGTTTTAGCATCACCATCTTGTAGCATTTGATAGTTCATCGATACCCTCACGAGCTCCAAGTTAAGATCCTTGGAAGATCAACCTAGAAATGCACTTAGAGCACCTTGGAGACTCCTTGGTATGGGGTGGCCGTGGATGATGGATTATCTCTATGGCTGAAACAAGGGTGTCACTAGGGTTCACCTACCCACCTGGAGCTAATGGCATTGATGATTCGATGCCAAGATCAACAGTTTCAAAGTTACATTGTGGTGCACTTATGAACTGAGGCACACTGTGAGTTTTGGCATCAAGCGAGATTGTTGTGCCGAATCCATAAGAAATGTGGTTACTTAAAAATGAGATAGGTTATTTTAGATCTTAGCATTACCATCCTATAGCATTTGATAGTTCATTGATAGCCCTGATGAGCTCTGAGTTATGACCATTCGAAGATTGACCTTAGAACGCACTTAGAGCACCTTGGAGGATCCTCGGTACTGGGTGGCCATAGATGATGGATGGTCTTTGTGGCTAGAACAAGGGTGTCAAGAGGGTTCACCTGCCCACCTAGAGCTAATGGAACTGATGATTCAATGCCAAGATTAGTGGTTTTAAAGTTACACTGTGGTGCACCTATGAACTGAGGCACACTACGAGTTTTGGCATCAAGCGAGATCACTATGCCAATTCCAAATGAAATGTGATATCTCAAAAATGAGATAGGTTATTCTAGGTCTTAGCATCACCATCCTATAGCATTTTATAGTTCATTGATAGCCCTCACAAGCTCCAAGTTATGACCCTCAGAATATTAACCTCGAAATGCACTTAGAGAACCTTAGAGACTCCTTGGTACGGGGTGGCCGCAGATGATGGATGGTCTTTGTGGCTAGAACAAGGGTGTCACTAGGGTTCACTGACCCACCTAGAGCTAATGGAATAGACGATTCAATGCCAAGATCAACAGTTTCAAAGTTACATTGTGGTGCACCTATGAACTGAGGCACACTGCGAGTTTTGGCACCGAGCGAGATCGCTGTGCTAAATCCAAATGGAATGTGATCTCTCAAAAATGAGATAGGTTATTTTAGGTCTCAACATCACCATCCTATAGCATTTGATAGTTCATCAATAGCCCTGACGAGCTTTGAGTTATGACCCTCAAAAGATCAACCTCGAAATGCACTTGGAACACCTTGGAGACTCCTCGGTACGGGGTGGCCACGGATGATGGATGATCTCTGTGGCCAAAAAAATGGTGTCACTAGGGTTCACTAGCCCACCCAAAGCTAATGGCATAGATGATTCGATGCCAAGATCAGTAGTTTCAAGGTTACACTGTGGTGCACCTATGAATTGAGGCACACTGCAAGTTTTGGCATCGAGCGAGATCGCTGTGCCAAATCCAAATGGAATGTGATCTCTCAAAAATGAGATAGGTTATTTTAGGTCTCAACATCACCATCTTGTAGGATTCAAAAATTCATTGATAGCCCTCACGAGTTCTGAGTTATGACCCTCAGAAGGTCGACCTTGAAACACACTTAGAGCACCTTGGAGACTCCTCAGTATGGGGTGGTTGCGAATGATGGATGGTCTCCATGGCTAGAAAAAGGGTTTCATTAGGGTTCACCCACCCACTTGGAGCCAATGGTGTTGGTGATTTGATGCCAAGATTAGCAATTTCAAAGTTATTCTCTAGTGCACCTATGAACTGAGGCACATTGTGAGTTTATGCGTCGAGTGAGATCACTATGCCGAATCCAAACAAAAGGTGATCTCTCAAAAATGAGATAGGTTATTTTAGGCCTTGGCATCACCATCCTATAAAATTTGAAATTTCATTGATAGCCCTCACGAGCTTTGAGTTATGACCCTTGGAAGATCAACCTCAAAATGGAAGGGCACCTTGGAGACTCCTTGGTACGAGGTGGTCGCAAATGATGGATGGTCTCCGTGGCTAGAACAAGGGTGTCACTAGGGTCCACCCATCTACTTGAAGCTAATGGTACTGATGATTTGATGCCAAGATCAATGGTTTCAATCTTATGCTCTGGTGCACCTATGAATTGAGGCACACTGCGAGTGTTGGCATCGAGCGACATCGCTGTGCCAAATCTAAATGGAATGTGATCTCTAAAAAATAAGATAGGTTATTTTAGGCCTCGACATCACTGTCCTATAGAGTTTTAAGTTTCATCAACAACCCTCACAAGCTCTAAGTTACGACCCTTAGAAGATCGACCTCAAAATGCACTTAGAGCACCTATGAGACTCCTTGGTATTGGGTGGCCGCAGATGATGGATGATCTCCGTGGCTGAAACAAGGGTGTTACTAGGGTTCACCCACCCACCCAGAGCTAATGGGACTAACGATTTGATGCCAAGATCAACAGTTTCAAAGTTACACTCAAGTGATCCTTTAATGTTAGAATATTATTTTTATGCACTTTTATGGATGTGTATTTGGAAATTGAATAACTTTTGCAAATTGAATGATTCAAAAACATGGAAACTAATGTTTTGTGTCTAAAAGACAGAGACTAATATGTATGAATCTAATCCTTAAGTAGTCTAGTCAGTTCAATATTATATTATAGATCTCTTTAGATAGGTGTATAGATCTGTTTAGGTGGGTGTATCAATAAAGACAGTGGCTATGACAACTTACAAAGGGGAATTTACTATGCTTATTTTTCTTCATGAAGAGAATAAACATTTCCCACATGCCGATTTCTTGAACTACTTACAAATTGAAGAAAACATCAGAAGTGTAATTTGATGACAACAATTCAACTCTTTAATTAAAGATTTAATAATATTAATATTATCTAATGTTTAATATTAAAAAGTGTAATTTTCTTTATTTTTTTGATATAATTGGATACTTACAAATGATTTGTGAATTCTAGATGTTTCTTTTGATGAATGCCCCTTTTATTGTTAAAGAACATTCAAAGCCAAAATTTTTGAGTAAAAATGGAGGATCTTATTTAATGAAGCTTGTGCATACTATGTTTTATTGTAAATTCTTTTAAAAAAATGTATGCATTGCGTCAATCTCTTGTGATACTACAAGAAATATTCTATAATTTTTTAGAACAAAATCTAGAGATTGTTACTTGCAATAAACATATTCTATAACAAATAATCACATACATTAATCATTTAGAGAGAAAGTTGTATAACATGTGGCTACAAAAGCATGGAGTTATAAGAAGGGAAAAAAAGAATATTTCAAAAATTTAATTTATGTTAACATCAACCCTAGCTTTGTGATCAAGTTGTCTTCAGAGCCATCATGGGTCTTGGCTAGGTTGGGTTACATTGGTGTTCACTAGGTTGGGGTCTTGGCTTATGTAAGCGACACAATTTTTTTGTATAGGGCTTAGGTTTCTAGCTTGGAGGGTGTCTTCATGTTGGAGTGCTTAAGATAGGTTTTGTGTTTCCAAATACAACCTAGCTCTATGTTCAATCTCTTGCTTCTTCTCTTAGTTGTGACTTTATTCTCTCTTACTTATGATTATTCTCTTTTCTTACCTATGGTGAATGGCTATGTTGATATGTGAGAGATCAAGATTCTATGCAGTTTCTTGGCCCCCTCTCTCTTTATCTTGGTGATGATATTTGAATACCCTTTGTTCTTCAAGGTTTATTCTTTTTTTAAATCTATGTTTGTGGTAGTTGGGATGCAACTTTAATAGTAAGTATGGCATAGTAGTATGTGTCTTTCTCCTCCATTTGATTTTTCTCCATGCAGATGTTGAGAATTGTTTGGGGATTCTCTATGAGGACTCTTCATTTCTTCTATAGTGTCTCTATTTCTCATCCTTGTTAGAAGATTAAATTTCTTATGGTTGTTTTTGGTGGATCATCTTACATGGTGGAGATCTCCTCTCTAAAGGGTGGGAAGTGTTCTATTTATTTAATAGTGGTTTTTTTTATGATATCTAGAGTTTGTATGGTTGAAGATAATTTTTTTTTTCCATGCTATGATTTTTGCACTAGGAAATTGGCTCAAAGAAGAGAAATAATGAGGTTTTCATGCTTCTCATTGAGTGATGGTATAACTTCTCTTTGGGGATCAATTATTGGTTCTGAAGATGACAAGGATTATTTTTGGGATGTGTCTGGAGGAGTTAAAAATACTTGTTATTTCCTTCTGGAATGGTTGTTGGCTCCCAATTTTTGAGCTTTAAAGTTCTTTTCTATTATTTTCTCTTTGTGTGTTTTTATGTTTAGGGGGTTTGTTTCTCTATATGACTTGTTTCCCTTTTGCGTTTCTATAAAAGGGAGAAATGTTTCCTTTGTATGGGTGGATATAGTTATTTTTTGTTTTTCTCTAGTTTTACTAACATTGGTTGATAGTTTAAAAGGACATTTTCTAGATATATGTTTTCTTTGGTTGGGAAGACATGGAAATTTTGATAGACTTGGAACATTTAGGATCCTTAGAAAAATCATTGAATGTTTGGGGTATTTTCAAAACCCTACAAGGTTTTAGGTTCCTTTAAAAAATCTATTAGATTTGTCTTTGGAGGCCTACCTCCTCCACTAAGTTTGTTTGTATGTTGTGTTGTTGTTCTAAGGATCTTCTTACTATAAATGGTTTCAAGGGCCTGCCAACCCCTTCATATGTAAAAAGTAAAATCTGAAATGTAACTAAAGAGTAAAAATCTTATAGAAAGTTTATAAAAATTGAAAAACCACCTCTCTATGAAATTAATATATCACAATGATGTAAAAGAGACAATCAATGAAAAAATTAAAATGATCTTTTCTTTTCAAGTATTAAATTATATCATGTAATTTAGACCACTCATCATAAATAATACTAGAATAATTCAAATCTTTTGCATGTATTTGGATGTGTATGTGTTATTTTGAATAACTTGTCTTTTTCATAATTACAAAAACCATATACAAAAAAACTTCACATTTTACATCATAATACATCATAAATCTTAGGAATTCTTGCCCCCGCCCACCCCCCCACCCAACTCTTCATGATGTACCTACATTCCAATATCATAAAAAATTAGTAACTTATTGTATTAAAAAAGATAATCAGTGGTTCACTGAATCATTTGGAAGAAAATAACATAAGAAGTAAATATACCTAGTTGAGTGTTCCAGTAGGGTCCTCTCTCTATATTATGGTCTCCAATAGGGCTTCATGATCAACATTAGTAATAGTAAAATGTTCTTTTACTTTTAGTCTTCCTTGATTCTTCAACAACTTTACATTTGTTTCTATAATAAGATCCGAATATATGAGTATTATTTTATGCTTCTAATAGTCTTCGAATGTAGGAATTCTATTCCTTCTAAGCATGTATGTCCACAACCATGTTCCTTCACAACCACTGCACCAGTAGGATATGTGAATCCATGATCATCTATAATCAGTTGTGCAAGATTTTGTTTACCTCTTACACAATGTGATAACCAATAATCATATTTCTCATCATTCCCCTGTGGTGTAACCAATGCAAAGACATGTCCTAGCAAAAATAGATCTGATAGATGGTTATGCTCAAGTGAACTTTCCATGTCATCATTTTTTATAGAGGACATGATAGAAAATGGAGTAAGATAATGTGGAGCCCATGTGTCCACCCACTCACTCAACTCATAGTGATCCCAATCACACTAAAAATAACTAGGAAAAAAGAAAGCCAACTGTCGTGTCCAAATGGTCCATGTACTAGAATCAGAGCTCCAAAATGAATACATTTTTTAAGAGTCTCTCACTATAGCATAGTCTGATCTATCACCTATGGACCCTTCCTCAACCAACCAAAATAACTTTCATACCACTGAATCAAGAGTCCCCCCCTGTGATAATGTTAAACTACACCAATCAACAATGCTACGAGCATCAAGAAGCTCTACTGCTGAAATCTTCAATTGCTCCTTAACTAGAGCTCTCTTCACACATGCCCCTACTCCATCATGTTCCCCATTTCTATGGTTGAACTAAAAAAAACTCCAAATACGAGGCCCCAACCTCTCTACATGCATCCTACACAACCAATAAAACATGTGAGCATTCTTGAAAAGATTTGCCTTGAAATCTGAAATAAAACTAGCCACACTGATATCTTTTCCAACCAATTCACATCTAGAGCCCTCACCTCCACTCTTCAATGTGTATTTCACCATTTCATATGCCTTTTTTTTTTACTATTGTCTTTCCAAGATCTTGTTCACACTCCTCATGGAAACATGTGTCAAACATGGATAAGCCACCACATTCTATAAAAGAAACAACCATCAACTCTATGACATAAAAATTGATCTAGCAAGTCTCTTGATGATTTTGGAAGCCCACTAGCACCACAATCCTCCAACATTTATTTACTATGCAAAGTAGAATGGATGGAGTGTAATAGTTCATGGTGCATAGAAAACTCGATATGATATTTGCAACAACATGTATTTCAAATTTTGAGTGGCACAAAATAAAATGGCTGCAAAGATTCAAAAGCCCTTTGTGATATATGAAGACTCGGATGACTCTCTCTAAATTGTTTGAACAACATAGTTTGACTTACCTCCAAATAGTGTATAGGATGTGGCGTGTGGTCTCTGATGCCAATTCTCAACTTTAACACTTCTTTAGCATTGGGTGATACTCGTGAGCTAGAGTGCCAAAATTGTGTAATTTCTTCCTTCACATCATTGGATAGCTTCTTATCAAAATGTGGAAGTCTCCCACCAAATGCCCATGTTTCATTTTGAAGAGGATCAAAAATTCTTTCTCATTGACTAAGTGCTCTTCTCAAAGTAGTACGATTTAGGTTCAAATCAATATAATTTTGTCTCATATATCTACCCTTTCTCAAATGATGACTTACCAAAGAGGTTGTAATAACCCTTCAAGCAGCTTTTTTATCCTTCTACCTGCCATTTTTTCCAATGCTATTGAGAGCACTAAAAATATTCTTCACAATAATGACATTTCTTTCCAACTTTTTATTAACACAAATCTTTAATTTGGAAAGCATAGGTCTCATCTTTTGTAACTTTAATAAGTGCATGAAAAGCTGACACTGCTCCACCATTGTCTTATCGCCAAAAAACATCTTATATAGTCTTGAAGCCTATAACCAAATGGTTCTTTCTGATTTTTTCCCTTCCAAATTGGTAATAATCATTTTATCAATTTTAATTATCCATTTTGGTGATCTAGAACCTTCATTTCAATTATAATTAGGAGATATGTAAGGTTCTTGTGCATTGTCATCTTCGGCATGGTCAATTATGCAATTTACATTATGACCTGATAGCATTTCGTCCTCTAAATTTTCATTCTCTAAATTTTCAATTCTAGCATTATCATTTTCAATTGGTATATTTTCATTCCCTAACAACACATATTCATTATCTGACTCTATAGTTTCACCTTCGACTAATTCATTGTCAACTTGACTGACATTTAACATACCTTGTCTTTTCCTTCGGTGGTCTATTTTGTCCCTTTCCCTATATGCTGCAATGTCTTCATTGGATACCTTCCTTTTGTGTTTAGCCTTTCGATGATTGCTACTCCCCATTCATATGACAATATTAGACACCTAGGGTTATATTATCAAACTTTTTTCGATTGGTTGGGCCCCAAAATATGAATTTTTGTAAAACCCATATAAAAAAGCACAAAAAAGTGATGTTGTCAGGTCTATAGTGACAGGGAATATTTGGGAAAAATCATGCCAGTAAAATTAGATATTTGATTTCATATTGGATATCCAATATTGGTGGCAAAAAAAAAGGTGGAAAAAATGAATTTGTGAGTTGTATGACTAATTTGAGTTATGAAATATATGTAAAGATATAATATATAATCTATAAATATATAATATTATAACATTACTATTATATATAATATAATATATAATCTATTAATATATAGTAATATATTATGTTATTACTATTATAATCTATAAATATAATATATATATATAAATATAAATATAGATATGATTATTATACTATATTATTATTATTTTTGCTATATTATTTCTATTAGAATCATTTATATGGGTCGAAGGGGGTCATAGAATGACCTATGACAAATGTCCCTAGGAGACCTAGGACCCCTAGGGACATTTTAGAATCATTTATATTGGTTGAAGGGGGTCATAGAATGTCCTATGACACCTTTCGAAACATTCAATGACGACATATGTCTCTAGGGGTCTAAGGACCACTAGGGACATATTACAATCATTTATATCAGTCAATGGGGGTCACAGGATGATCTCTGACCCCTTTCAACACATTCTATGATGACATATGTCCCTAGGGATCCTAGGACCCTTAGAGACATATTAGAATTATTTATATGGTCAAAAGGGATCATAGGATGGCCTATGACCTCATTCGACACATTCCATAATAACATATGTCATTGGGGGTCCTAGGACCCCTAGGGACATATTAGAATCATTTATATAGGTCGAAGGGGGTCATAGCATGACCTATGACCCCTTTCGACACATTCTATGATGACATATGTCCCTAGGGGTCCTACGACTACTAGGGACATATTACAATCATTGATATGGGTTGAAGGGGGTCATAGGTCATCGACACATTCCATGATGCCATATGTCCCTAGGGGTCCTAGGACCCTTAGGGACATATTAGAATTGTTTATATGGGTCGAAAGGGGTTCGACAGATTATATGGCGACATATGTCCATAGGGGTGTTAGGATCCTTAGGGACATATTAGAATCATTTATATGGGTTGAAGGGGGTCATAGGTCCTTTCAAGACATTCCATGATGACATATGTCCCTAGGGGTCTTAGGACCCCTAGGGACATATTAGAATCATTTATATGGGTCAAATCTTATGACCCCTTTTGACACATTCTATGAAGAAATATGTCCCTAGGGGTTGTAGGACCCCTAGGGACATATTAAAATCATTTATATGGGTCAAAGGAGGTCATAAGATGACCTATGACCCCTTTGACACATTCCATGATGACATATGTCGCTACGGTTCCTAGGACCCTTAAGGACATATTAGAATCATTTATATGGGTCGAAAGGGGTCATAGGATGAACTATGACCCCTTTTGACACATTCCATGATGACATATGTCCCTAGGGGTCCTAAGACCCCAAGGGAAATATTAGAATCATTTATATGGGTCAAAGGGGGTCATAGAATGACCTACGACCCATTTTGACATATTTTATGATGACATATGTTCCCTAAGGACATATTAGAATCGTTTATATGGGTCGAACAAAGTCATAGAATGACCTATGGCTCCTTTTGACATATTCCATGATGACATATGTCACTAGAGAATCTAGGACACTTAGAGACATATTAGAATCATTTATATGGGTCAAAAGGGGTCATAGGATGACCTATCTTATGAGCCCTTTCGAAACATTCTATGATGAAATATGTCCCTAGGGGTCCTAGAACCCAAAGAGACATATTAGAATCATATATATGGGTCAAAGGGGGCCATAGGATTACCTATGACCACTTTTGACACATTCCCTTACGACATATGTCCCTAGGGGTTGTAAGACCTCTAGGGACATTAAAATTATTTATATGGGTCGAAGGGGGTCATATGATGACCTATGACCGCTTTCAACACATTCCATGATGACATATGTCCTTAGGGGTCCTAGGACCCTTAGGGACATATTAGAATCATTTATATGGGTCAAAAAGTGTCATAGGATGACCCATGACAACTTTTGACACATTGCATGATAACATATGTCCCTAGGGGTCCTAGGACCTCTAGGGAGATATTAGAATCATTTATATGGGTGGAAGGGGGTCATAGGATGACCCATGACTCCTTTCAACACATTCCATGATGACATATGTCCCTAGGGGTCCTAGGACCCCTAGGGACATATTAGAATAATTTATATGGATCGAATCCTATGACCCCTTTTAACACATTCCATGAAGAGATATGTCCCTAGGGGTCCTAGGAACCTTAGATACATATTACAATCATTTATATGGGTCAAAAGTGGTGATAGGATGACCTATGACCTTTTTTGACACATTTCATGATGACATATGTCCGTAGGGGTCCTACGACCCTTAGGGATATATTACAATCATTTATATGGGTCGAAAGTGGTCATAGGATGACCTCTAAACCCTTTCGACACATTTCATGATGACATATGTCCTTAGGGATCCTACAATCCCTAGAGACATATTAGAATCATTTATATGGGTCAAAGGGGGTAATAGGATGACCTATGACCCCTTTCGACACATTCCATGATGACATATATCCCTAGGGGTCCTAGGACCTATAGGGACATATTAGAATCATTTATATGGGTCAAAAGGGGATATAAGATGACCTATGACCCCTTTAGACACATTCCATGATGATATATGTCCTTAGGGGTCCTAGGACCCCTAGGGACATATTACAATTGTTTATATGGGTTGAAGGGGGTCATAGGATGACCTATGACCGCTTTCGACACATTCCATGATGACATATGTTCTTAGGGGTCCTAGGACCCTTAGCAACATGTTAGAATTATTTATATGAATTGAATCCTATGACCCATTTCGACACATTCTATTATGACATAGGACCCCTAGGGACATATTAAAATTATTTATATGGGTCGAAAGGGGTCATAAAATCACCTATGATCCCTTTGGACACATTCTATGATGACATATGTCTCTAGGGGTCCTAGGACCCCTAGGGACATATTAAAATTGTTTGTATGGGTCAAAAGGGGTCGTGGGTCATCCTAGGACCTGTTTTCACATATTCCATGACGACATGTCTCTAGGGGTCCTAGGACCCCTAGGGACATGTTATAAATTTTTATATTGGTCGAAAGGGGTCACAGACCCTTTTGACACATTCCATGATGACATATGTCCCTAGGGTTCTTAGGACTTCTAGGCACAAATTAGAATCATTTATATGGGTTGAAGGGGGTCATAGGCCCTTTCGACACATTCCATGACGACATATGTCTTTAGGAGTTCTAGGACCCATAGGGACATATTACAATTGTTTATATAGGTCAAAGTGGGTCATAGGATGACCTATTACCCCTTTCGACATATTTCATGATGACATATGTTCTTAGGGTTCCTAGGACCCTTAGGGTCATATTAGAATTGTTTATATGGGTTGAAGAGGGTCATAGGATGACTTATGACCCCTTTCGACATATTCGATGGTGACATATGTCCCTAGGGGTCCTATTAGAATTGTTTATATGAGTCAAAAGGGGTCATAGGATGACCTATTACCACCTTCGACACATTCCATGTCGACATATATCTTTAGGTGTTCTAAAACTTTTAGGGACATATTAGAATCATTTATATGAGTTGAAAGGGGTCATAGGATGACCTATGACCCCTTTTGACACATTCCATGATGATATATGTCCCTAGGGGTCCTAGGACCCTGAGAGACATATTAGAATTATTTATATGAGTTGAAAGGAGTCATAGGATGACCTATAACCCTTTTCCACACATTCCATGATGACAAATGTCTCTAGGGGTCCTTGGGCCCCTAGGGAGATGTTATAATTATTTATATGGGTCAAAAGGGGTCATATGATGACCTATCCTATGACCCCTTTTGACACATTCCATGATGACATATGTCCCTAGGGATTCTAGGACCCCCTAGGGACCTATTACAATAATTTATATGGGTCAAAGAGGGTCATAGGATGACCCATGACCCCTTTTGAAACATTTCATGACGATATATGTCCCTAGGGATCCTAGGACTCCTAGAGACATATTAATATCATTTATATGGGTCAAAGGGGGTCATAGGATTACCTATATCCCCTTTTAACACATTCCATGATGATGCATATCCATAGGGGTCATAGCATGCTTAGGGAAATATTAGAATCATTTATATGGGTCGAAGGGGGTCACACAATGACCTATGACCCCTTTCAACACATTCTATGAAAATAGGTCGAAAGGGGTCATAGGATGAACTATGACCCCTTTCGACACATTTTATGATGACATATGTCCATAGGGTTCCTAGGACCCCTAGTGACATATTAGAATCATTTATATGAGTCGAAGGGGGTCATAAGTCATCCTATGACCTCTTTTGACACATTCCATGATGAAATATGTCTTTAGCGGTCCCAAGAAATTTATATGGGTTGAAGGGGGTCATAGGTCTTTCGACACATTCCATGATAAAAAAATTCCATAGGGGTCCTACGAGACCTAGGCACATGTTATAATTATTTATATAGGTCAAAAGGGGTCATAGGATGACCTATGACCCCTTTCGACACATTCCATGATGACATATATCCCTAGGGGTCCTAGGACCCCTAAAGACATATTATAATCATTTATATGGGTTGAAAGGGGTCATAAGATGACCTATGATCCATTTCGACACATTCTATGATGACATATGTCTCTAGGGGTCCTAAGACCCCTAGGGACATATTACAATAGTTTATATGGGTCAGAGGGGCTCATAGGATGACCTATGACCCCTTTCAAAACATTCCATGACAACATATGTCCCTAGGGTCTAAGGACCCCTAGGGACATATTAAAATTGTTTATATGGGTTAAAAGGGATCATAGGAATATCTATGACCCCTTTCAACACATACCATGATGATATATGTCTCTAGGGGTCCTAGGACCCCTAAGGACATATTAAATTTTTTTATATGGGTCAAAAGGGGTCACAGGATGACCTATGACCCCTTTCAACACATTTCATGATGGCATATGTCTCTAGGTGTCCTAAGACCCCTAGGGACATGTTATAATTGTTTATATGGGTCAAAAGGGGTCATAGGATGACTTATGACTCTTTTCGAGACATTCCATAATGACATATGTCCCTAGGGGTCCTAGGACCCCTGCAGACTTATTAGAATCATTTATATGGGTCGAAAGGGGTCATAAGATGACCTATGACCCCTTTCGACACATTCCATGATGATATATGTCTCTAGGGGTCCTAGGACTGCCGGCGACATATTACAATCATTTATATGGGTTGATGGGGGTCATAGGATGACCTATGACCCCTCTCAACATATTCCATGACAACATATGTCTCTAGTAGTCCTACGACCCCTAGGAACATATTATAATCATTTATATGGGTTGAAGGGGGTCATAAGATTACCTATGACCCCTTTCGACACATTCCATGATGACATATGTCTCAAGGGGTCCTAATACCCCTAATGCCATATTACAATTTTTTATATGAGTCGAATGGGGTCATAGGTCCTTTTGACACATTCCATGATGACATATGCCCCTAGGGGTAGTCCCCTAGGGACATATTAGAATCGTTTATATGGGTTGACACATTCCATGATGAAATATGTGCCTAGGGGTCTTAGGACCCCTAGGGACATATTATAATCATTTATATGAGTTAAAGGGAGTCGAAGGGGGTCATAGGTAATAGGACCCCTAGGGACCCATTGGGAATGCATCGAAATGGGTCACTAAGGGCCCTAGGGACATATGTTGTTATGAAATGCATCTAAATGATGCATTTTATGGCAATATTATATTTAATAATTATATAATATTGTATATTTTAATATAATAATAATATGTTATTAGATTATATAACAATAATAATCATATATGTTACTAGATTATAGATTTAATAATAATAACCATATATATTATTATATATAATAATTTAGTCATATGATATTACTATATATATTTAATAATTATTATTATATCATATATATTACTATATTATATTTAATAATAATAATCATACATATTACTATAATATAGTAATAATTATAATAATATATAATAATAATATCAATGTCCACACTTTTCCGAAATAAATTTTCCTCTAAAAAAATCTAAAGTTTCCCTCTTAAATTTATTTGCTCTCAAATTTCCCTCCAAATTGGTGTTGAAAACTCCTAGTAGTGATCGAATATCCGATTAGGCTTGGTATTTACGAAGCCTATTCGGTCAACCCAAAAGACGTGTTTGAGAAGAGTTTCATTAACACTCAGACTTCGAGTAGCCATCTGACAATGTTATTTTCATCAAAATTGAATGAAATGAAGGATTTTTTTATATCACTCTTGATATTTCATCGATATAATTGATATTAAATTCTAAGTTCGGTAAGTATTCATTAGTTAATTTTCAATGAAGATTATTGTAAAGTGTCGATTGACATACTGATTGAAAAATAGCTATAACTTTCAAATGGTATAACATTTTTTCAATTCAAAAGTTGGTTTAGATTCTATGCTTCACCTAGTATAAGAAAAATTAAAATAGAAAATAAATTTTGGTAAAATTTTCTATTAGTTAAGGTGGTTAGACAAAGGAGTTTCTTTTTTTCGAAAAAGTTTTAGTAGAAAGTTCATATTTAATTATTTATTTGGAATAAAAATACCAAAAAATATGTGTCACATCTATGTATGAGTCTACCTTTTATATCTATAACTATATTAAAAAAAATTATCATTTTATTTTGATTAAGGTGGTCAGACATACACCTATTTTTTATTTTCACCATAAAATTTTTGTAGTACTGCATTAAAATCCAAACTTTTGACCAATCGATTATTTTTTTTCTCTAGATAAGGCCTAGTCATTTAGAAACTACATTCAATTTCCTACAGATTATTTTCTTACAACTTTTTGATATAAAGTCCATAACCACTTTAAAATTATGTATCAAGTTGACATAACCCTAATTTTCTAGTTTTTCACTACCACTTAAGGCCATAGTTTGGTTGACCATGATCCTACACATGCCCAGGTTTTCTATAAATATAAAAGTATAATTAAAAATAAAGTTTGACATACCCAAGTAACCCCATCTCCTATTATAAACAATAGTTGTACCTGTACCCATACCCATACCCGTACCCTAAGTATCCCAAGTACCCCCATCCCCATGCAAGCTTGTATATTATATGTGGATCTTGGTATTTTTTGTACACCTATGTGGTCTATAGGATCTCTTGCTATTTAGAACATCCTCTGACCTTGCCCAACCTCCTCAAATGGAAACTTTATGTGTGGTAATTTTTAATGAATATGAGATCTAGGACATTGCAGTTTTCAAATAGAAGTCTTATGTTTCATGAGGACCCTTTAATGCATCTAGCTAATTTTATTTTCAGCACCACCCACTGAGAAAATTATTGTGCACCCACTTGCATGGGAACAATGCTTAGTTTAGGTTTATTAATCTCTCCACACAAATTCAAGCATCCTACAATATTTTTTCAAGTTTTTGCAACCAAAATCATCAATTAAATTCTATTTGAAAAACGTTACTGCACCAAAGTTACTATATGGGAAAAAACTCTTCAAACATTTGAACAGATGCTACAATTTTTTCATACCCCTATTTTATTTGGGGTCAAGGATAGTGCCTAGAGGACATACACATTGAGTGGACTAAATGTTAGCAAAAGCATAATTATGAATGATAGAGGTTGAGAACCATACCAGGCTAGAGAAGATGAGGGGAAAACAAATAACAAAATAAGTTAGATGTTAAACTTTAATTGCAATGCACAATATTGTTATCCAAAAGGTACAATATGAGATGTTATACATATTGGTGCCTAAACTATTCCCCTAATCCACCACTAAGCTAGCTTCTAGAGAATGGTAGGGCCAGATATGTCACTATAACTATTTGTTGTTAGCAAATATGTTAGGACAGGTGCCAATGGATGTGTGTGGCAAGTTTTTAGAAGACTTACATTATCATGTTTCTCTGATGTGTTTTGTAGGTGATGATTGTGTTGTTGACAGAGCAAGAGAGGGCTTATCTTAGTACAGATAGAGTTATCTATCCTTGAGTCCCCCAGACCCTTGAGAAGCATTAATACCCATTGTGTCCAATTGTAGAATGAGATGTGAAGATTTCTAAACAATTTTTACTTTTGTCTACCCCTATCCTTTGGAAGGAACTTGTTGTGCTTCCATCATTAGGAAGAGGGTGTCTCTTGTTGGCAAACTTAGATGTTGATTGTTGATGATCTGGTTACTATTAGTTGAGGTGGCACATAGAGGATTGAGTTCAATTTAAAATAGAGCCTTTGCAGCATTTTAGATTTCAATAGAGGTGGCTAGTAATGGTGTGACAGTTTTGAATTGAAAAGAAGGTGCATAACAAGCTAGATAGGAAGATTGAGCTCAAAGTTGGTGTCTAATCCTACTTGGTGATGTTATAGGGCTCACAATGTAGTGAACAAGCTTGTGGTGCTACCTGTACTTGGTAGTTATGTTCTATGAAATGGTTTGCATATATTTCTATATTTTTTTAATTTGTGTGATGAATTCGACAACTTTGTCAACTTTGTCTTAAGATAGAGTAATTGATGCTAAAGATAGTAGCATGGGATAAGCCCTATCATTCAATTATAGAAGTTGAAATTGGAGTAACATGGAAAGGGTTGTAGTTTCTAGAGTTGGGAAGACATTTTCCATAGTTGTGCTTAATAAAAAGTAGGCTTCCATCCCATGTGTGCTTCTTGAAGTAGTACATTTGAAGAAGGTGCAATATTAATCCTTTTACCAAAGGAAGTAGATCAACTTTTTGCCTATTAATAACCAAATTTCCATGTGGGGGTGTCTCAAAAATATGGGGGGATTGATTAGAGATGATGGTACTTTGACTTCATTAGCAACTCAATAACATAATTTTCACAAGTCCATATTCATTGATAAATGCTAGAGTTGTTGTTCTCTTATCTAACAAAATTTGCAAACTATGAGCATTTAGTATTGGCCATGTTACATCTCCTTAGCATAGGATTTGTCCGCCCCATGATGAATAGCTATTGTTGAATCACTATTGATTTTTTCCATAATTTACCCACCAATCCATTATGTCAACATACATTAAGAAGGGAAGGGCAATGTTTGATAAAAGATGCTAGCTGATCATCATTTCTATGACAGGGACTTCGTTATGTTCTTCCATTGTTCCCATTCTATCTACTTAGTATATAATTCCCTCCATGTTTTGCATGTGTGTTTACATATTGTTCCAAATCTGTCATTGTCCTCCTCTCTATTTTGATCTAATTTCGCACCATGTTTGCAAGCTTCCATTATTCAAATAGTTGTTTACATTTGCAATTTGGCTTTGATACCATGTTAAATTCCAAAGATTTGGCTTGACGTGCACAAGAAAATTTGAGCACTAAACAGGATGGAACAAGGTTGAGGATATGGTTTACCTGGCCACTCGGAGCTAACAAAATAGATAGTTTAATCCCAAGATTAAAGGTGAGAGAGATTTGACTGTTGGCAACTTTGTATTGGCCAACACTACAAGTTTCAGAATCACCCAAGATGGTGTCGCAAAATTAAAACAGAGTATGATCTCCAAAAAATGAGAGACATTATTGTAGGTCTCTACAACACGGTCCTATAGGAACTAGAATCGCATCCATACCTCACATGAGCTAAGAGATATGCCCTGTCAAAGATCGCTGCCCTATGGCATTTAGTGACCCTTAGGGATGTTTTGGTTTAGCTTTCTTGAGAATGTTAGAGTGCTCAATAGGATGGGATGTGGTTCAGGATAGGGTTTACCTGACCACCTGAACCTAATGGAAGGGATAGTTCGATCCCATGATAAAAGGTGAGAGAGATTTGGCAGTTGGCAAATTTGTACTAGCCAACATCACAAGTTTTAGCATCACCTGAGATGGCATCGCAAAATAAAAATGGAGTATGATCTCTGAAAAGTGAGAGAGGTTAATAGAGGTCTCTGCAACATGGTCCTTTAGGAACTAAAATCACATCCATACCGCACATGAGCTCCAAGATATGGGCCATCAAAAATCACTACCCTTATGGCATTTAGTGACCCTTAGGGATGTTTTGGTTCAACATGCCTAAGAACATTCAATCACTCAATGGGATGGAAATGTTTCAAAATGACTTTGGTAATCATTTTGTGAAGGTATATATCAATTTTTGAATCATCATAGTCATAAATAAAATTATATATTTATCTGGGCATATATGTGTGCACCCATATATACTCAAATAACTATAATTTATATTTAAGATAAAGATATTTTAGTTACATATCAAAAAATATTTTAGCCATATAGAAGAGACAAGATTACACATTTAAGATTATCAAATAAATGCCCTCTTGTTTACGTAACACCCCTTAAAAATTGTATCATTAGAATATTAAATACAAATAGCTTCACCTCTTGTAAACCACCAACCATCCCAAAGTTCTCTTAAAGGAGTGAAATTGAGTATAAGACACTTACATTGAATACAACATTTCATCATACAAATATGAAAAGAAGAATAGAGCACATTTCCTATAGTTTTAAAACAAATTCATAAGTTAACTAATTTAAAATCACCTTTATATTTTATCAAACAATAAGCTACACTATTTTAATCAAATAAATAATTTTTCAAGTAAAAATCTACTAATATATATTGATCACTTCAAATTGCTAATATCTTCAAATCTTATCCTAGAAATTTATAGCATTTCTAACCAAAGAATTAAATTCAAAGTAAATATTCAAAATGAAAATAAATGACCAAAATATGATAAATTTCTTTAAAAAAAGATCTCTTTCTCAATAAAATTATTTATGAACAAAAGGTCGGTATTTATTTATTGATGAAATTAACTCATAACTTCAAACTTTTGTTTTTGAAGGAGAAAATGAAAAACTTCTGCGTTCTTTCAAAGTGAAAGGTTTGTTCCCTAATTTATCAATCCATGAACAATTTGACTCTTCCTTATTTAAAAAAATGTTGAATTTTGACTCAGATTTGTTCTTTTTTTAATTCAAAGAAAGAAGCACATGCAGGAAAAATGAAAAGAAGTTAAATTTAAGGCAAGAAGATATGGTAAGAATACTATAGGTGGAGCCAAAGATAAAATAAACTATATATCTGAAGATAGTGATATAAAATAAATAAAAATAAGATAATAATAAGCTGAAACAAAGAAATCCAAGTGCAAATAGAGATAACATATTTCTAATGTCATTAAGAATGAAAATAATATTTGTAATTGAGCGAGAACTAAATTTATTTTCTATATAATAATACTATTTAGAAATATACTATGATGAATGAAATGCTTTACCAAATGCAAATTTGAGCTTAGTTGTCAGCCACACCAAATTTAAAAATAAATAAAAATCATTGACCAATACTCAATTTCCAAACAATGTATGATGGGCCTAAAGGCCATGCACTTGCTTAGCTTCTAAAAATAGAACAATAAAAAAAATCTGGAATGGTATTAAAAATAAAGGTCATAATATATTTGTAGAGAAGTTATGAGAGGAGAGATATAATGGAAAAAATGATATACTATCAAATAGAAATCATTTCTGACAGAGATTGCAAGAAATAAATAATTTTTTGAGACTTCTAATTTTTAAAACTGAACAAATCTAATGCTATATCTAAAAAAGAATTATTGTCCTTATATAAATTAAATAATATTAAATGGATAACACTAAATAAAGATAATTGTGAATCAATAATCAGCAATCAAATGATACTATTGTCCAAAGGACTGTTACCTACAGAGACCAATAATACAATCAACAAGTGGTTCTGCCCACAAAAGCGTTACTTGACAAATGCACTGGCTGAAAGATAGGAAAAGAGAAAGAGGAGGCTAAAAGAATCAAAAAATGGATAGAGGAAAAAGAAACAGCTCTAAATGATAGGAGAGATGGAATGATTCAAGAGTTGAAATAATAGTCATTTGCTAATTTAAACAAAATAGAATCCCTAATTACAATTCTTAACTATTCTAATATCAAAGAAGAATAAATAATAATAATAATAACTTTACTGAACCTCTAGACAAGAAAGATAACCAAAGTCATGGTTCAATAGAAATGGCTCATACAAGAGCAAAAAAAAATGTGAGAGGGAGAAAGAATGACTTGCAAGAAGGAAGGCATTGTGGCTGAAAGGAGGGGAGACGATAGAGTCATAGAGCAGGTGGGAGAGGAGAAGGGGTCCTAAGTAAAAGAAGAGGGAGAAGGCAGCCACAAGGCACTAAAGAAAGAAGCATGACAATAATTCTGCAGTAGACAACATGTCCACATCCTCAGAAGCAACAGGGAGAGAGCATTTGTAGCAAAGGTTGAAGCATGAGAAGGGAAGGAGACCTCTGGAATAGTTGAAATAAGTAGTAGAAGAGATATTGTTTTGAAAAACGCAGTTCCCTATAACATCATCAATCAAGAAATAACACACCTCAAAAATAATAGTACAAAGACCCCAAATATACACCAAGCCTCACAACGAGTACATACAAATCCAAATGAAGCATAACAGCAAAATATGAGAGCCAAATGATTCTAAAAGACAATGGGTATGATCCATTCATTGATCCCACGGTTATCAGAGAGAATCAATTGGAAAGATTACTTTGATAGTACATTTCCTGAAAAGACAAAGCATCACAAATAATCAAGATAAGTGGTGATAAAGAGCAGATCTAATGTAAATACCCAGATTGTCCTGAGAGCTAAGTACTAAAAAAGGGCTTACAAATGCAATATGTATCATACATACATTAGAATATTGTTGTCCTATAAAAGAAAACTTTCAATGCACATCCTGCTAAATGAAAAATCATCATCTTCTTTTTCAAAAGAAAAATCCTTCAGCAAGAAGCATAAAGCAAAACTAAAAAAATACAAAATAGATGATCATATTTCTTCATTTCAATTTCTAAAATTCCTCATATGAACCTATTGACAAGTTTACAAGTGTAGAGAGCTCCCAAGAAGAATAAATCACATTCAAAAAACAAGTGCTAAGAAAGACTCTATTGGGCGCAATCTCTAAAGAGTTTCAAATATCAGCCAATTTTAACAAAAAAATCTAAAACAAACATTAAAATGCCCTTGGTCATTCAAAACTATTAGAACTGCACAAATCTTGCTTTGCAGGCAAGAGCTATACCAAAAAAAGTTAAAAATTGTAAAATGTTGGGATGAGATCATTAAAAAATAAATAAAAAGATCATTTAAAACTTGCAGACTACGAAAATCTTAAACTTATAAAAAAAAAAGCAAAGGAGGCAATCAATAAATTAAATAGTTGAAGCAAAAGAGATAAAACATGAGAATAGAGGAAAGTTTCTATAAAACTAGAGATCATATTAATGAAATTTCTAAAAGATTAGAAAGCAAACAGATAAGGTAAGATTATTAGGATTAAAATCATTATTTCTAAAAATTATATTATTATGATTAAATATATTTTAAAAAAATATGAATTTTTAAAATATTATATTTTCAAAATAAAATGAATAGGGTTTGACCTATTAATTGAAGGTGAATAAGAATTTAATCATAAATCAAATTTAAAAATAATAGAAATTCAGAGAATTTCTTGAAAAAAGATGTAATTGACTATAATGTAAGTCATAAATAACATTAATTATTATTATTTAAATGTTCCCTGCATAAATTGTTATGAAAATAATAATGTAATTTTTTTATTTTAAATATTTAATAATAATAAAAATATAATAAAAAAATATTAATTAAAATTGATAAATGCTATTTGTTAAAACAAGAGCAAAAAAAAATTAGTTTTTTAAAATAGAGACACCTAAGGTAGAAATAAGGTGAGCTCCAACCTTCATCACTAAACTCAAAACAAGGGTTAGTTTGCTCTGATACCATGTTATAAATAATAAAATTGAAATGAACTAAAAATAAAGAATTATAATTTAACCCAAGAGAGTTTGTGATGAACATAATTACCACACTTTATATGAGCTTTCCACGATCTACACAAGAGAGAAGACAAGGATTTTGAAAGGGGAAAGCAAAGAAAACCCCTTGTGAATTATATGAATGAGACAAATGCCTAAGAATGAAGAGAGAAAGAGAGAAGGAGATAATGAGGAGCCATAGGGCTCATTACATGAACTACATTGTGATTGTGTGTTTTAGAACGAGAGAGAAGCATCTCTTATAAAGAGATGAGAAGAGGAGTTATTTGTAACTCCCAAGTGAATGATTGCCACATTCATAAGTGTGTGCATAACAAGTTTCATAATCCTCTTAAAGAGGAATAAATTATTTTCTTTAATAAAGGAATTACAAAAAAGACTTGTCCTCACGTGTGGACTAGAGGACAAACAACATAAGGGATACCTTGGTTTATCCCATTTAATAAATACAACCAAGGAAAGATTATAAATTCTAACACATGTATAAATGATATAAGATTTCTATAGTTGAGAGTATGTTAAGTATGCAAAGGATGTGCAAAGGAAATATATTGTATGCATTTTATGAATAAGTAGAAGTTGTGCTTCATTGGATTTGTCTTGGTATTTGAGATGTTTATCTTCTTGGTTGTAGTGGACATTATGTCCACTCTCTTGTAATCAAGATTACATTAGTGAACCCAACTAAAGGAAAAATCTAAGATTTATTATAAGAAATGTGCTCTACATAGCATGTCCATAAATTGGGTCATATGCCTCTAGATGTAAGTGGATTCAACAATATGACTTGGAATCAAATCAAGAAATCAGTCCTACTCAAAGATCAAATAGAGTTCTCTGACTTGTTAGATTACTTCCTCAACCATTCCCATGAGTTCATCATCTCATTGTCTCAATCCAATCTATTTAAACTCCAATACTCTCCTAGGTTACCTAGTGCACCTAGTGTACCTAGTGCCTCCAACATACCAAATATCTAATCAAGCTTCCCACACTGATCCTAACACCTTTGATAATCTTTTCAAGGCCTATCTACCATTATCCAACTCTTTACCAACTCCAAACAACTCATCTTTCACCATTTCACACTTTGGCCCTCCCAGGCCTACCTAGTAGCCCTATCAGACAGAAATATGGAAATTCTATGAAATGTTTCCAAACAACCTAGTAAGTAATTAACTTTCTAAATACCCTTTTGGGAGTTATAAAACCCCTATCAATCTCAAACCTTCATCTCTTTATTAGTGCACCTTTCTACTGTTAATTGCACATGCATTTAAGCCCAATTAGCCTACCCCAACAAAGGAATCCTATCCTCCACTAATCTCCAAGACTCCCCAACCTAAAATAGTCTTTCTAGACCTCTTAAGACACAATATTATCAAACTCCCAAAGTATCACCATTCATCAAATTCCCAAATCAACAAACCATCACTATTTGAACAAGAAACCAAGGGTTTTATAGAAAATACCCCTCAAATTCAATCACAAATCTTAACAAGGTTCAAAGACCTTACAACCCATCTAAAAAGACCTTTCCAAACCTTGGTTACCCTATCCATCCCTCAGATTTGGTGTGGGAGCACCTAGGTAGGCTAAAGGGTAGACCTAGGGCTTCTTTGGTATTTTTGGCTTGTAGTGATGCTAGCCACATCACTAGAGTAATAATAGGATCAACTTGGTCCTAATGTGAGGTTAGATAGGTTAGAAGAGCCCCACAATGCAATATTGCTCCTAATTGCTCAAAATTTCTCATTTGGCTCAATAAAGCATTTTTAGGTTTTGAGGGCTGAATAAGGTAATCAATTGTTTTATAGTTAGTATTGGGTGTCTTGTATCCATCTTAGGCCTTTTGGAAAGTTTGGTAGCAAGTAGAGAAAGTTTGGGTAAAAAATTTACAAAATTGAAAAAATTGCTCATTTCTTGCAAAGTTGTCATTGACAACTTTCACAACTTTTATACAAAAAGAGAAACTTCTTCATGGGAGCCCGTCAACCACTTAAAGTAGTTGTAAATCTACATTGTAATCCTATATAAGGTCAAACTCAACCTTTTCAAGGGTTTGGAAGAAGGAAAAATGACAATGTACAGATTTTCATCAACATTTTGTTTATTACAGTAATCACTTGCTTTGATTGTTTTTTTTATGCTTTGTAAAGATAAAACTTAGAGTTTTATGAGTTGGAAGTTTTAGTGGTTTTTTTCCTTCATTTCTATTTTTAGTTTTTGTGTTGTTACAGAGAGTTTTGTGTGTTCAAATAAAATATTTTGAAAGTTAGCAAGTTGTTGTTCTGAATTGGGCAACCAACAAAAAATGGAGTCTTAGGGCCGCTTCCCACCATATAAAATGTACGGCCTATTGGGATTTGGAACTAGAATCCTTTTAAATTGTGTACAACAAAGGAGAGCCCATGGGAAACACAAGAGGCATTTTTACTATGATGCCCTAGGCAAGCAAACCATGTTTGGTTAGGGATCACAAATATGAAAAAGAGCATTTGGAGTGGATTGAAAGGTTTGATTCTTCAATCCAAGAATGTGGTGAGTAAGTATATGGTGAGGGCTAACTCCAATCCAAAGGTTGATTCTTGGTAAGGATTTTAAGGAGGTTTAAACCCCAAACAATTCCAAAATCCTTGAAAGTCTCAAATTAAGCCTAAAATTGTGCTTGGGTTGTACGGACAAGTTGGGGGCTTAAGAGTTACAAAATATTCAAGTATTCCAAACATTGTATCCAGAAATGTGATTTTTTTTTTGCTATTGTTAAGGGATTTTTTAGAATATCTCAGTTTTAGTGCATTTGGAGGGCTAATTCTTGTAGCCTTTTTCCAAGCAACTAAGTACAAATTGACCTATGGATTTCAATTTGCATAGGGTTTTGCACTTTTTTTGGGTGTATTATGTTGACGAGTAACCTAAGGCATGCCTAGGTATTCATTTGACCAAATGGAAAGGTCCAAGGAGCAGTGGGGTTATTTGTGTGATTGTGGAAGTTTGAACAATCTTGTACTAACTTGATGATGTGCACCAGTTGAAGAAGTGGCATCTCTTTGATATAATCCTTAGATGCATATGGTGTGATATAAGCCCTAGAAATCTTTGGGTTTGTGAGCAACATTGGTTGTCTCATCAGGATCATTACTAGTCATGATTGGTATAGGACTGGTTTCCCTTAATCAACAATTTCTCCTCTTTTTGGGTTCTTCAAAGACTTCATCTCAAATCCTTTCATATATTCACTACATTAAAAGGATCTATTATTCATTTGACTCACCACATGAATCACCAAAAACCCATTGGTGGGTGATTCAAGGCACTTAATAAAGTCCTTGTACTAATGATTGTCTATAGTCACAATACAGGCACAGTCACTTATACCGGTGATTTCCTTCGCTTTATCACCAAAAAAAACACTAAAGTTAATGTATAAAAATGTAAGGGAAATAAAATAAAATGTATTTACACCAAGTTTCAACCAAGTTTATGTTTATATATTCAAACAAATTTTCTGTTATTAAGACTATACCCACGGGACATAAGCTTCATAAAATGTAGAAAATTTGAATTCTATTCATAAAACTTCCATCTTTGGTTCCATTACATATTTTATCATTATGGATCATCTCTCCCTTCTAATCACATGGAAGAACTTCTAAATAGACCCCATCTTCTCCCACAAACTTGATAGCAACTTCTTAGCTATTTGTAACTGTCTGCAACAATGTACTAACTTAACATATGAAAATATTTTCAAGTTGACAACAAATTTTTTAACTACATTTATATACTAATCTAAAGACTCTTTAACTTTTTAACACTATAAAACTCTAAACATATCCATTAGTCCTTTCTCTTAGCCATTTTTGGCATTCTTGACAACATTTGGTCAATTTTGCAATTTACATCTATTTATGCATATCTTGTATCTTAACCTTGAATGACCAATGAATCCTCCATACTATGACTTTGATGAACCAAATACATTACATTTGACTATGAAATTAACATTAAATGGCTTTTAACTCCTTAAACCTCTCTTGTGCCATTTTGGCCTAAGTTTACCCATTCTTGGTAGTGTATTACAAATTTGACAATTTCATGCTTCCCTTACATTTTGATGGCTTCAATAGCCATGGTTCATCATAAAATTACTTTATATATCTTCATTAGGCATTGATTTCCCTTGGTACCTTCATGGTCTCCTTCATAGGTCCTGGTGTACCTTGTAGTTTTTTGTGTCCACTTGGTGCCCCTGCACCAATATATGATGTTATGTGTTATGTATTATGTATCATGTGTTACAAATCTTGTATTATTATTTATCTTTTAGATATTTGAGTTATTTAAATGGTTGAAATTATTATATTTGGCATACAATTGAATCACCCCCCCCCCCCAAGATGTGCTTGTCTCTTCCTGGGAAACATATAGTAGAATCAAAATATAAGAAACAAACCAAAACAATAGTAGAATAGTATAGGATGCTTGGACAACAGTCGATCCTATCCATCACTGAATGAATTTTTGAACTCCCCATTTGTGTCCATTAGGTATGCAACACTGCCCATTACAACAATTGTTTGCAATAACAAATAGGAGAATGATTTAGCTCCACTTCTACACATTAGGTAGTGAGAACTTTAAACAAAATGTGAGGAAATGGTGACACCACTACTGGGGACAAATTGTATTGTTAATGTTTCAATTAATTTTCATGACCGACTAAAAGTAATAGCCATTTTCCTTCTGTTTAATGAAACAATATATATCTTATTTGAAAGCCAAAAAATTGCAACTAGAATCACTATATAGTTAAAAAGGGTTGTAAATTAAAAGAAGCTACATTTGCAATAAGATCAACAGTAATGTCCGAAGGCCTACCATTCCCCTTCTACTTTAGAAAATATGAACGATGAAATTTTATTACTCGCAAAGATTCTCCAACTCAGAATGAATAATTCTACATTTTTGTTCTATTCTCAATGAATAAATGGGTTTAAAACAATCAAATCTTACACTAATTTTTTTTCTATGCTGTTCATTTTAAAAATTTGAGTGAGCAATAACTGCTCATAGGGTGGCTACAAACTCAGTGGGTTACCACAAGAAGAAATTATTTATTTCATAAAATTACTGTATCTACTCATTCAAGAATCAATATCTTCTAGTATTGTTCTTTAAGTTGTACTATGGTGAACATAGCAATGGCATAGGAAATGCATTGATTCTAAATGTTATCTCAAGGGATAATGAAAACAAGTTGATATGTCTCTATTTGTTTTCACTGATGAAGAATAGATTTATTTAGTGGTGTGTACTGATTACACATGCAAGTTTTATTTAATTGACTTAAATGTTTATGTAATGGTATATGTTAAGAAGAGTACCAATGCTATTGAATTACCTTGTGGATGCAAGTGGAGGTTTCGGTAAGCCAAGACATGGATGGAGAGGGTATAAAGTGTAGACTGTAGATTACATGTTGACATCATCCACTCCAACTCCCAAGTAATGGTAGCTACAAATTCTTTGACTCCACATCCTGGAGTTGCTGATTGAGATAAGCGTTGCAAATCCTGTATGGTTGACATTGTGTTGTGTTGATAGTCATTTAAAGTCCATTACATTGTTTTTAAATGTTGGATGTATTTCCTTAGTAATAGTTCATAGGAATAATGAAATAGAAAAATGAATGATAAAATTGTTTTTGTAAGTAAAGACCCTATGATCACTATTAATAATGCTTATGCATGATGTGTGTAAGAACACTTACTTACTATTTCTTGTCACTAGGAGTGAACCAAAGATCATACACTTTGGTCTTAATGCTTCCAAATAGACAACCTCTAAAAAAATTATAAGGAGGGTTTTATGAGTTTATGATTTGGATATAAATTTGTTTTGGAGTTTATCTAAAATAATTATAGATGACAAAAAACATAAAAGATAAAAGCATGTTAGTCATAATATCATTATTGGTAACAATATTCCAAATGCAAAAAATTATTTGTTTGAGCTTCTAGCAATGATCAAGTGGCTTACTGAATGGCTTGGTGAGTCTTGGAAACTTCTCCCATTGTATCCTTACTTTTTCCAATTTGAAGTTTCTAGTTACATGCACACAATCATGACTTTACATCACAAAGCATTTACATTCTAAAATTTTTCATGTTCTTTCCTTATATTTCGATCTAAACAACAAATTCTAAACTTTCACTTATTCAAATGACTAATCTGACAATGGGTCCTATTAAAGAATCTAATATAAATTCAAATAATGTATCTAGATTCTAAACAAATCAAAACATAAAATCCGTGATTTGAACTTATCTCATCACTTACACATAATAACAATACCCACATTGTCATGTGGACAGTCTTGGGGGAGAGGTTGCAACATTGTATTTGGATCCAATTGATCACTTTTTCTCTCCCTATTCAATCTAATGAGCCAACAGGTTGTGCTCTACAATTTAATGTCTCAAGTATTGCCTCATGGTCTAACTTGAAAACTTTCCAAAGAATCTTATTATGTGATTTTCTACCATATTTTATCAAGTGGACATTTTATGCAACAAGGTTTGAATAATGAAGAATCTTCCTCTCTGTTTGCCAATTCTCAAATAACCACAAGTTAGGGTTCTGCATAGAATATCATCTAAGCCATGTGATGGTTACAACCACTGCATTGACATGGTACTCTAAACCTCCACCATCTATAACCGAGTGATCCAATTTTTGTTTGGCTTGGACACAATGACACAAATAATAATCTATCTCTTCTTCATTATCTTTAGATGTAATAACAACAAAAACATGGCATGTAGTGACAAATGTACAAAATGTGGTCATTAATTCAGAAAATACTTAGGTAAAAGTTATAAAGTTACATATTCAAATTAGAAAGATATATAAATATATATATATTACCAAGTTGCACTAGATCAGACAAGTGGTCAAATTCAATAGGCAAATCCATCTCTACCATTTCCAATGCTTGTGGAGGACAATAGGTGTAAATTGGGTCCAAAACATGTATATCCCATTTGTCCACCCATTCAGTCAACTCACACTCATCCCAATTTTCCTTTGCACACGATGGACAATAGCATGCCATTTTTCCTATGTGGATACTCTATGAACCTGCATCAGAGCTTCTAAAAGAGTGCAACTCACTAGATCTTGTTAGTGTGCAACTATCCTCATATGGTGCAATGTTAGTATTATCTATCAACCAAACTCACCTTCCTTACCTGGACCCATTGTAGTGTTACACCACTGGATGATGGATTTTGCATCTGTCAATATTGCTCCATCTTTGTACTTTAGTTCTTAATGAGCTAATGCTCTTTTGATGCATGCACCTACACCATTGTGCTCTCCCTTTCCATGATTGGCCTTTATGAAATTTCACATTTATTGAATTCTACACAACTTGTTGCATCCTGCTCAACCAATAGAACATCCATGCATTCTTGAATTGAGATGCATAATTGTCTGACCAAATAATGTATTGATGATATGTTATGCCCCTATTAGCCAAATCTCCATAAAATAGTTGAAAAAAACCATGTACAAATTCCATAGAATGTGATCGATCATCGCTGATGTAAAAATGGTACTTCCTCAAAATCTTCCTATCATCCTCTGTACTTGTAGGTGAATGCATGAATTTTATGTGAACAAATATGAAAACCTATTGAGAAGTATACTACTTTTTTTATACCTCATTTTTTGGTTGTAGTGTGTAGTTTTGTATCCTTGCACAACTTGAATTGCAAATCCAGCTATCAAGCGCTATGTATATGCCTTGCATACTCATAAATAATTTTTTCATGAAAAGTCTTTATGAACTCATACACTGAAATCTTTTCAATGAATAAATCACATCTTTTACCCTATTTCCCATCCTTTAGAGCATATGTCACTATCTTAAATTTTTCATAATCTACTATTTCATTTCCAATTGCATGTGTACAATCCATATGTTGACAAGTTGATAAAAGTTGCAAAGAACCACAAAATAAGCATGGACCATCCAAGCATGATGTCTTGTAAAATTTTTGGCCATCCCCTATTTCACATAAAATGTTGGATATGAATTACCTTGAAGATCTTGGTGGCTCATTCATGTCACAATCCTGCAAAACAAACTTAGAATGCAAAAACACACACATATGCCTAAAAACATCAAAATGGTTAGAAAATTCAATATGTATCCTACAACAAGAAGTTGTGCATGTGTGATTTATCTTGACATAAAAAGGTTTACCTATCTCAAAAAATCTTTGACTTATTTGAATTTGAGGATGCATAGCAATAAATTTTTCTAAAATTTGTGTCTAAGTTGAGTCCAAAAAAATTTTCACATGTGAGTCATGATTTTGGCTACCAACCCTCCTTCTTACAAGATCTCTTTGATTAGGGTAAACACGTGTGTTATTTTTCTAAAAATATTTGATCAATGATATCAAAGCTTCACTAATTTCTTTATCCTTTCATGGTAGTCTACCACTAAATGTTCATAACTCATCTTTTTTTGGATCTTCCAATCTCTCATGCCTTAGCATGGCTCTCCTTAGAGTACCTCTACCAATTTTCAATATTTTTCTTTTCTTTCTCATGAGTCAAGATTTCTCCATTTGGGTACTTACTATTGTTGATGTAAGTACTCGTCTTGTGATATTACTATCTATGGTGCATGATTTACAACCCACTTTGTCATAAGCACTCATTAGATTCATAACAATATTTTTTCATTTGAATCGTCCATCGTTCTTAGCCCAAGAATCTTCATGATAAGCCTAAATTTCAAATTCCTCATCATTTCAAAAAAATTGGCATTGACCTATAATATTTAATTCTTCAAAGAATAATCTCCACACACAATTCACTTTTCTTTGACAAGTATGCTTGCTAATCTTGTCAGGCATTGATTTCAAAATGTTAGTATCAATATCAATCAAATATTTTTTTCTTCTAAAACAAATTCTAGAAAGTGTTATAATCTCTTCCATTCCCTCAACATTTTGAACATTAACATAAGGTTGAGTGTATTGTGTACCTTGAACTGAAGATGATGTGCCTTGGCAAAAAGATGTGAAAGATGGAATATCACCTACTTGATATGTTGATGTTGTGCCTTTAAGATAACATGATGGAGTGTGTACATCATTGGATCTACAAATTAGTGTCTCTTCAACATGAGAGGATGATATGACTCCAACATTGGAAGATGGTGTAGCTTCACAATTCAATTGTCTTCTTGAGCATAATAGTCTCATTCATTCTCTTTGTCTTTCCAATTCTTCCTCTTTGTTTCTTTGTATTGGTGGTTGTTGATCCTCTTCGAAAGTCAATTCTTCATTATTGCTTTGCAATTTTTTTTGTTCACGTAGTAATTTTATTTTATCTCTTTTAATTGCCAAATCTCTCTCCCTATATTCATTTGTTTTAGTTTGTGGTTTCTTCCTTGGCATGATGATGATTTCTACATGTCAATTTATTCAAACATTTGAATTACTTACAATGTGTAAATTAAAAATCATTCAAATACATATAAAATTAGAATTATTTCAATGAATACACAATATATATCAAACAACTTGCCAAATTTCTAGCCATTTCGAAATAACATTTCATTCAAACATACAAATTTCAATGAATTCACTATATATTAAACAACATGTCAAATTATAATCAAATTTGTATCTTTATATCAACAAACAATATTGAAAAAGGATTGCACTAACCTTTTCTATAGAAAGAATATTCAAAAAGCCTTCAAATAGCATATCCAATGATTGAATTTAGTGTTTGCTATCTTCAAGAAGTCTTCAAATAGTGTTTTCTAACTTCTAACAGCTTGAAACATGTGTTTTCTATCAGAACAACAAAATACACAATAAACAAAAAGCAGACAATGGATGAAATGGGACCCAAACTTGCTTTGTGACCATTTTTGGGTGATCTGACATTGTACATACACACTATAGCATGTATGCACTATAAAGCATGTATGCACTATATCAAAACACATCTCTTCCTATCCCACCATCCCCCCCACTCTCTCTCTCTCCCCCTACTATCTCTCTCCTCTTCCATCCCCTACTCTGTCTTAGTCTCTCTCTCCTCTCCCACCCCTACTCTCTCTCTCTCTCTCACTCTCCCTCTCCTACTCCTGCTCCCATTGCCTGCTCTCTCTCTCTCTCTCTCTCTCTCTCTCTCTCTCCCTCTCCTACTCCATCTCCTATCACCTACTCTCTCTCTCTATCCTCTCCCATCCCCTACTCTCTCACTCTCTATCCTCTCCCATCCCCTACTCTCTCTCTCTCCTCTCCCATCACCTACTCGCTCTATCACTCTCTCTCCTCTTCCAACCCCTACTCTCTCTCCTTCTCACATTGCCTACTCTCTCTCACCCTCTCTCCTCTCCCATCCCCTACTCTCTCATTCTGACACACTCTCATCCTCCCCTCTCTCTTAGGATACTCTCTCTCTCTCCCATCCCTTACTCTCTCTCTCTCTCTCTCTCTCCCTCTCTACTCTCTCTCCCATTCCCTACTCTCACTCTCTCTCCCACCCCCTACTCTCTCTCAAAATCTGTCACATCCCCTATTCTCACTCTCTCTCTCTCCCCCATCCCATTCTCTCTCTATGGCACCCCCTACTCTCTCTCACTCTCTGGCACTCTCTCCCATCCCTACTCTCTCTCTTATACACACTCTCATCCCCCCTCTCTCTCCCTCTCCCACTCCCACTCCCACTACCTACTATCTCTCTCTCTATCTTTTTCTCTCTACTCTCTCTCTCTCATCCCCTACTCTCACACTCTCTCGCATCCCCCTACTCTCCCTCACACGCTCTCCTATACCCTACTCTCACTCTCTCTCCCATCCTATTCTTTCTCTCTACCACCCCCTACTCTCTCTCACTCTTTCACACTCTCTCCCATCCCCTACTCTCTCTCTTACACACAATCCCATCCCCCCTCTCTCTCCCTCTCCCACTCCTCCCACCACCTAGTCTCTCTACCATTAGCTACTCTCTCTCTCTCTCTCTCTCTCTCTCCCCCCCCCCTCTCCCATCCCTTAAAATCTCTCTTTTATAGATAAACACTCCCATCCCCCCTCCTCTCTCTCTCTCTCCTCTCCCATCCCCTACTCTATAGATCTCTCACACACACTCACATCCCCCTCTCTCTCTCCCCCTCTCCCACTCCCTCTCCCACTGCCTACTATCTATCTCCCTCTCCTTCTCTACTCTCTCTCCCATCCCCTACTCTTACTCTCTCTCTCCCATCCCCTACTCTCTCTCACACTCTCTCCCATCCCCTACTCTCTCTCTCTCTCTCTCCCATCGCGTAATCTCTTTCTATGTCACCCCCTGCTCTCTCTCACACTCTCACACTCTCTCCCATCCCCTATTCTCTATCTCTCTCTCTTACACACATTATCATTCCCCCTCTCTCCCTCTTCCACTCCCTCTCCCACCACCTACTCTCTCAACCCCATTCCATACTCTCTCTCTCCCCTCTCCCATCTCCTACTATCACTCTTTCATAGACACACACACACACTCCCATCTCCCCTCTCCCTCTCTCATAATCTATCCCTCTCTACTCTCTCTCTCTCCCATCCCATACTCTCACTCTCTCTCACACACTCTCTCCCATCCCCTACTCTCACTCTCTCTACCACCCAGACTCTCTCTCACACTCTCACACTCTCTCCAATCCCCTACTCTGTCTCTCTTACACACATTCCCATTCCCCCTCTCTCTCCCTCTCTCACTCCCTCTCCCACTGCCTAGTCTCTCTCCCTTGTCCCCTACTCTCTCTCTCCCGTCTCCCATCTCCTAAACTCTCTCTTTCACAGATACACACTCCCATCTCCCCTCTCCCATCCCCTACTCCCTATATATCTCACACACACTCCCATACCCCCTCTCTCCCTCCCAATCCCTCTCCCACTACCTACTATCTCTCTCTCTCACCCTCTCCCTCTCTACTCTCTCTCTCCTATCCCCTACTCTCGCTCTCTCTTTGCTACCCCTACTCTCTCTCACACTCTCACACTCTCTCTCTTACACACACTCCCATCCCCCTCTCCCTCTACCTCTCCCACTACCTACTCTCTTTCTCTCCCATCCCCTACTCTCTCTCTATCTCTCTCTCCCTCTCCCATTCCCTACTCTCTCTCTTTCACACACACACACCCATGCCCCCTCTCTCTCCTCTCCTATCCCCTACTCTGTATCTCACTCACTCTCCCTCTCGCACTCCCTCTCCCACTATCTACTCTCTTTCTCACTCTCACTCTCTCTCTCTCTCACTCTCACTCTCTCCCTCTCTAGTCTCTCTCTACCACTCCCTACTCTTTCTCACATTTTCACACTCTCTCCCATCCCATACTCTCTCTCTCTTACACACATTTCCATCCCTCCTCTCTCTCTATCTCCCACCACCTACTCTCTCTCTCTCTCTCCCATCCCCTACTCTCTCTCAAGCTACTTTCTCCCCCCTCCCATTCCCTACTCTCTCTTTCACACACATGCACTCCCATCCTCCTCTCTCTCGCTCTTCCTCTCCCACTTTGTCTCCCACCACTTACACTCTCTCCCCCCCATGCCATCCCCGACTCTCAATCTCTCTCTCCCATCCTATACTCTCTCTCTCCCCATCCCCTACTCTCAATCTCTCTCTCCCATCTTGTACTCTCTCTCTGCCACCCCTACTCTCTCTCACACTTCATCTCTCTCTCTCTCATCCCCTACTCTCTCTCTCTTACAAACATTCCCATTACCCCCTCTCTCCCTCTCCCACTCCCTCTCCCATCACCTACTCTCTCTCTCCCATCCCCTACTCTCTCTCTTTCACACACATCACACACTCCCAACCCCCCTCTCTCTCTCCTCTGTCATCCCCTACTCTCTAGATCTCTCTCTTACACACACTCCCATCCCCCCTCTCTCTGCCTCTCCCTCTCCCTCTTCCACCACCTATTATCTCTCTCTCTCTCACTCTCTACTCTCTTTCCCCCATCCCCTACTCTCTCTCTCCCCTCTCCCATCCCCTACTTTCTCTCTTTTCCACCCCTACTCTCTCTCACACTCTTACACTCTCTCCCATGCCCTACTCTTAATCTCTCTCTCCCATATCGTACTCTCTCTGCCATCCCTACTCTCTCTCACTTCCTCTCTCTCCTATCCCCTACTCTCTCTCTCCCCTCTCCCATCCCTTACTTTTTCTCTATCTCTCTCTCGCACACACATAGCCATCGCAACCCCCTCTCTCTTCCTCTTGCTTTACATCTCGTCTTCCCTTTTTATGCACTATTTGGGTCTCAATAGTGCGTGCGCCCTATAGTGCGCACACACTATTAAGACTCAAATTCAAAAAGGTTTAAATAGTGCATGTGCACTATAACACACACATGCTTTAGGACATATGTGCTATTCAAAGCTTTGCATTAAACCATGCCTAAGGCTTGGTTTTTCCTTGGAGATCCAACCCAAAGGTTTCGAGTCTATAAACTAGTTTGAGACATGTTTTGCTGCAAAGATACAAAAAATGATTGATTTTTCTTGTGTGCTCTCCTTCAAGATTCCTCATGGTTGAGTATTGATAAAATTAGGTTACATGACATTGTAGGTCTTTGTGTTAGCTATATAACCATATAATTTATTTTTAATTTGAACTAGTTCAAGCCTTTCATCTATAATTTCTTTTGAATGTATGTCCATTTTTTGTCAAAAACCAACATGTACTAATTGGGCTGCAGATTTTAGCTTGTTCATCAAATTTTGTGACAACTTGGTTTTTTAGAAACTAGACTCGATTCTACCCATTTTGAAAAAAAAAGTTTTGATTTTAGATTAGTTTTCAATCATTTCTAGGGGAGCACACAGATATTTCACATTTTTGGGATGTGTCTAGTTAAAAAATTCATTAAAAAAATACACATTATAAATTACCCAAAGAATTTGGGATAAACTACATAGTGTTAAGTAACTTTTGACTAGAGTGATTAAATAATTTCAGAAAAAATGTTAAAATTTTAGGGGGGGCACACTTTGTACTGTGTTATGTTTTTTTGGAATAAATAGTATCACTTTCTGTGGCCCCCTTTTTTGAGGACCTAAATCTAAACCATTTTGAAAAAAAATTAGTAGTTTAGAAACTAGATTCAAAGGACTACTTTTTTTTTTGTCATATCTTAAAATTTTGAGCCTGACTATCTTCAAATTCTTGTTGAACTTCAGAAATTGCTAATTTAAAAAAAAAGGTGTCCACTTATACCCCCCTTTTGGCACCACAACTTGGTGCACTTACGCACCTACCTAACACTCATTAACTTGGTAGGTGAGTTTGAATCCTAAAAGGAGAGGGAAAACATTTTTGTCCCAAGTAAAAGGGAAGAGGTGTTGGGATAATGGGTGTTGCACACATTGTATAATATTGTTTTATTATGTAATGTTGCACCTATATGGACATGCAACATGTAAATATTCGCATGGGATATACTTGATGAGTTGTATCATAACATTGTGATAATATTTCATGTAATTATATAATATTGGGAAAAAGAAATTAAATTCCAAAACTAAATGTGGTGTCAATGGGTTAGGTAGAACATGGTTTATGTAATACCATTTGGTGGTTTTGTGGGACTTTATACTATATGAGAAGCCACAAAGGTAGTTGTAAAGACAAGTGAGAAGACAAAAGACAAAAAGGGAAAGAGTCGAGCAGGACAAGGCTTGATAGGTTAGTCAAGGGAGCATTTGTGAAGGTTGAAAGCATGGCATGGGATGTGTGGATTCATTCTTGTTCACGTAGATTGTTTGGTAGTGGCTATGGCTTTGAAGGCTTCCATGGTTGTATTGCAATGGTGTTTTTGCTAAATAATACATGGTGATGGATGCTTTTGGAGGCTAGATTTTTCCCAAAGTATATCTTGTGTCACAATTTTTTATGAGTATGTTGTTTATTCTCTTGCATGTGGATTTCAATTGCATATTTATTTTAGATCTATTATGGATTATGTGGAAATGGTTATATTATTTGTTATGAGTTTCTTTACAAGTGGTATCAGAGTTAAGGTTTTATTATTGTAACTCTAGATTAAATCCATGAGAATGCATGAGAAGATAAAAGAAAGGGAAAGATATATGAGATTCATAGGTTGTTTATTACAAATATGAAGGTTTTGGGTTTTCTTTTATGATGGGATGTTGGCATATTTTGGACATGTGAAATTGTTGGACAGAAGGATTTTTTGGATGTTTCATTTAAATGAGGGTTTTAGGGGGGAGCTTGCATAAATGACCTCTTGGGTGAAAAAAATCTCACCATTAGATCCATGTCGATGTTTCCAAAAATTTTGATATGTAATATGCACTAGTTTGCCCATGTTCAGAGGAAATGAAAGAGCTTTTTATTTTCAGCGTGTGATGGCTATCAAATTTAATCCCATTGAAATTTTTGTCACAAAAAAATAGATCATAGTGAAAATGGTAAAAAGACTATCTTAGCAAAATGGCCATAACTTTCTCTTAGGCTATCAAATTTCAAACTTCTTATAGGCATTGGAAAGCTAATTCAAAGCACTATAGCTTGGTGTAGGTTTAATTCTGTGATTTGGACATTATTTAGTTTTTCAAAACCCGAAAGTCAGATGTTGTTTATTTTGAGCACAAATTAGGGTATAACTTGGGCATATGGAGTTATATTTTGGACTTCAAGTAGTAAACAGAAAGCTCTTGGAGAGCTCTACACATTGGTTCAAATTTGGTGCACATTTGGCTTGATTTATTTGGTGATATATTAATTTGAATAGTTTATGGTATATATTGACTATGGTAGCATTGTGAGTTTATGACATTTTATGTTTGGAGATTTAAGATTTGATGTCATTGTATACTCAGTTCATATTTCAGATTGGTCTTATCATAATATGGTTATCAGTATTTGGTTTGGATATGTATGATGACTTGTTGTTTCTACAACTTGTGTAGTGTTGTAAGTATATGGGTTGTCTTTGCGCATTAATCTTTCATTATTGGTGCTTATTTAGATTGGTGGCTTTTATTTGGGTTGTCTATTCCCTAAGTCATATGATTTTTTAATTTTTTCTTCATGTAGAAGGGATGGGATGTTGTTACCAGGTATAGTCATAGTAGAAGATTACGATTGACTATTTTATACTGATAGGTTGGACATATTGAGAGCCAAATGCTCAGTTCATGGATGTGACCATGGTGTCATAGATTTTGGAATGACATGATTGGATATATAGGTACATCCTTAATGTTCATTATTTTGGATTCCTAATTTGGTTATGGTGATGTATCTTCTTAGTTGAGGATCATGGTTATTCGGTTTTTTTTGAGGAGATTATGATGTGCACTTTGAGTTCTTTGATAGCTTGATGCCTTGGTTGATTCTCATGGTTAAAGGATGGTTTATTCATCATGTGTCATGGATATCTTGGATACACAGTTTAATGGTAGCTTATGAAACCGATGAGGTGATAGTGTAGGATTAGTTCATGGTTTGGTTTGTATCTTCTTGTTTTGGAGATCTTGGTTTCACTTGGTATTGACACTTTGGTTGTGTGTGTAGACCTGGAGGATCTTCATGTAGGAGATGAATTTTATGATGCCATAGGTGACTTGGTACCATGGTTGAGTGGGAATTTTTTGGCATTGATATATTTATTGAGTGTTTGCAGATGTTGGAGGTTTGTCTTAGATCCTATTGCTGCAAAAGCATCTTTGACATTTACATGGTGCACTTGTTATCTTCATGGTGTGTGAAGATGATTAGATCTTAAGGACTCATGAGGTTCTTAGTTATGTTCATGGTATGTGGAGATGGGTTTTTTTCATGGTGTGTGGAGATGGTTGTATCTTGAGGACTAATGGGGTTCTTGGTAAAGGTGTGGTTTATGCTTTCATTTGACTTATTATCCTTGGTGTGAGGATACTTTTATTATTATGTCACAATATACTCTTGATAAATTTTTAGAATTTTTTGACATGTTATAGTATGTTCATATAGAGCATGTTATCTCTTTGGTTGAGATGGTTAGATCATGTTGTCATGTTTATGTTCCTAAGGCCATGGTTGGAACTTTGACAATGATCTTGATTTAGTTTCTTGTTATTGAGTACATTTATCATAAGCTTGATACTTCATGATATTTCCATATTGCATTTGGAGTTGGCATGGATTGATTATTTATAGGTGCTCATGGATACTTAGAGATGGTGATGATGCTGATTTCTCTTGGATTGGAGAAGTATTTGTTGGGATAGTTGATGGTTTCAACAGGAGAGTCCAAGGGGCATTCACCTGATATGGACTTGAGATGAGATTGTTCTTAAATGAGTCTTGGTTAGAGACTTGGGTATCTTGATAATCATTCTCATTCCCCACTTTTGGTCTAGTCAATGATTTGCTACTTGAGAGGTATAGCCCACCATTTCTCTCAGGTGCACTATATTTATGTTTGTCTTTCATGGATACAGATCTTGAGCTATGTTAGGAACCCGTGTGTTCCTTCTGTTTATTTTGTTAGAGTAGTGTTGTTGGACGCATATGCTTTGTAAGTCGTCCCGTGAGTATATTTTATTATCCCACATGCATAGGTAGTATTACTTTTCTAGATCGTACTCAGTATATAAGAATAGGTTGAGGCCCTTGATGGACACGGACGAATTTATTGTATTGAGCTTGCTCAAAGGAGGTTACCCCCTCGAAGTGGCCTGCGATCAGTAGATTCATTCTGAGTTCTGCTATCACTTTGTATTCTGTTATTTCGAGCATTCTCACGATATTGCTATAAGGAGGTTCATCACAAGATATGGTACATGAGTTGGTTCTAGAGGGTTCATTTGAGAGATGGTTTAGCATTGGTTATCTCTTTGTGCATATGTTGTTATGTTGGTTGAGTTTGGGAGATGGTTTTATGTTGGGCATATTCCTTGGATTAGGAATGATTTATAAGTTTGATCTTCTTGTGAGAGGCTTACATCCATGATTAGTTATATGATATGGTTTGGGTTTTGTTGAGGTTTCATGGTTGGGGTTTTATGGATGAGATCATACTTGCACAGTTTACATCTAGAGGCGTGTGTAGAAGGACATGATACAGGTTATGATTTCCATAGTTTCTTGTTGGTCTTGGTTATCTTCCTAGATGTCTAATTTCACTTACATTGGATTTGAGATTGTGATAACTAGTTTGTGTTCATGTATGTCATGTGAGAGATGACATGGTTATTTATTTATCTCTTTCCTCTATTTGTTGTGGAGAGTTTGGGAGATTGTTGGAATTTTTTTTATAAGATTTTTTCTTGCATGTTATTGGTTTATGTGTTGTGGATGTCCTTGAGACTACATGGATTCACTTCTTTGAAATGTTGTGAGTGGATTGGTTATAGATTTGATATTATATTTTGTAGTGGGAGCTTCTTGGTATATATGTGATAGGTATTTCTCTTGAGGCTTGTGATTGCAAGTTATAGATTGGATATGTTGATGATCTGAGATTCACTTGGTATACATTTGGAGGTATGGATAGTTGGATGGGTTTGACACTTGTTGTGGGTACTATTTCAACTATGGATATTTTGACAACAACAGATACATGTGATTACCTTTGGATCAAGTTTTTTGTTCTTGGCATTTTAGTTGGTATAAGATTTGATGATCTTCTAATGTGACAAGTTGGGTGGCTTTCTCTTTGGATGGCTTTCATGTATGTTCGATGGTAGTAGCATAATAGGAGTTGAGATCATTCATGTTTGAGAAGCTGGATACTTTGATTTTGTTGCAGGTACCAGGATGGAGCACATGGTGTACTTTGATCTATGATGGTGGATGTGTTGGGAGGGATTGTTCCCTTGTTCATTGATGTGGCTTTAGACTGACCTTATGCAATGTATACAAAAAGTGGTAGATTGTTGAGATAATGAGTGTTTCACACATTGCATAATATTGTTTTATTATATAATCTTACACCTAGATGGATGTGCAATATGTAAAGATTTCCATGGGATATACTTGATGAGTTGTATTGTAACAGTGTGATAATATTTCATGTAATTATTTAATATTGGGATAAAAGAATTAAAATTCTAAAATTAAATGTGGGGTCAATGGGTTAGGTAGCACGTGGTTTATGTAATACCACTTGGTGGTTTTGGGGTACTTGCTACTATATAAATATCCACAAGGGTAGTTGTAAAGACAAGTGAGAAGACAAAAGAGAAAAGGGGAAAGAGTTGAGTGGGACAAGGCTTGACAAGTTAGCCAAGGGAGCATTTGTGAAGGTTGGAAGCATGACATGGGATGTGTGGATTCATGCTTGTTTACATAGATTGCTTGGTAGTGGCTATGGCTTTGAAGGCTTCCATTGTTGTATTGCAATAGTGTTTTTGCTGAATAATACATGGCGATAGATGCTTTTGGAGGCTAGGTTTTTCCCTCAATGAGGGTTTCTCAGGGTATATCTTGTGCCATATTTTTTTGTGGGTATGTTATCTATTCTCTTGCATATGGATTTCAATTGCATATTTATTTTAGATCTATTATGGATGATGTGGAAATCATTATATTCTTTCTTTCAAGTTTCCTTGCAAGAGGCTCATTAATCATTCGATTAAGACAGAGGAGAAGAAGCCGACCAAAAAATAGAGATAGGAAGAAGATGAACATATCAAAGTAGAAGTGAAAAAGAATATTTAGAATAAAGATCACATGATAGAATGAAGGTTCAGTTTTAGTGTATGCTACTACACATGTTTGAATCCCTCTATCATTCTGTAAGTTCATTCCTTTTTGTCTTGTGAAGCAGTGATTGCTCTAGGTGTTATTGTATGTAGCCTTTAGTGCTATAAGTTTAAGATTAAGTTTTATCAGTTGAACTTTTTAGTATTTTTTCTAGTTGAAGCCAAATGCTCCTAGATTTTGTAATAGTTTAACTTAGTTGAATAGAAAGAAAGAAATTTGGAATACTAATCAATCTAGTTGTGTTGGTTCAGTGTTGTCTCCTTTCTATTCATTATTGCATGGTGCCTATTATTTGAGAAGTTCATACTTGCAAGTTTTGTTGTTCCTTTCTCTCTATTTTAATGGTGGAAAAGCTCAGATATAAGTTTGTAGATAACCCACTTGGTTCATATAATGCCTACCCCTACTTGACTTTTTTGTTGCAGTGTCAGATTCATTAGGTTAATTTTTAGATTATCTTTTATGATTATCAGTGCGTGGTTACTGGATTAGATTAAATGTATTTCATACTCAGTATTATTTATGTGATGAGCTATTTGAGTTATGTAGTTATTTAATGTATGCATGATTGCAGTTTGATGGTGATTATATACAATGAATCTTGTTATTTAATGATTTTGGTTAGATGAATGATTTTTATGCAATTTCGATGGATACTTACCTTATACTTGCATGTGTATGGTGTTCGTGTATGTTTTCTTTATGTTTGACATTTCTAATGTAGTTGAGGAAGGGAGTAATTCTTACCTACTAGTTAGGATCTACATGATGCACCACTTCCTGCCATTGCCTATTTAGTTTAGAATATTGTGTTTGTATATGTGTGGATTTATGTAGATTGAAGGTATCACATATCAACTTTCATGAATTGCTAGATGAATGTACCTTATCGTAGTATTTCAGTGGCATAAATCGGGAGATAACTTTTGAGTCCAAATCCTAACCTAAGCCAATTGTCTTAGAAAATAAGACAAGTATTTGAGTAAGTTTCACCCTTCCGAATTCGTCAAGCGATGTGAATTCGTGATTATAACCCTTTACTTTTATTTAGTTTTATGTTATGTATGCTGGGTTGTTGTATTTGGTTTTGTGGATCTGTGATGATTTTTTTTTCAATTAAATCAAATTAAAAGATAATTTAATGAAAATTTTGTAAAAAAAATTGATATTTAATTATATTTAATTAATTAAATAAATGAATTAAATCTAAAGATTTTATTAGAGTTCTAATATAGGCATATTTATATTTATTTATTTAATAATAAATTATTTAGGAGTTTTATTTTCATAATAAATTATAAATAATATTATTAGTTGAATTAATAAATATATTATTAAAACTTCTTTTCAGTATTGAATTCAATTTGAAAACTCTTGTATGGGAGTTATTGTTCCTTGATTGAGAAGCATTTTTTATATGCTTTGAGTAATTGAAACCCTCATGTTGAAATTATTGCTTTTTACTTTCAAAAGCATCTGTAATGAATGAAGGGATTTAAACCCTTGTTAATTTGACATTCCATTTTTAGAAAGTTTCCATTTTTTGAAAGTTTATATTTTTAGTAAGTTTTCATTTTTGGAAAGTTTTAATTTTTAGTAAGTCTCTATTTTTGGAAATTTTTCATTTTTAGTAAGTTTCCATTTTTTAGTAAGTTTCCATTTTTAGTAAGTTTCAATTTTTGGAAAGTTTTCATTTTTAGTAAGTTTTCATTTTGAAAAGTTTCCATTTTTAGTAAGTTTCCATTCTTGAAAAGTTTTCATTTTTAGTAAGATTCTATTTCAAGAAAGTCTCTAGTTTTAGCAAGTTTCTATTTCGAGAAAGTTTTTATTTTTAGCAAGTTTCTATTTCAAGAAACTTTCTATTTTTAGCAAGCTTCTATTTCGAGAAAGTTTCTATTTTTAATAGGTTTCCATTTCAAGAAAGTCTTTATTTTTAATAGGTTTCTATTTTAGGAAAGTTTCTATTTTTAGTAAGTTTCAATTTCGAGAAAGTATCTATTTTTAGCAAGTTTCCTTTTTGGAAAAGTTTTTCCAAAATTTAATTAAGCTAAAATTATTACGGTAATAATTGATTATTATTATTATTAATTTTAATAAGTATTGTTAAAATTTAAAATTTGATTATTTGAAGATTTGATTTATTACTTTATTATTTAAATATAATTCTAAAGTAAATTAAAAATAAAAGAAATTAATTGGGCAAATTAATGGTTATCTTTAGTAAACTTGGGTTGTGCTTGATGATTCAATTTTATATGAAAATGATTTATAACACTAGGGGGATTTTATGATACAAAAAACCTTAGTAATTATCTTACTTTGATAAGATGAAAACTGTAATGTGTATGGTTACTAAACTCTTATGTTTGATAACAAATTGAACTATGAAACTATGTTCACACAACTTTATATGATTTGTTGAATCGTCTAGAATTCTAGTAAACTCGAAAACCTTAGTAAATCTGGTAACTAGGGAAATGGAAATTGAAACTCTATTTGAGATCGCAAACATTATGAACTATAATATTTGAAAAATGAAAATTGAAGTTACTTGAAAACCTTTAATGAAAATTAAATTGTTGTATTTTCTAAACCTAATATTTTGTGAAAGTTACTTTTGTATGTACTCTTTTTTATGATGTGTGATTTTATTGATGTTGGGTTTCAGGGTTTGACTTAGTACTTTGACCAAATCAGGATGTTTACCAAAGGCTCGAGAATTCTATTTTGTGATGTCATGATGATATTTTGATCATGATCTTTTATACTCAACCATGGTGATGTGTCTTGTATGCTCTATGGAGTGTTTTGATCTATTGATTGTTATTGCTTTCCAATGTTCTTGTGTGAAACTAAGTTGAAGGGTGTGACCTATCTGATATAACCTTTGAGTCTTCGATTAGTTATCTTTGATTGCTTCCCAGTTGCTTGTATAGGACTGAGGTGATACTATGATTTATTTTTTGTTGATGTAATGTTGTGACATGGATTTGGTTTATGTGTAGTTGATTTTTGGGATCAAACCTACTAGGATGATCATATTGGTAGAATTTGTGATTATGATCAGTGATTTTCAGTACTTGTGAGTTTCTTGTTTAAGAATTGATGTATGGTATGTGGTCTTTTGTGATCTTTTTCTTTTTCTAAGCTTAGGGTAGGTTATCTATATGCCATATTAGGAAGTGGCTTGCAATGGAGGCCAAAGCCCTAATGAGGTTGCTTGAGTAACCCATTGTAGGTTATTTTAATAAGTGATAACATTTCATTAAATGGGTTTAAAATGAATTAATAAGATATGGTACCACATAAAGTCACTAGGGGGGTGAAGTCCTGAGAGACTACCAGGTTAACCTTAGAGTTGACTTGTTAGTATACCTTGTCTGTATAAAAGGATACTAATGCCACATAGAGACACAATGGAGAAAGAGTCTAGAGAGGCTGCCAAGGTAACCTTAGAGTTAGCTCATGTGATAACACTTGCCAACCTACATAATAGATTTTCCACATGTTTGTGTTGCCTCTAGGATTAGGTGATACTTGTATCTTGGTACCCTTTGAGATAGTTTTCCTTCATGTGATTCCTTGAACCTAGCTATTGGTTTTGACTTTTGAGTTTTTTATCCTATTTGGGACTTGAGTTTATCTCCTCAGCGAGGTGGGAGTGGGCCTTTTTGGGTTCCATGATGTCAGGTGGTAGTGCTTTTTCTTATACCATTGAGACCTGACCGTTGGATGTCATTGCTTGATGTATTTGTGCAGATGTTCCTTTCTATCCAATCTTGTATTTCTATGATGGATGGTTATACCTTTGTATTTGATTTTTTGAATCTTATGAGATGCTGTAATCTATTTTTATGTTGTATATTCTTTCAACCCTTCATACCCTGTGACCTGTACAGTGGATGATGGTGCACTATGATTATTGCCAAGTGGCATTCGAGATGATTGTATATTATTTAAATGGATTTAAACTTGTGTATTATTATTTGACATGGATTTATTATATGTTGGTTTTAGTCTTAATTAAACTTAAATGTGATTCAACATCATGGGACCCTTAAAAATTGTAATTTGTTTTATGGTATGGGTTTATGTGAATGCTAATTGCTTCCGCAATTCTATAACTATTGTTGTTAGGTTATTATCTTTAACTTTAATAAAAAATGTTTCACAAACTTAGTGAAAATTTAGTGTAACTTCTTTTGAGTTCCCTAGTAGGGCATTATAGTTCACTCCTTAAACAAGCTCTTCCTTTATCAACTCGATTTGTATAAAACATGTTTCTTCTACTGATTCCACTAAGAAGCTATCGATCGCCCTTACCAAGTTCACTCAGTGGCTTAGTTGACCAAATTCACCTAGCCTTTGTGTTTGTTGAGCATTAAGCTTTTTGAGCTCCACCTTCCTTTGGTGACCAAGCTCACTTGGAATCCACAGTGCCAAACTCCCCTTACTACCAAGCCCACTTAGCTCCTTAGTGTGTCGAGTTCACTCAAAACCAATTGTCTATCACTCAGCATCCTTTGCTTGCCAAGAAAAACTGTCACTCGACACCTTCTTGGACCAAGAAATTTTTTTAGCTTGTGAAGTTGCATTCTTTACATGATATTAGAGCTTTGAGGCACCACATCCATAGCAAGTTAGGGAATTTATTTTTTTCTAGGTATTTGACATAGTAGGAGATGCAAGAAGGATATGTCAATACCATCCTTTAACGGACATAATTATGAAACATGGGCAAAAAAGATGAAAACCTTAATGGTAGATAATGATTTATGGGAGTTTATGATCAATGGGTTCAATGATGTTATAATCCTTGTACTATATGCTACCCTCACAAACCCACATAAGACTCAGTTGAAGGAGTCAAGGAGAAAGGATGTGAAAGTATTAAGTCTGATTGAGGTAGCAATGACAGAGATAGTCTTTCCCAAGATTGCAGTAGCAAATTATTTAGAGGAAGCATGAGACATCTTTGAGACTAACTTCAAGGGAACTAATAAGGTCAAATTAGTAAAGCTATAGATGATCAAAAGGGAGTTTTGGAACCTTCAAATGAAGGACAATGAACCTATTACAGAATTTAGCTCATGAATCTACACTTTGATTAACAAGATCAAATCAAATGGAGAATAATATGAAGAGAAAAGAATTGTGAAGAAGATATTGAGAAGTTTACCTCAGAAATATGACAATCTTGTGATGACAATTGAGAAAGAAAAGGACCTCACCACATTGACCATGGATGAGTTGATGGGAACTCTTCAAACTCATAAGCATTGGATTAACAGATCAACAACAGATTCCCAAGAGTAGTCTTTCAAGGTTTAAGATAATTTAACAGACAAGGGGAGAGGAACAAATGGCTTAGGTAGAGGCATAGGAAGTAGAAGTAATGGAAGGAATTGGCGTGCCTCTCGTGTTTGTAGTTTTAACCTTGTCTATTTTGATTCAAGAGATGCTTGATACTCTTATTATATGCACTTTGCGATGACTTGAGGGTCAGATGTTATACTTTGATTCAGTACCATAGATGCTATACTACTATACTATTCAGTTTATCATATTTTCATGTTGATGCTATTTTGAGATGACAATAGATCTATGATGATATCTGGTTTATTGTTTATTGGACATATTTTTTGACTATGTTATATAAGGATTTTATGCTATGGTGATTTACTTCATTCATGTATCTTTATGCTTTCTGCTAATGTGAGTGGTGTAAATGGATTAATTAGTTATTTAATGCATTGAGTACTTCAACTATTATATTATATGCAGTTTCACTTGATCGTGTGTTTTAGTGTGCAAGATTTATATCACTGGTATTGGCCTATGGAGTTAGTGATTCAATTGTTTATATTTTACCAATGTCATCCCTGTATGGTCAATGTATCTTTATTTTCATCATTTAAATTAAACCTTTCAGTGATTGGCAAATCTGAGCTCATCTGCATTATGTGATTAGACTAGTGAGCATGTTTGTTCATTTAGAGGTTTGCTCTCTCATGCAAGTGTTAAATATTTTTCTATGATTTTGGGTTTTTGAGCTTTAAATATTTTTAGATTTAATTTCTAGTAGGTTTACCTTAGGTGAATTCCCATTATGGAGAATAATCTATTTTCATTTGGGTTAATTCAGAGTCTAGCTACTATAGTTGGCTATTTGCCCTAATTGACTATTCACTCAAAAAGTGAATAAGTGTTGAAAAAGGAATTTAATTCCTCACTTTTTTAATTTCATTTTTAGAATTTAGAGAGCTCTTTTGAGAATCCTCTTCTGAAGGATTCAATCTTTTGTTTGTTTTGGGAGTTGTGAGCATGGGATCTTCATGAGGTTGGTCTCGTTGGATTCAGCTCGAGTAGACCTTGCTTTGCCATGATTTTCAGCAAATTCAGCAAGCATTCTATTTTATTTTATTGTGTGAGTTTTAGTTTCTACCCTTTTGCTGCCAGGTAAGGCTTTCCCTTTTTCTTTTCTTTTTTCACTCCATTTCAGCTTCTATTTTTGTAGCAATTTGTTAGGAGGTTGAGACTTAGTGTTCCCCTCCATTTCTGTTTATTGGTTTTGCCTGGTTGGTCGAGTATGAAAATTTTCCCTATTTTTGGGATGAGGGTTTGGGACTTTGAGTCATTATGCTGGCTATTTTTGCATATGATGTCCGAATTCATTTTTTTTAGATTTTTGGGGTTTTTGTGCCCAAAGGCCAAATGGGTTTTAGTTTCAAAAAATTTCCAAATTTTTAGGTTTTTACCTCATTTTATGTACCACCCTATTTTCTCAAATTTTCTCGGCACAATGTGGTTCGTGGACCTAGATGATCCATTTGGATATCACTCAGACCACTATTGCATTTCTATTTTGCGTTGGGATGCATGTAGCATCTGTCCTACTCAATCTACTTCAATTGAGTGACTTTATGCTTGTGTTCTCATCTATTCCTTGTGTTATGATCTTCATGATGGTGGTGCGCCACACATTAGTATGTACATGTACATTTGTCAGGTGACTTGCGAGGCCCAATCTTCTGTGGTACTTTTAGAAGTTAAGATCATTGTGGTTGGGTTGGGAGTTTGTACACCTATGGGCACTCATGGTTGGATCAGCATGGGTAGGCTAGGGTAGCATATGGATTGGGCTTCTATCTCATAGCTTGGCGATCATGACTCCACAAGTATGGCAGAGGGAGTTTTAATTAAGTGATAACTAAAGAAAATATTGGGTGGTAAAAAAATTAAAGATAATAAAATGTATGTGTGAGAGACTTTCCATTGAGGGATGTTATATTTGCATGATCCAAGCTTGGGCTTGTTGATGCCAAGTGACTCTCCATGATGTCAGCCCCTACATAGTAGCCCATTGAGATGTCTGACCAAAACCTATATTTTATGCATTGTCTATGTCTTGGATTCAGTCATCATACTGCTTGGCGTGTGTGTTAGCCATGGATTTTTTTTTGTGTGTGTTTGTGGTTGGATCATTATCTCTATCAGCATGAAGAGTGTAGACCTATAGGTGCCACATGGTTGGGAGGTATAGATACCTTCATTACTACTAGGGACTAGTGTACAAAGATAGTCTTTTGTTCTAGCACGACCGTTGCTAGATGTTGTCACTTGGTACTTTGGGTTTTGGAGTATGATTTCTTGTAATTTATGTTATCATTGGAATGCTTTAAGATCATGTTTAAATGATGTTATTTATTGATGCATTTCCTTACTTTGATGATTAGCATGCGATAGGTGATGTTATCTATGTTGTAGGACTATCTTATGCTTTCCACTAGCATGTTAGATTTCCTTATGCTTATGTTGTAGCATGTTTTAGTAGTGATGTACTTATTATGATAGTAACAATGATCTAATCAGTGTATTTGGATATTATGTACGATAGATGGCTAGGACCCACAATGTTTTTATGATGCTATTGACGATTAGGAGGAACCACGTACTTAGTTGTTTTATTCATTATAATGTTATTTCTATTACTGTGATGTTCGCTTCCATTCTTTTCCTTCTCACTATTTTTTAGATGGTTAGTTGTTGCTTTCATCCTTCAGTATTATATTCGAGTGTTTACACCTTGAATTATGGATCTGGTACTCCTCAGTGTGGAGGTCTTGTTCTCTATTTTACTTCTTTTTCTTTTCCTTAAGGGTTTTCTTATTTTTCCTAGGTGACCATGTGTCAACATGGTGGGATACAATAAAGTGTCACATGCCCATTATAACTCTTTCATGTGTTTCCTGATTGTTTCACATGCCTCTTGGAGTTTTGTTATGTGATACTTTCTAGTATGGCACTCCCTTTGAAGAAGTGTTGTACGATACTTAAAAAGTATTGCACACCATTGAGAGAAGTATTGCTCATTCCTTGAAACTGTTGCACAATATTGGAAGGTATTTCCCAATGCTGATTTAAAGTATCACCTAGAAATTGTGAAAATTTGTGCAGGTAGGCAGCAGGCACTTTTTGGTAAGACCCAAACTTTTTGAGAAGTGTTTCGGGTACTCTCTTCAGTGTTCTTGAAGCTTATGGTGTCACATTTTGATTTTAGTTGTGTGTCTTTTGTAGTCAATCCTTTGGGGTTTAAAATGTATCATTTAAGTATAGCTTATACTTAAGATATGTTTTAATATATGCAACGATTCATTTGAGATAGGTTCCAGACCTTTACGAGCTAAGATAAAGATCCTAGGAAATTTTAGGGCATCAGGATTTTAGACTTAGCCACTTTTGAAGATTCAACTTTTGTCTTTCAACTTGGGTGATCTATTTTATTTTCTTGTTGTGTTTTGGTTAGTAGTGGCATTTGGAGAACTGTTGGTATTTGGATGAATGTCAATCTTTCATTGTGATCTTTGTGATTCGTGTATGTTTTTTTTCATGTGCTCATACACTTGTAATTTTTTTTTATAATCTTGGCTTGTATTTAACCTCATTCCAAGGATATGCAGGTAGGGCATTACATCTAGTATCAGAGCCCATGTTGCAACACTAGGATCTCTATGTTATGCTTCCACTATGATTTTGTTTTCCATTATGTACTATATTATGTTGTTATTTTGATATCTTGTTGTTCATGGTTTTGACTCTTATGCTTGTAATCCAATTTTTCTGACATTATCTTGTTGTTCCCATAGTGATGCCTCCTGCACATAGACCTGGTGGTTATGGTGGTACCCATAGACGTAACCATGGAGAAGAACACCATGAGGAGGGATGTCAAGAATGAGAGGGAGAACAAGTTAATTCTAATCAGAATGCCATGGGAGCATTGATGCCAGTGCTTAAGGAAATTCTTGCTCAGTTGGGCACTCATGTTGAGGAGTGCTAACAAGATTCCCACCATTCAGAGCATAGAGAGGAGGAACATGAATGTGAATGTTCTCACACTCCACCAAGTGGAAGAGGGCACCATTGGGGTGGCAGGGACTATAGCAGTGAAGATTCCATTAGATTAGATATCATGAAGTCCCTTCAGCAATCCAAATCGCTATTGTTTGATGGAAAGGGAAGTGGCCTCAAGGCTGAGACTTGGTTGTTGGACATGGAGCATTTCTTCACCATGTATCCATATTCAACAAACATGAGGGCCCATTATGCAATTATGCATTTGAGGGACAATGCATCCATTTTCTACAATATTGAGAGTCAAAAGATTCATACTAGTGTTGTTGATCTCACCTGGGAAATCTTTGAGGAGAGGTTTCAAGAGAGATTATTATCTCCTTAGTTTAGAGAGGCTCGTGTTGATGAGTTCCATGCAATCCAACAAGGTAACATGTTAGTGGATCAGTACAAAATCCAATTCTTTGAGCTTAGGAAGTATTCATGCTACAACAATGATGATTTACTCTTAGCTCACCATTTCATCCGAGGCCTTAAGGATGCCCTCATTGGGGAAGTTCATATGCATCAGCCCAGGATTCTTGTTCTCACTATAGAAAAGACATGTATTATAGAGAAGAATCTAGCTAGAGGTTTTAGTAGCAAATTAGGGTCTCAAAACCAAAGTGCTCAAAATTCCAGACAGGATGCATAGTATTCTCAGTCCTTAGGGAAGGCCTAGACTTAGTCAACACCCTCTTAGGGTGGTCCTCACTATAATAATAAGAGGTTTTGGGGAAAGGGTGGACAGTCTTCTAGTACCTCAAGTAAGAAAGGAGATAACCAGAATCAAGGACAAAAATCACAGTAGGATCATCCTCCTTAGAGTGCTCAGTAGAATTTTAGGAGGGGTAGTGCACCTTATCCTCATGCTAACTAGGATCGTTGTGGGAAAGGTCCCAACTTTATAGGAAACTATTACTCTTGTGGCCAACCTAACCATAAATCTTTTGAGTGTTTGATCAACCCTTCTTTAGGACCTAGTAAGGGTGCAACAAGGTCTAAGTCTACTATAGGAGATGTTTGTAGGAATCACAGTCTTTGTGGTGGTTGACAACCGTCAAGAAGATCATCAAGGTACAGTAGTTGAGGTTATAGGTATGTTACATAGTATTTCAACTTCAATTTTGTTTGACTCTAGTGCTTTTGATTCTTTCATTTCACCATCTCTTGTTAGGTGATGTGGGCTAGTGGCAATGCATTAGGTTGATAGGTTGTAGGTTGAGTTAGCGACATGTTCTAAGGTGGTTGTAGACTTGTTGGTCAACGGTTGTAGTTTGAATTTGGGAACATTCACTACCATAGTGGATCTATTCATTCTACTTTTGGGATCATATGACATTGTGTTGGGCATGGATTGGTTAGCCACCCATCAAGTGAATATTTATTGTCATTTCAAGACCTTTGGGAGTCTCGAGACCAATCTCACTTCATATGATCTTAGCTAATCAGCTAAAGCAGAGTGTGCATAAAGGTTGCTAGTTTTTTCTTGTGTCTCTTAGTGATCTCAAGGAAGCTGAGAGTCGCATGGTGACACGTAATGGTCACCCACTTCTTCATGATTATGTTGATGTGTTTCCTGATGAGATTTTTGGTATGCCACTGCAGTGTCACATTTATTTTTGGATTGATCTTGTACTAGGAGTGGAGCCGATTTCATGAGCTCCTTACCACATGACTACCCAGGAGTTGAGTGAGCTCAGATTGTAGTTGGAGGAATTATTGGCCAAGGGCCATATTCATCCAATTTTATCCCTGTGGGGTGCACTAGTCATCTTTGTGAAGAAGAAGGATGGTTCTTTGTAGTTGTGCATCGATTACTAATAGTTTAATAAGGTGACAGTGAAGAACCGTTATCCTTTTCTGATGATAGATGACTTGTTCAATCAGATGAAGGGAGCATGATTTTTCTCTCAGATTGACCTTAAGTTGGGATATCATTAGCTTTGTATCCAAAAGGCTAATATTCATCGAACAACTTTTTGTACATGGTATGGGCATTATGAGTTCACGATTGTACCCTTTGGGTTAACCAATGCACCATCAATGTTTATGAGTTTGATGAATGGTGTATTTCACACTTACCTCAATCAGTGGGCCATTGTATTCTTGGATGACATATTGATCTATTTGAAGACTATGGAGGAGCACAAAGTCCATTTACGTCAGGTATTATAGTGCTTAAGGGACCATTAGTTGTATGGCAACTTGAGTAAATGTGGGTTGTTCAAATTTGAGGTGAAGTATTTGGGACACATCATTATAGGTGATGGAATTGCAGTAGATCTGGAGAAGATTCATGCTATTATGGATTTTTGCGTACCCACTAATGTCTTAGAATTTTTTATTTTTATGGGATTGGTGGACTACTACCATTACTTTGTGAAGGATTTCTCATGAGTAGCTCATCCCATCACTTCTCTTCAGAGGAAAGGGAAGAAGTTTGTTTGGTCAAACTAGTGCGAGACAACAATTAATGCTCTTAAGGAGTGTTTGACTAGTGCACCAGTCCTTAGAGTGCCTAATCCTGTAGGTGATTTCATGGTTTACATAGATGTTTCGTTGGAAGGCGCAGGTGCGATACTGATGCAGGATGGTCGTGTAATTGAATATGAGTCTAGGAAACTCAAGGACCATGAGCTTAACTACCCCACTCATGATTTGGAACTCGTGGCCATAGTGTATGCCCTTGTTTGTTGGAGGCATTTTCTTTTGGGACATAGGTTTGAATTGCATAGTGATCATAGGAGCTTACATTATACCTTTACTTAGCCAAGCCTAAATGCATGACAACATTGTTATATGGAGTTCCTATGCAAGTATGACTTTGATGTTCATTACATTAAAGGGAAGGAGAATGTTGTCATGGATTCTTTGACTAGGAGGCAACATGAGGTATCAGTGGTGTCATTGGGAGTGAATTTGTGAGGCTGTATCTTGGAGGCTTTGCCTAGTGACACTTGGTATCAAGAGGTGAGGGCAGAGATCGAGTCTCAACATACCCTGAAGGTGAGATTTTTAGGTTATGTGCTTGAGACTAATAGACTAATGTGTCACATGGGGCATATCTATGTACCTATGTTGAGTAATCTTTGTACCTTAGTTTTGTCAAAAGCACATCATCCACCATATTTTGCACATCATGGAGTCAAGAAGATGCATATTAATCTCAAACTATTGTACTTTTAGGCAAGCATGAGGCATGATGTTGCTAATTTTGTTGCTAGATATCTTGAGTGCTAGAGAGTGAAGGCAAAGCATCAACATCTAATGAGTCTTTTATAGCCACATACCATTCCAAAGTGGAAGTGGGATATGATATCTATTGATTTTATCATAGGGTTGCCTATGTCATCATGGAGACACAATTGTATCATGGTGATAGTGGACAAATTGTCCAAGGTAGCACACTTTTCACCCATGAGAGCATCCTACACAGCTTCTTTTGTAGTGCATGTTTTCTTGGCAGATATTGTTCATTTGCATGGGATTCCTTGTTAGGTTATTTCAAATAGAGATCCAATGTTTACTTCTACACTATGGATGTATCTCTAGCATTCTTTGGGTGTGCAGCTCAATTTTAGTACCGCTTATCAACTAGAGATTGATGATCAAACTAAGAGAGTGAATAAGGTTCTAGAGGATATGCTTCACATGTATGTTATGGATAGGCAGGTGAAGTGGGAGGACTATTTGTACCTTGTTGAGTTTACATAAAAAAATGGGTATTATAGTTCTCTTGGTTTGTCACCTTTTCCGGCCTTGTATAGTACACCATGATGTACTCCTTTGAGTTGGGATCATTTAGAGGATCAAGTTCTTTTGGGTCTAAAAGTGCTTCAAGATATGTAGGAGTAGGTTGTTCGCATTAGGGAGCATTTGGTTACTACTCATGGTAGGCAGAAATAGTATGCAGATGCCCACAGGTTGGATCCTCACTTTTGTGTTGGCGAAAGGGTGTTTTTGTGAGTGTGTCTGAGGAAGAGCACCATCCATTATGGGAAAGGCTCTAAGTTGGTGCCATGTTTTGTCAAACCTTTTGAGATCCTTAAGAGGATTGGTCCTATTGCTTATCGACTAGTGTTGCCACCTAGTCTATTGTGTATCCATGATGTGTTTCATGTTTCTATTTTGAGGTAGTATATTTTGGATGTGTCCCATGTTCTTGATTGGGATGCTTTGAAGGTAGCGAACGAGCAACTTACTTTGGAGACCATTTGTATCCTACAACACTAGAGGCTAACCTTATGAGGTCAGGACATAGAGAAAGTAAGGGTCCAATGGGACCTAAGTGATGAGACCTCCGTGACTTGGGAAGATGCTACACGATTGAGGGGATTGTACCCCTAGCTTTTTACTAGCTTCTAGGAGTAAGCGTATGCTAGTGGGGGAGGATGTAGTGCTTCTCATGTTTGTAGTCTGTAACTTGTCTATTTTGATTTGAGAGATATTTGATACTCTTATTATATGTACTTTGAGATGACATAAGGGTCAGATGTTATACTTTGATTCAATACGATAGATGCTACACCGCTATGCTATTTAGTTTATCATATTTTCATGTTGATGCTATTTTGAGATGATAGTAGATCTATGATGATATTTGGTTTATGGTTTATTGGACATATTTGTTTATTATGTTATGTGATGGATTTTATGCTATGGTAATTTACTTCATTCATGTATCTTTACACTTTCTACGAACATGAGTGGTGTAAATGGATTAATTAGTTATCTAATGCATTAAATGCTTCGACTATTATGTTATTTGAAATTACACTTGATTGTGTGTTTTAGTGCGTAGGATTTATATCCTTGGCAGTAGCCTATGGAGTTAGTGATTTAGCTATTCATATTTTACCAATCTCACCCATGTATGGTCAACGTATCCTTATTTTAATTGTTTAAATTAAACATTTTGGTGATTAGTAAATTTGAACTCATCTACATTATGTGATTAGACTAGCGAGCATGTCTATGCATTTAGAGGTTCATTTTGTTATGAAAGTGTTAAGTTTTTTTCCTATGATTTTTGGTTTTTAGGCTTTAAATCTTTTCAAATTTAATTTCTAGTAGCTTTGCCTTAGGTGAATTTCTATTACGGAGAATAACCTATTTTCATTTGCGTCGATTTGGAGTCTAGCTATTACAGTTGGCTATTTGCCCTAATTGACTATTCACTCAAAAAGTGAATAAGTGTTGAAAAAGGAATTTAATTTCTCACTTTTCTAATTTGGATTTTGGAATTTGGAGAGCTCTTTTGAGAATCCTCTTTTGAAGGATTCGATCTTTTGTTCATTTTGGGAGTTGTGAGCATGGGATCTTCATGAGGTTGGTCTTATTGGATTCAGCTTGGGTAGACCTTGCTTTTCCATGATTTTTGGTAGATTCGGTGAACATTTTGTTTTATTGTGTGAGTTTCAATTTTTGCCCTTTTGCTGTTAGGTAGGGCTTTCTCATTTTTTTTTTTCACTCTATTTAAACTTTCATTTCTTGTAGCAGGTTGTTAGTAGGCTAAGAACTAGTGTTCCCCTCTATTTCTATTTGTTAGTTTTTCCTGGTTGGTTGGGTATGAATGTTTTCCCTATTTTTGGGATGGGGGTTTGGGATTTTAAGCCGTTATGCTGACCGTTTTTGCATATGGTGTCCGAATTTGTTTATTTTTGGATTTTCAAGGTTTTTGTGGCCAAAGGCCAAATAGGTTTTAATTTTGAAAATTTTCCAAATTTTGGGGTTTTTACCTCATTTTTTGTGCCGCCCTATTTCCTTGGGTTTTCTCAGTAAAATGTGGTTCATGGACCTAGATGATCCATTTGGATATCAGTCAAACCACTATTGCATTTCTATGTTGTATTGGGATGCATGTAGTGTCCATCCTCCTGAGTCTATTTCAGTTGAGTGACTTTATGCTTGTGTTCTCATCTAGTCCTTATTGTATGATCTTCATGATGGTGGTGCGTCACACACAAGTACGTATGCATAAATTTGTCGAGTGACCTATGGGGCTTGATCTTCTATGGTACTTTTGGAAGCTATGATCTTTGGGGTTGGGTTGGGAATTTGCATTCTTATAGGAACTCAACATTGGATGAGCGTGGCTAGGGTAGGGTAGTATATGAAGGGAGCTTCTATCTCATAGCCCAGCAATCATGACGCCAATGGTATGGAAGAGGGAGTTTTAATTAAGTGATAACTAAAGAAAATATTAGGTGGTAATAAAATTAAAGATAATAAAATGTATGTGTGAGAGCATTTCTATTGAGGGATGTTGTATCTACGTGATCTTAGCTTGGGCTTATTGATGCCAAGTGACTCTCCATGATGTTAGCCCCTACATAGTAGCCCATTGAGATGTCTAACCAGGACTTGTAGCTTATACATTGTCTATGTCTTGGATTCAGTCATCATACTACTTGGTGTGTGTATTAGCCATGGATCTTTGTTTTACGTGTGTTTGTGGTTGGATCATTATCTCCATTAGCATGGTGGGTGTGGACCTATAGGTGCCACATGGTTGAGAGGCATAGCTACCTTCACCACTGCTAGGGACTGGTGTATAGAGATGGTCTTTTGTTCTAGCACGACCATTGCTAGATGTTGTTACTTGGTACTTTGGGTTTTGGAGTATGCTTTCTTGTAATTTATGCTATCATTGGAATGCTTTAAGATCATGTTTAAATGATGTTATTTATTTATGCATATCCTTAATTTGATGATTAGCATGCGATAGGTGATGTTATCTACATTGTAGGACTATCTTATGCTTTCCACTAGCATGTTAGATTTTGTTATGCTTATGTTGTAGCATGTTTTAGTAGTGACGTCCCTATTATGATAGTACCAATGATTTGATCTATGACTTGGGATGTTATGTGTGGGGGATGGCTAGGACCCATGATGGTCTTATGATACTATTGATGGTTGGGAGGAATTGTGTACTAAGTTGTTTTGTTCATTGCGATGTTATTTTTGTTACTATGATGTTCCCTTCCGTTCTTTTCCTTCTCACTGTTTGTTAGATGATTAGTTGTTGTTTCTGTCCTTCAGTATTATATTCGAGTGTTTAAGCCTTGAATTATGGATCTAGTACTCCCCAGTGTGGAGGTTTTGTTCTCTATTTTACCCATTTTTTTTGTCCTTAAGGGTTTTCTTGTTTTTCCTAGGTGACCATGTATTAGCATGGTGCTATACAATAAGGTGTTGAACACCTATTGTAACTCTCTCATGGATTTCCTACTTGTGTCACATGCATCTTGGAATTTTTTCATGTGATACTTTCTAGTATCACACTCCCTTTGAAGAAGTGTCATATGCCACTTGAAAAGTATCACATACCCTTGAGAGAAGTATCGCTCAATCCCCTAAAGTGTTGCCCTTCTTCTTTAGAAATGTCGCACGATACTAGAAAGTATCGCCCAGTGCTGATTTAAAGTATTGCCTAGAAATTGTGAAAACCTATGTGGGCAAGAAACAGGCACTTTTTGATAAGACCTAAACATTTCAAGAAGTGTTTCAGGTACCCTCTTTAGTGTTCTTCAATCCTATGGTGTCACATTTTGATTTCAGTTGTGTGTCTTCCATAGTCAATCCTTTGGGGTTTAAAATATATTGTTTAAGTATAAGTTCCTTATACTTAAGATATATGTTAATATATGTGATGATTCATTTGAGATAGGTTCCAGACCTCTACGAGCTAAGATAAAGATTGTAGGAAATTTTAGGGCTTCAAGATTTCAGGCTTAGCCACTTTTCAAGAGTCAACTTTTGTCTTTCAACATGGCTGATCTCTTTTGTTTTCTTGTTGTGTTTTGGTTAGTAGTGGCATTCAAAGATTTGTTGGTGTTTGGATGAATGTCAGTCTTCCATTGCAATCATTTTGATCCATGTATGTTGTTTTCATGTGCTCATACACTTGTAAATTTTTTTTTATCTCAGCTTATATTTAACCTTGTTCCAAGGATCTCTAAGTGGGGCTGTTAGAGTAAATAATTAATTTACTAATTATTTATTCTATTAGTTAAGCTTACTTGGGTAAATGCATGTTATTAATGAGTTGTTGATAATACGAGAGTTTTTTCTCTCCTAAGTCATACTTATCCTCTCACATTGTTCGAGGACTTCCCACCTTATGTGGATGTATGCTTACTTGTCACACTTATCTCCTAGCATCTTCTAGCTTGTTCTGGAAGATTCCTTGAGCTCTTTATATTAGGTCTCCCTCATTGTATCACATCATCACTTCTCATTGTAAATACATATTTTCTTGTTGTTCGATATCTTGTGGTCTCTCATGTCCATTTAGGGTTTTTCCCTTGCTCCACACTCTTCCTTCTTTGGCTTCCCTTTGATAGGTTTTCACATGCAGGTGATCTTGGGCATCTTCAAAGTTGGCTTTCATCAACTCCAACATGGTATCAGAGCCTCCCTACTGCTACTTCGTTAAAGATTTTTGAAGTTGTGATTTGGAGTCACAAACCCTAGTTTGTTTGTGCATTTTTCTTCAAATCAGGGGATCAACAAATTTTTAGAGTACTTTTAGCCCAAACGGATGTTGCCATTGGATTAAGAAGGTGATTTTCAGCTAGGATCCATATAAAATTTGTTGATTTTGGAGACATGGCTCCGCGAGGCAATTTTTTTTCATTCTGAGGCTTTTCGTATGATTGTATAGACAATTCGGCATCAAAATAAAAATAAAAAAATAGTGCAAGCATACCACCATAGCTCCACCCAATGGCCACCGCAGGGGCACCCATGCTTCGCTCGCACCTCCCCAGTCACCGGCAGCTCCGCCTGAGCGCCTCCCCTATCGCAAGTGGCAACGCCAGTAGTCTCCACCTTTGTTGGCTGCAACAACCATTTCCCTCTATTCCACTAGGGTTATCAGCTCGTCTGCCACTGATATAGTCAGCTGCTCCAATGACAGGTCTTCTTCATTTGTGGCAGCTCATCTGCAGCCCAGTCAGCATGTTGTGGGGGTGACACATGGCATGGGTGTCACCCTGCCATATCACCCGCCATGTCATCTGCTTGCCATGTAGCATCTTTTTTTACGGTGATGGCCTTGAAGACGTCAATTTTTTTCCATGACTTGCTGATGTCAGCATGACATCAACACTGAATCATCCTTGCTTTCACATCTCCTTCAAGGTCCTTTTTTACCTACCTTTAGTTTTTTGGCCATAACTTGAGCATACAGAGGTATTTTTTTGATTCAAAAGAAGTGCCAAAAAGCTGGTTCCGAGACAGAGACATTGGTATAGGTATTTTTAGGTTTTGATGCATTTTTATTACCTTTTTTTTAGTCAAATTCTAAAGTTTTATTTTTGACTCCAGCAAGCATATCTTTTGCATCCCATGTCATTTTTTTGAAAACTTTATATTTTTGAAAAGCTTGTTCTGTCACCTTTTCAAAAATGTGGTCCTTTTTTTTAGTTTTTGGCCCATGCTCTTTCTATCATAGTTTTGGAATTTTTGCTATATGGTGGATATCTTGAGTGTTTTAGGCCTGAGGATCATTTTTTTGGCATGTTTTCCTTTGTTTTAGGCTGTACTTTATTTTGTGTCAACTTGTTTCTAGTTTTGATCATTGTAGCTATCATTTTGAAGCACTTTTATGTATCGCACTGAGATAAAGTGCCACTTTTTCATTCTGGGGGTCATGAACGTTATTTTTGAGTCAGTTGTACATGCACTATTTTCATAAAGCACCATGGGGGGGATTGTTGTTTTCTATTTTAGGCATTCTCCCTTTTTCAAGTGAGTGTCCCTTATATGACATTAGCCCCATGTAGAGTCAGTTTGACCATGTCTTTATAGGTGTTTGTACCTCTTTCCCTCTCTTGTCATTCTTGGTTCATTTGTAGGAGACTTTGGTCCACCTTCTCAGTTGCCTATCATCACACCCTATCTACATTAAGTGGAGGTTATACTATTTTTCTAATGCATCCTTGGTTCAATGGTTCCATAGTGTGAACTACGTATTCAGTGATTGATCCTATGTACAAGGCAATTGCAGTGGCTAGCTACCTATGCATTTTAGTGAGATGGATCATCTACCATATAGACATGCTCAGTTCGTGCCTTCTTCTTCCATGGAGGTTCTTCAGATTTGTAGTTTAGCGGATTTGTAGCTTCTTCATGCTTCAGTGATGCTCTTCATGATCACTCCTTGTTCCTATTTTTGGGGACAATTTCCCTAGTTGGAGGCTTCTTCTATTCTTCACTAGGTTCTTACCTCTTTTTAGGGGAGGGTTTTTCCCATGTAGTTTTCTCTCTTTCCCCATTTTACAGAGGTTGCATCTTTTGCATTGTACATGGGTACCTAACATGGCCTTGTTGCTGGGACCCATTATGCATTATGCATTTTTGCATTTCTTAGTTTTGTGAGCTTAAGGCATTTCCCTAAGTTGCACTTAAGGGGGCATGTTAGAGTAAATAATTAATTTACTAATTATTTATTCTATTACTTAAGCTTACTTAGGTAAATGCATCTTATTAATTAGTTGTAGTCTAGGAGTTTGTTATAAATTGTTGACAAAACGAGAGTTTGTTCTCTCCTAAGTCATACTTATCCTCTCACATTGTTTGAGGACTTTCCACCTTATGTGGATGTATGCTTAGTTGTCACACTTATCTCCTAGCATCTTCTAGCTTGTTCTGGAAGATTCTTGGAGCTCTTTATATTTGGGCTCCCTCATTGTATCACATCATCACTTCTCATTGTAAATACATATTTTCTTGTGTTTCAATATCTTGTGGTCTCTCATGTCCATTTAGGGTTTTTCCTTTGCTCCATACTCTTCTTTCATTGGCTTCCCTTTGATAGGTTTCCACATGCAGGTGATCTTGGGTGTCTTCGAAGTTGGCTTTCATCAACTCCAACAAGGGCATTATAGGAATGGTCAAAGAAATGCTGGTGGAGAAAGCTCAGGATGAGCAACCAACCAAGAGAGTGCAAGCACCTCTTAAAACAACTCTAGATGAGGTAAGAATAATTACAACTCAAATAAGAGCAATGTACAATTCTACTACTGTCAAAAGTATAGGCATTATGCTAGTGAATGTTGGAAGAAGTAGAGTGATTAGTCAAAGAAGAATGTAAATGTGGCTGAACTAAACATGGGAAATGTAAACAAGCCCACAACCTTCATAATGTGTAACATTGGTGAAGAAGGCATCCCTAAGGTATGATACTTAGATAGTGACTGCAACAACCATTTGAGTGGTAATGAAAGTTTATTCTCTTTTATTGAAAAGACCTTCAAGTCTGAAATTAAGATGGGAAATAATGGAACCATTCCCATTGTGGAAAAATGATCTAACATAGTTTGTACCAAACAAGGTGAGAAGGAGATACAAAATGTATATTTTTTCCCCAGTATGAAGCACAATTTGATGAGTGTTTGATAACTCATTCAAAATGGTTACAAGGTGTTGATAAAAAATGACAATAGTGTCATTCATGAAAATGACGAGAGTAATAGATTACTAGAAATAGTCCAAATGACAAAGAACTATATGTTTTGTTTGAGGATAGAAACATGTTTCTATTCTCAAGTCAGTGTTGCACCTACCAAGTATGCATGTACAATAGTAAATTAACAATCTCATCTTAAGAATGTGATTGAAGACCCCTTCAATACTTGGCATCTTAGGTATGGACATCTTGGCTTTGTTGTTTTAAATTTCTTGTCTAAGAAAAGAATGGTAGATGGTTTGTAAAGCATTATAGGTTCATATGATAAGTGCGAGGCTTGTCTTTTGGGTAAGCAACATAGGCTTCCCTTTAATTTTGGTAATTCTAGAAGGGCAAGGGAACCATTAGAATTTGTGCATTTTGATTTAGAAGGCCCTATGAAAACTAATTATATTGGGGGGAGTACTTACTTAATTACTTTTATAGATGATTTTAGTCATAGGACATGGGTGTATTTTTTGAAAAGAAAATTTGAAGCATTTGACAAATTTATTGAAACTAAAACCTTGGCTGAAAAAGAATGTGGACACTATGTGAAGGTCCTTAGGTTAGATAGATGAGGGGAGTATACCTCCAATTTGTTTGTAGATTTTTATAGGAAGAATGACATTAAAAAAAAGATTATAACCAATTATGCTCTGCAACAAAATGGAGTGGCTGAGAGGAAGAATAGGACCATTGTTGAAATGACAAGAAGCATGATGAAAGCTAAGGGGTTGCAAATTGAATATTGGGGAGAGGCTATAGAAACAATAGTATATTTGATTAATAGGTTTCTTACAAAGTCAGTTCATGACAAGATTTATCTTGAGGTATGGTGAAGAAAAAGATGGACAGTTGAACACTTGAGAGTGTTTGGATGTGTAGCATATGCACATGTACCAAAGGAACAAACGAAAAATTTGGATGACAAAGGTGTGAAGTGTATCTTAATGGGTTATAGCTTGGACACAAAGGCTTATAGATTGTATTATCCATTCATAAAGAAGATCATCATTTCAAGAGATGTAGAGTTTCTTGAAAATCATTCATGGGATGGCTCAATTGATGAATCTTCAAGCACTTCAAGAAAAATGTTGAGTATTGATGAGGAAGAAGATGACATTGGTGATCAACAAGATGATGGAGTAACAAACATGGATTTCAAATAAATGGAAAAGGGCAAGCAACCTCTAACATGTCAAGTGATAGTTCCATGCAGTTCAAGACAACCTTGAACTAGCATGCAAAACAACTAGCAGTAACATTACTAAACTAAGGGAGATATACCAAGATGAAAGGTATGAGGAAGATTATGATGAGAGCTTTAATTTTTAATTATTTTCTCATAGTGATCAATCTGATTAAATTTTGAAAAATGTATGAAGGAAGATAAATGGTGTAATGCCATGGATGGGGAAATAGATGCTATTGAAAGAAATGAGAAATGGGAGTTAACTACTTTTCCTCTGAAGAAGCAAGTAATTGGAGTGAATTGGGTTTACAAGACCAAGTGCAATGCTGAAGGAAAAATAGATAGGCATAAGGCATATTTAGTGGTCAAGGGGTACAAGTAGCAATACAACAGAGATTATGATGAGACATGTGCCCTAGTTGCAAGAAACCATGCATGTTGTCATAACATTGTAGCCCAATACAAATGGAAGTTGTATGAAATGGATGTGAAGTGCACCTTCTTGAATGGCATATTGAAAGAAGTATATGTGGAGCAACCACCTGGTTATTAAGTCATGGGTGAAGAACATAAGGTGTATAGATTGAAACGAGCTCTATATGGGCTCATGCAAGCTCCAAGGGCATGGTACAATAGGATTGACTCATACTTGATGAGCATTGGCTTTAGCAAAAGTGATGGTGAGCCCACTCTTTAAATCAAGGTAGAAAATGGTAAGATTTTGATTGTTGTCTTCTATGTAGATGACTTAATCTTCAATGTAAATGATAATTTCCTAATTAGTGAATTCAAAGAGGCTATAAAGAATGAATTTGAGATGACAGACCTAGGTTTCTTGAAATATTTTATAGGCATAAAATGCATGGTGCCATATTCATCTCTCAAGAAAAATATGAAAAGTAGATCTTGGAGAGAGTCAAAGTGTAGAACAATAAGGAAGCCCCAACACCAACAATAGTGGCCTAAAGTTGAGCAAGGAAGACTACAACAAGAATGTGAATCCAAAATTATACATGAGTATGGTTGGAAGCTTAATGTATTTGATAGCAACTCAACCTGAGATGATGCATTTAGTAAGTTTGATTTTCAAATTTATGAAAACACTAAAGGATTCACATTGGCAAGTGGGAAAGAAGATCTTAAGGTATGTGAATGGTACCAAGGGATTTAGGATTTTGTATACTACAGATAATGATTTCAAGTTGGTTGGTTATACTGATAGTGATTGGGTTGGAAGTCTAGATGATAGGAAGAGCACTTCCAGATACATTTTTCATATGGGATAGGGTGTAATTTCATGGGCATCCAAGAAGAAACCTATGATTGATCAATCTACAACAGAGGTTGAATACATAGTAGTGAATGCAACAACATGTCAAGCTATTTGGTTAAGGAGAATCTTGATAGATTTGAATGAAAGGAAATAGGATGGAACCACAATCTTTTGTAACAAAATTTTCTCAATTGCACTGTCTAAGAATCCATTCTTCCATGGGAGAATCAAGCACATACATATTAGATATCACTTCATTAGAGAGTTGGTGGAGAATGGAGATATTAAGATGAAATTTTGTAAGTCTAAGCATCAGCTAGCAGACATATTTACTAATCCTTTGGGCATAGAAAATATTGTGCACTAAAGAAGGAGTCTTGGTGTAGTTAATTTGGATAAGGAGTGATCATTTCTTTTTTTGGCTTGGGACAAAGGAGGAGTGTCCAAAAATTGAAAAGACAATAGTCAGTTACACTTGGAGCAAAACACCCACCTACCCACCTAACACTAATTAACTCGGTAGGTGAGTTTGAATCCTAAAAGGAGAGGGAAAATGTTTTGGTGCTAAGTAAAAGGGAAGAGACTCATTATTAATTTAATTAAGATAGAGGAGAAGAAGTAGAGTAGAAATCAGAGATAGGAAGAAGATCAACAGATCAAAGTAGAGGTGAAAAAAGAATATTCAGAATAAAGATCAGACGATAGAAGGAAGGTTCAATTTTTGTGTATGCAACTGCACATTTTTGAATCTCTCTATTATTTTTTAAGTTTTTTCTTATTTTTCCTATGAAGTAATGGTTTCTCTAGGTGTTATTGTATATAGCCTTTAGTGTTGTAGGTTTAAAATTAAGTTTTATTAGTTGAATTTTTTAGTATTTTTTCTAGTTGAAGCTGAATGCTCCTAGATTTTGTAATAGTTTAACCTAGTTGAATAAAAAGCAAGCAAGTAGGTATACTAATCGATCTAGTTGTGTTGGATTAGTGTTGTCTCCTTTCTATTCATTATTTCATTGTGCCTAGTATTTGAGAAGTTCATACCTACATGTTTTGTTGTTACTTTCTCTATGTTTTAATGGTGGAAAAACTTGAACTGTAAGTCTATAGATAACTCACTCAATTCACTCCTTAACTGAGCTCTTCCTCCATCAACTTGGTTAGTGTAAGACTTGTTGCTTCTACCAAGTCCACCAAAAAACTATCTGTCACCCTTACCGAATTCACTCAGTGCCTTCGTTGATTGAGTTCACCTAGCCTTTGTGTTGGTTGAGTGTTTAGCCTACTAAGCTCTACCTTCCTTTGGTGATTGAGCTCACTCAACATCCATAGTGCCAAGCTCCCCTTATTGTCGAGGCCACTTAGCTCCTTAGTGTGCTAAGTTTACTCGACACTTACTTCCTATCACTCGTCATCCTTTTCTTGTTGAGAAAAACCATCACTTGAGAAAAATATCTCTCACTTTCATCTTTGTCAAGGTGATTTTTATTGTCTTATAATGGTGTACACACCTAATATTTGTTACCTTCATTTGGAACAAGTGTGCATAGAAGATAACATTGACAACTTTCCTCTAAGTTTGACATGGCTAAAGGTGGATTCTTGTTCCTTTGCAAGAATGTTGTATAACTCGAATTCATTAGAGGAATTACTTTTAGTAATGAAGAAGAAATCCTTTGTTTTAGGTGTGGGATAATTTTTTACGATCATCGACTAGATGGGTTGTAGATTCTTGCAAAAACTCACTAACAAAATTACTCATTTGATACTTTTGTAGTCCTTGAATTTTTCTAGATGTTAGAAGTTGAAATATCTTCCTAAAACTATTTTTTCCTCTCACAACTTCTATACTTGAATTTGAGCTATTGTGAAAAATTACAATGCCTTCCTAACAACATTGGGAACTTCTCTTGCCTGGAGTACTTGAAATTAACCTATTGTAAGTTATTAGTTGAACTTCTTGATAGTATTGACAATTTATCATAGTTGAAACACTTAATTCTAAGCTAGTGCAAAAAATTACAGTGGCTTCTAGAAAGCATTAGCAAATTGTCAAAGCTTCAAAAGTTGGATGTTCTGAATTGTCATTCTGCATGGAAGTCCATTCCTTGTGTCATTTTGATGAAGACAATAATCATGCTTTTAGGATTACCTCCTTAGGTGTAAAACTAGTGGAAGATTCGAATAGTGAAAAAATGTGGAACAAAGTCTAATCCTTTTATTAGACAAGCCATGGCAGATTTTTGAGTAATCCTAGCCACTACATGTCATAAGTAAATATTGTATATTCATTTCAATTTTGAATACTAAAAGTTAGTTCATTATAGCTTGTCTTATGATTCGATGAATTGAAATTATGACAATCAACATAGTTTTTTTCCTCCAATCTAAGGAAAAATAAAGTTCAAGATTAGAAAAATCAAATTGTCTCGATGCAAAAGCTCTCTTTGAATTAGATCAAAAGTCAAACTCAAGTTTTTGAGAAAAAAAAATAAAGGTAATAGAAATATCAATCACCTTTCATGGATGTTGAGACTTGACTCATTTTTCCTTCACAATTTTAGTGGATTGGAATCGTGCTTTTACAATCTCATTTTTAAGAATTCAATCGAAAAGACAATAGATGATCAATCATGAGTTTGATATTGATATAGGTATAGGTTGAAAGAAATTGAATAAGATTAATGACTTAAAAATGATGGTTGTCTTAAATCTATTATCTTAGATTTAGAAAATATTTATATATCACACTTTCTATCATATCTAAAACTATGAAAATAAGAACTTCTATTATCTGTACGTTAATTGTTATTTAGTTATATATGTTTTGAGTTCTTTTATAGATGATAAATGTTATAACATAATAGTTTCTTTTTCATCAATCTAGAAAAGATATATTCTTACACTTACCACAAAACAAGTTTAGTCCTAGCCAAAACTCGACCAACCAGAGCTAATGGAGTAGATGATTTGATCCTAGGTTTAACAATTTGAAATATACACAACCTTGTTCATTTGAACTAAGAAAAATTGTGAATTGTGGCAATAGGTGACATACAGATACCAAATTAAAAAAAAATTGAATCTCTAAAAATTGAGATAGATTTTTATAGGCCTAGACAACACAATCATGTAGCACCTGACAGTTTATCAATACCTCATATGAGCTTGGAGAAATTCTCGATCAAAGATCACAACCGATGGTGCTTAGATACCCTTAGGGACAATTCCATTAAGTTTGGTTGATATGGTTGGTGGGACATTTGTGTCTAAAAAAAGGTTGGTCCTAGCCTAAATCTAACCAACTAGAGCTAACAGAACAACCATGGATTGCTAGGAATGCATTAGAAGCTTCAAAACCCTAGTTGCTAAGAAAGCACAAAATGAAGGAAAATGGATTTAATCTAGTGCTCTAATATAATATATTGATTCAAATAAATTCTTTGAACATGTGAAACAAATCCAAGGACCAAATACAATCATCTCATCACACAAAACCAAAAAATTTCTTGGAAAAGTACAGATCAATACTCTAGAAGGCACAAAAAATTGTTCCAAAATTTGTCTTCTTAATCCCAACCCAAAACTCTAGTGATATCCAACACATATACACTCCTCCAGGTTATTTAGTCATTTCCAACCAGCTTTTGCACTTGGTTATGCATTCTTGATAGCTTTTGTAAGAAATTGCAAAAATTGTAGTTTGCAACATTTTAGCAACTTTTTCCACTATTATTGAATTTGACTCCAACTAGGTATGAAATGATCCGAGGTGATGTATAAAGACTAAAGATGGCAAAAAATGGTCAAATACAACCTTGATTCAACCTTTGACCAAATGTTGACTATGTTTGACCAACCTAGAATAACTTAGACAAACAAACACTAGGTCATTTTTGGTCTCCAAATGAGTTCACCAACCTATCAAACATTACAAAAAATGTCTCTAGGCTCAACCTAACCAAGTTTTTTTCCCTTAGAGTTTATACACAACAAAATTGATTATTCCATTAACTAGACCCCTTGTCTACCTTATGCTCCTACACCAACATGTTGCTTCAACAAACAAGATCATTTTGGGCTTGTTCTTGGTTGGTATGAACCAAAACACAGATTCAAGAAAACATGAGAACAAAATGGTGTACAAGTGACACTGAATCTTTAACTCCTAACTACCTATTGTCATTCAAAACAAAGAAATTGCTCACAAAATGCTTCAAGATGTTGATTTCAAAAACACACAATTTCCAGGACCTCCAACCCTGCTCATAGGTCTTCTCATGCTTTATATAGGGTGGTGGGGTGGTTATTCACCCTTTAGGACTCCTCTTCAACTCTTTTCAACTTTCTTGCCAAAAGTTGCTCAAGCAACTTTTACAATTTTTTGCAAGTTTTCACCAATTTGGTCAAATGACCTTCCTATCCTCTTAAACTTAACCAAAAACCTTATCTATGGTAAACACCTCACCCTAACTCTTCCTAGACTCTATTGAGCTCATGATGACATCATCATCATGCCTTGTGCCAATTAGAGGGTTATTTTAAGCCTAAAAAGGGGTGTCATAGTGTGACACCAAGGACATGGTCCAAAAAAACCCTATCCAAGCTTTGCATATATTGTAGAGAAGCCAAATGGTTATCCAAATCTATATTTTATTTTGCTAATGTTTTGGGAAAGTTGTGAGAAAAATGCAAGAGGGCAACCATCTAAATCCATATAAGTTGAAGATAATTGAATTTTTTTTTTAGGATATCATAAAATCCACAAAAAAGAGTTCAAGAGATAATTTTATAACAATAATTTACAATATTTACATCTCTTATCAGTTTTATATACAAAATTTGGTATCTAAATATGCACACATGACATCTCTTATCAAATTTTTATACAAATATGGCATATTAATATGCACATGTTGCATGTCTTCTCTTTTTAATATACAAAGTTTTGCATCTACATATGCACATCACTACAAAGTTGCAACATTTCACATAACATATCTACAAAATTTTCAAAATTATTCTACCATATGTAGAATGATTCAACTATATAGCAGACAATTAATCAAGGGAACCTTCTAGATCAGCTCTAACCCTTATCGTATCAAGTATTGCCTCATGATCATATTCGCAAACTTTCCACAACTTCTTGTTAAGAGACCTACCATGATACAATATCAATTGTATATTTGTTGCAACAATAAGGTTAGAGTAATGAAGAATATGTTCACATGTCTCAAAATTCTTAAATAGCCATGTGGTTGAATTCTTGATAGTGTACCTACATTTAATCGTAAAGAAATTTAAAGTCAAAATTGATACATTATACATGAATAATTGACTTAAAGAGATCTTCATGGTAGGGGAAAAAATATACTACCTTCTAAGCCATGTGCCTATCCATCGTTAATATCCTCACCATCAATGACTATAGCTATTAGTTTCTTTTTGGGCCCAATAAATTGACATATAAAGTATATGTTCCTTCATCATATTCTCATATGCAATAACTACACATATACATGACCTACATTATATATAAGGATAAGTTAATGCCAAAATTGAAGGTAATCTATTTTAACCAAGTCTTAAATTGATAACCTAGTACCTGGTTTAACTAGGTCAAATACATGCTCAAAATATGTTGATGCTTCAATTTGGTTGAGTTGTAATGTTGTAGGAAGTTGATATGAATCAATTGGATGCAAAGGCCTACAAGACCATTAGCCAACCCACTCTTTTGATTCACATTCATCCCATAAATGATGCATACAAAAAGAGCAAAAGCATGCAAGCTTTCTAGTATGAATAGATAGTGACACATCATTAAAACTTCAAAAATAATGCATCTCACTTGATCCTATAAATGTGCAACAATCTTGCAAATATTTGATGTTAAGTTCATGTATCAACCAAAAATATCTAGAAACCATAGACTTACATGTATTACATGTTCTCATCATAGAATTACACCATTGGACATTTGTTTCAACATTTTATAATATTGTGCCACCTTTGTACTTTAATTCATCTCTACTAAGGGTTATTTTCACACATGCTCTAGTAGCATCATGCTCTCCCTTTCCATGTCTCACCTCAATGAAATTCCAAAAAATTTGCACTCCACTTGTCACATACATCCTACTCAACCAATAGAAAATCCTTGCATTCTTGAATTGTGTGGTGCAAGTGTCTAAACATATAATGTGTTGACTATATCTTAAATCTCTTTCCCTCAAATTGTCATAGAAAAATCTAAAACATCATTGCACAAACTCTAATGAATGAGTTCAATCATTGTTGATATAGAAGTGATACTCTCTTAATACTTTTCTGTCATCCTGTGTGCTATCACGTGCAAGAATAAATACTATGTGTACAAAAATTGACACTATATAGATTTGTAATACATTGATTGAACTTCAATTTGAGTTTTTGGTGTATAGTGTTCAGAAAAGTCAACAACTAACACAATTGTACCCAAGGGAAAAGTCTCCTTACACAACTTGAATTGCTCATCTAACCATCTAGCCTTATGTGTATGACCTATTAGTCATAAACTATTTTCTCTTTTAATAATTTCATAAAATCAGCTATACATACATCACTTTTCACTAATTCACACCTCTTTAATTCTTTTCCATCTTTAACACCATATATAACTAACTTTTACTTCCCAACAGAGTGTCATGACCCCTCCTAAAGAGAATCCTATGAATATAACTAGATAAAATATAATAACAATTCTATTATCGATCATTCAAATAATAATAATAATATTGATAAATAGTTATAATCTATTTATTCTACTTAATTACTTTATAATAATATAAATTTATATTATCATAGTAATTACGACATCTTCCATAATATACATTAATGTCTATATTTTAACATTTAAATATAGCCCAATAAATATATATAAAATCAAAAAAGGACCCAACCCATACATATGATATACTAATTAATAATTAACAAGGCCGATGAACCTAATCCAATGGTTATGTGAAGAATCACGTCCCTTGCCAGCCGAGGCATCAATGATATTTAATGGGAAAAGAAATCTAGGGCAAAATAGACATTCAGAAAATCACATCAAGATATAAATATTCCATCAAAATTTGTATCTAAGGTCATTCATTGAATCTCATTGAAGGGATACGAAGGACATATGATGAAGTGCAGAGGGTGAACATCGAATATGGCCAACATTTAAAAGGTGTGGAAATTAGAATTTGTAAATACGATAGACATGTCATCTCCAAGTCACGTTAGCATATAGCGGTATGTAGGTAAGATAGCATATCCAATATTATAGATATATGAAAGGCCAAAATATATTTACAAGTCCAAGAAAATGAAATGTTAAATAAACATTAAGTGGGAAAAGGATAATGACGATCCTTTGATAAAGAATATTAATATAAGTTTATAAGTTTGATTTACAATAAAGGGGCATAAACCTATTAAAGGAAGTTGTATAAACTAATAAAGATTACATTTCTAATTATTTTATCCTATACATAAAACTATCATCCCTAATAATATTAAAGAATTTGGAAACGCTTGAGGATAAGTACTAATTTTATGTACTTCCAAGTATAGAACACATACCTAAAGTTATTTATAAGAATTATTATCAAGATATATAAGAATAATGAAGAAAATAATATAATGTCCTAAACGAGACATTACTAGTGGTATCAAAGCATCGTTCTTGCCAGCCTGTGGAAAACAATTAATGCAAAAACACCAATGTGATCAGAGAGCGTCAGAGAGGGAAAGAAAGAAATAGTCCACCAATATGAACAACCAGATAAGTGATGAATTAAAAGCTTTCATGGAATAGACAAGTTGACTACTCAAGCACTTATGGAAAAAACTGAAAGAAATGCCCAAGTTATAACTGAGCAAAGTGAAACAAATTGACTCCTCTTGGAAGCTCTTCATAATATAAACAAAAATGGGAAAGATACAAATTCTCACCAATCTGAAGATGATAACAATCAATTTCATATATTAGAATTAGAGCATAGACTTACAAGACCCCCCTTCCTACCTGGAGAAGAACAAGAAGACGAGGACAAGATAGATGAAGCAAATAATATAAATGAAATTATAAATGAGTACTCAAGAATTGATCCTAAAGTTAGAAGGGAGATAACATTTAAAGATTATAGTGATGCTCAGATGAAATCACTATTGAGTAGAAAGAGACAAACACATCAAGAGAAAGGACTAAAAGAAGAGATAAGTAAAGTAAGCCTTCCAAAATTTGATGGAACAGAAAGAACTACAACACATTCATGGGTACAAATTTTAGATACATATCTCTCCTTACATCCTATGACTGAAAAAAGTGCTATTGAATTCGTTGTCCTTTATTTAAGAGTAGCCCCCAAGATTGGTGGCAACATGGCCTTAACAACCAAGGACATAAAAATATTAAGAGTTATGATGAATTTACCAAAAAACTCATAAAACAATTTGATCGAATAGATGTAGAATGTTACTTGAAAAGATTAACCCAACTTAGACAAGAGGGATCAGTGATGGAATTTGCTAGGGAATTTGAAAAGTTATCAGCCATGGTACCTAAAATATCACAAAGAAGACTCGCCTATTTATTTATAGATGGATTGAAGGAATCAATCAAGAGCGCAGTGGGAGCACATGAACCAAAAAGACTAGAAGATGCCATCCAAAAGGCATTAAAATTTGATACACACCAAGTAAATGATAGGTCCAAAAACCATGCACCTACCACACACTCCAGACATTATGAAAAGGGAAGAAATCACTCCAAGGACTTCCAGAAAGATGAGTATTGCCACAATTGCAAGGAACCATGGGAACATGGCCATAAATGCAGAAGAGAGATCAAGAGCTATCACAATGAACTAAGAAGGAAAAATTATGCTTTCATTACAAGGAAAGATGGGAACCAAGACACACATGTGGGAAGAGAGGCCAAGTTTGAAAAATGGATGCTGCACTTAATGAGGAAGCAAAGGATAAAGTAAATAAGAGATCTAAATATAATCAAGAACATGATGATAATGCAAAGAACCAACAAGAGCTAGATGAACTACAATTTTAGCAGAATACATATATGTATGTAATAAAATGAATTATAATAACTAGTGAATCAAATTGCTTCCTAAGTAGTTCACCTTGATGGATGTCATTGGCTGCCATCAAGGCCAAGAGGGCCAAAGTTTCACTCTTGGGCTTAGGTAGGATATTTAAGGAGAATAAGATTACCTCCTAAGAAGACCACCTTGATGGATGTCATTGGCTACCATCAAGGCCAAGAGGGCCAAAGTTTTTCTTTTGGGCTTAGGCAAGAAAAATAAGATTACCATCTAAGCAGACCACCTTGATGGATGTCAATGGATACCATCAAGGCCAGGAGGGCCAAAGTTCTACTCTTGGGCTTAGATTGATTAAGACTTGACATCATGTCAACTCTATTCAATTGAGAATCTTCCAAGAGACCACCTTGATGGATGTCAATGGCTGCCATCAAGGCCAAGAGGGCCAAAGTTCCACTCTTGGGCTTGGTAGGATATTGGTTTAGAACTAATTTATCATGACTAAACTTTTCTTTGGAGTGATTATATACATGTACATGCTAATAATTGTTTATGTTGTAGGATCAATGATCAAAAGGTGCACTGGGGAACTATATGTTATAAATCATTCCCTTTACTCTATTTCATTGTGTAAAATTATAAAGAATGTATGATGTGTCTACATCGTGTTTGCTTTGTGTCTTCATCTATCTGCATCGTGTCTGCTCCATTTTTTCATTCATTAAAGATGTATGTTTTATAAAAACGTCTAGACCTTCTAGATGAAAATATGTTTTTTGTCTATGAAAGAGCTTGTGTATGAGTAATATTGCTTGAGGACAAGCAATTTTGAGAAGGGGAGACTGTCATGACCCCTCCTAAAGAGAATCCTATGAATATAATTGGATAAAATATAATAACAATTCTATTATTGATCATTCAAATAATAATAATAATAATAATATTGATAAATACTTATAATCTATTTATTCTACTTAATTACTTTATAATAATATAAATTTATATTATCATAATAATTATGACATCTTCCATAATATACATTAATTTCTATATTTTAACATTTAAATATAGCCCAATAAATATATATAAAATCAAAAAAGGACCCAACCCATACATATGATTTCACATATGAAATACTAATTAATAATTAACAAGGTCGATGAACCTAATCCAACGATTATGTGAAGAATCATGTCCCCTGTCAGCCGAGGCATCAATGATATTTAATGGGAAAAGAAATGTAGGGAAAAACAAACATTCAAAAAATCACATCAAGATCTAAATATTCCATCGAAATTTGTATCTAAGGTCATTCATTGAATCTCATTGAAGGGATACGAAGGATGTGCGATGAAGTGCAGAGGGTGAACATCGAATATGGCCAACATTTAAGAGGTGTGGAAATTAGAATTTGCAAGTATGATAGACATGTCATCTCCAAGTCACGTTAGCATATAGCGGTACATAGGTAAGATAACATATCCAATATTATAGACATGTGCAAGGCCAAAATATATTTACAAGTCTAGGAAAATGAAATGTTAAATAAACATTAAGTGGGAAAAGGATAAGGATAACCCTTTGATAAAGAATATTAATATAAGTTTACAAGTTTGATTTACAATAAAGGGGCATAAACCCATAAGAGGAAGTTGTATAAACTAATAAAGATTACATTTCTAATTATTTTATCCTATACATAAAACTATCATCCCTAATAATATTAAAGAATTTGGAAACCCTTGAGGATAAGTACTAATTTTATGTACTTCCAAGTATAGAACACATACCTGAAGTTATTTATAAGAATTATTATCAAGATTTATAAGAATAAGGAAGTGAATAATATAATGTCCTAAACGATACATTACATAGAAACTAGTGTCTTACTAATTTCATGTTTGCTATCTAGATGTAAGCATCTATGCAACTTTTGCAAACCACCACATTAAGGGAAAAAACCTTTCAAACACACGATTGTATAATAAATGCACCCATTATCTCATTTACATAGTAAACTTGCAATAAATTATCTTGCTGACTTAGGAGGTAATTGTAGACCACATTCCTACAATTTTTCATTAGTATGCAAAGTACAACATATATAATGATAAACATCATAATGCATAGAAAACTCTTTATGAACACTACAATAACATGTTGTGTGCATATGCTTTATCTTAACATAGAATAGTTTTGTCATCTCAAAAAACCATTGGTTGATTTTAATTTGATGAAATCTTTGAAGAAACATTTCATAAAATTGTGTTTGAGTCATATCCAAAAATGTTTTGCATGTGGCTCATAGTTTGTTTTTCCAATTTGTCTTTTGACAACATCCTATTGGTTTGGTGAAGCCCTTGTGTTGTTATGCCAAAATTTTTCCATTAAAGTTCTTAGTGAATCAATAATAACTTTATCCTTACATGGGAGTCCACCTTGGAATGACCAAAAATAAGTCTCATTAGAATTGTAAAATTTCTCTCACCTCACTAAGGCTTTGACTTACATTGTTCTACTTACCCTTAATGATTTACTTGTTTTGCTTACCATACAAATATTTTTCCATTTTCTTTCCCATTATGGTTGATGTGAGGACCTATCGACTTGTATTAGCATCTTTAGTATGTGCTTTTAAACCAATGGACTGGTATGCATCAAAGAGATTTCAAACAATGCTTCTTTCACTACTATTTTCAGATCTTCTTAACCCCAAAATTCTCATTGTCTCTTTAAATTTTTTTTTTTTACCATTTTAACAACAAGCTGGCATATTCCACTTTTATTTAAATTTTCAAAGTAGTTATTCCAAATCTTTTGAACAATTCTCCTTCAATTTCTTTTCGACATTTTAAATCATGCATTGGCTTTAGAATATTTCATCAATGTCAATTAGAAACTATGGTTTTCTAAAAATTACTCTAGCAGATGTTGATGTATGTGCATGTGATATATTTTCATTACTTCCATTATGTGCATTCATCATTTCAACTTGAGATGTTGCATTAGGGGCGTTAGGTGACGTAAGTGTATTTGTCATAATCATTTCAATTGGGGTATGTTGAACATTTTTGTTTGTCAAATTAGGTATGTTTGTGACATCAATATCAATTGGTAGATTTTCATTACCTTAATTGGAGGAATTTGATGATGTACCTTCACATAATCTCCTTATACACTCCCATACTTTTGCCTTTGCTGCCTCTCGTTTGTCAATCATTCCTCTCTTGTTCTTTCCCATGATTGTAGATGCAAATTACCCTACAAACAATAAAATGAATTAAATACACAATAAATTACAAATCTAAAAAAAATTTCATGATTATTTTATGCTCAATCACAAGATACTAACATAAAATAAGATGTTGGCACATGAAAAATATGAAATTTAGCATTTCCAAGCACAAAAAATATTATACTTGCATACTTGGTATAGATATACATGTGAAATAGAAGTAAAATCTTGTGGACCACATTGAAACAACATAATAACTATTGACATGTTGTTTTATTTATAGTTTTCAAATACCCAATTGGGTTATTGAGTTCTAAATACTTTATCCATATGAATTAGTAACCCAATTGAGTTTTGTAAAACTAGATCAGGTTATGTATTACTACTAGACAAAGATAGATTATAGGAGGGAGGAAGTGATGTAGTGAATGAGAGAGAGTTGGTGGGGATGGGATAAAGAGAGAGAATGGGATACAAAGAGGGAGAGGGAATAGCAGAGAGAGAGAAGGGGATAGGAGAAAGAGGGAGGGGGATGGGAGGGAGGGAGAGAGAGAGAGAGAGAGAGAGAGAGAGAGAGAGAGAGAGAGAGAGAGAGAGAGAGAGAGAGAGAGATTAGGGGATATGATAGAAAGAGTGGGAGAAAAGGGGATAGGAGAAAGAGAGAGGGGATGAGAGAGTGTGTGTGTGTGAGAGAGAAAGAGATGAGCATGTAATGGAGATAGATTAGGAGATATGATAGAAAGAGTGAGAGAGAGATGGAGAGAATGAGATAGAGAAGGGGATAAAAGAAAGAGAGAGGGAAGGGGCTAGTGTTAGAGTAATTAGATAGTTTCTAATTTAGTTTAGTCTACTTAAGCTAAAATTTAGGCATATAATAATTAATTCTTTTATTAATTATTATTATGCAACCTAGATTTGACCTTTTTAGGGATTTTATCTCCTTTATAAGTGTTGGTGTAAATAAGTATTTACTTATTACACTTACTTAAGTTTTACTTAGGTTAATGCATTATTTAATTATTTTGCATTATTTTATTATTATTTTAGGTGAGACACTTAGGAGTTTGTGAACTCTCATTGAGTTACGCAACTCTAATTATGCACATGGTGTCTACAACATAGGAGTATGCATCATTCACTGAGTTGTCATGATGACAACATAGTTATCCACACTCCTCATTTAGCACATGTTGTCTACACCACTGATTTGCATGCTACACCATTGTAGGCTTATCCTCACATCATCGCACTTAATCCTGTGCTCAATGGAGGATAATCCATATCTGGTGGACATGTTCCTTGTTGTATGATGTATCATGATGCTGACTTCTGTGCATTCTAGAAGCTCTCCTGAGGCCTTTATATTCAGGCACTCCTAGTGTACTCTTGAATCCAATTATTGAATGAATATCATCATTCTGATCATACTCTATCTATTTTGGTCTACTGTGTGCTTGTGTTGAGTTCTTTAGTTCTTGGGTGAATTCCGACCTAAGCCAAATTCTTACATGGTATCAGAGTTGAGGAGGATTCTCATCACGTAGCTTTTCGAGACCGTTCATGCTTCAGCACCTCGACATGAATTCGAAGGATCCATAGAAATTAGGAGCGTCTAGAGCTAGATCTAACCTCACCATTGCATCCGGAGCATCGATTCGGTGAAGATCGACTATAAATTTGCCTATATTAGGTGAAAGTTGATCGTGAGGCAAAAATTTTTTGCAAACCGGCACCCGAAGGCATCGATTTGCAATTGGGTATGATCATTTTATTTGATTTGATTAGTCATTTTTTGGATCTAAAATATTATTTCCTCTCTGCAATTTATTTTCCTATCTGAATATTTTTTGAAATTTATTTTCAAATTTAATGGGAACCAGAGAAAATTTTTGGCCGAACTGGGTAGTGACACCCTGGCTCAGCTCTGTAATTTTGGTTGGTGGCATTAATTTATCGCAGAGTTTTATTATTAAATTCAGGCCAATATACCCTGGCTATACCTCTGCAATTCCATGGGTCGTACCTGTTAAAACCTGACTAAGATCAAGGACAACACATTCCCAGCAGAAAATTCACTTGAACCTCAAGCCAACAAGCCCTTCACTGGCGGTTCCCAAACCTGGCAACATCCAACACACTGGGTTGCTCATAGTTTATTTACCTCCCATGGTGATTTGTTTTTAAAAAATAGTAGGACTCATATCCTGCCTAATGTGGGATTAATACCCATGACTCCGACACCATTATTACAAATTTTGGCAATGCTAGGGTTTTCTAGCAGAGCTCCCACCTCCATGCAGGAACACGCAGCCAAATAAGGCTCAGCCACGTGGAGAGCGCAGGCTACACTACCCTGTCAGATCATACCTACAACGTCAAAACACTGCCACATCACATATCTATGACACATAAGTAGTCCTGTCCACATCAAATTACACAATTAGCATTCTATACATACATGCAGGCAGGTACATGCCCACAAATTTTGTACAATTCCATATAGTACAGAATTCCACGTCATCAAGTGGGCCAAAAGGGTGCTGACATCATCAATTTGGTGTCCTAAAATTGATGCCCATCTAGACATCATCATAGGCCAAATTAGAATTTCTGCGATGGTCGTATGACCATCAAATTTAACCCCATTTTTTGCTGATGGAACCCCTCTCTAGATTGATTTTGGTTTTTGTAGTCCGAATTCAAGAGGCCATAACTCGCACATCCAAACTCCAAATTAGGTGTAATTTTTTTTGAAATTGGGTAGAATTTTCTAAAAATTTTAGTAGTGCAACTATTTTCTAGTTTTGGTGCATGGATTGTTCAGAATTTGCATTTTTTGGTGACTATACCTGGATAATCCTACTTTTTACAACTTCAAACGCTCTATACGAGCTCATCTGGAGTCGAAAACAGGTTCCATTTTTTTTTGAAAGTGCATTTTTTTTGTCTACTTTCTAGATCTAGCATCAAATTATAGTGTTGTGTGGAAAAAATTGTCACTTTCAGCAATAGGGCCTTTCTTTTCTTTGTAATGCTTCAGAATTGTAGCACTTTGTAAATTTTCAGATTTGTACTCTATTAAGAGGTTGTAACAAGAAAAATTAGAAGTCAATGAAGGCCAAAATTGGCAAGTGGGCCATTGTAATTGCACTATTGATAAAGTGCCCAAAGCATCTATTTTGGGGGGGTTTCTTGATTTAGTGAAAAGGGGGGGTGTTCATGGTGTTGTGTTCTTTCTTTTCTACAATTTTTTTTCATTTTGTGCATTATGGGCAACTTTAAGTTTCCTAAATTAACTCCTCATAACTATGCTTCGTGGTCAATCAAAATGTTGTATCACTTAATAAATAATGGAGTTTCACAATATGTAGATGGTACTCTTGCTAAACTAGCAGGTGATAATGTGTTTGCAAGTGATATTTCAAATTGGGTAGCCATGGATAGGAACCCTAGGTGATATATGTTTGGGGGTAGATGATAAGATCATGTATCAAATCAAAAAATGTTCTACATCCAAGGAAGCTTGGGATACCCTTGAAAGCCTCTATGGTAAAGTGTCTTAAGAGGATGTGTTCAAAATAGAAGATGAGCTTGTATCCTTAGATCCTAAGTCATATGACTCAATACAGGACTTCATCATTAAGGTGAATGAATTAAGGACAAAGCTTACTAATTGTGGGAATTCTATTAAAGATGACAGACTGATCTATCTCATTCATAACAAGCTGCCACCAAAATATTCCACATTTGTCTCCTCTTTTAACACCTCAAAGACTACCTTAGGGTTTGCCTACAACAAAGTCACTTTTGATGAATATGAAAAATTGTTGGATGATGAAGAAAAGTGATCTGATGGATGGATCTAGACTAATTGCAGTATTGAATGCTTAACTAAAATCAAATTAGCAGAAGTCTTAATACATTTATCATAAATGAAATCAAAAATTAAGATGAGAAATAGAATTGAGAGAAAAGAAGATAGAAAGTGCAAACAAAGTTTGATTTCAGAGTTTGCCACAAACGTGACTACGTCTCTGGGTCAGCTCCAATAGAGTATGACCGATCCGATTAATCTCCAGAAATCAATTACAAATATGCACCAAAGAAGACCATTTCTTCTAGCACTTTGATAGCATAACAATACTTTGAAGTATGAAAATGGCTCCAAAAAATTCTCCTAGAAAAATCTCCCTATCCTTTAAAAAAAACTTCACCAAGAGCAATTTCTCTCAAGTCTCCCTTAATTTCCCAAATGACATCCTACCCCGCTTTTTATACAAAATAATTTGCCTAAATTGGCTCAAAACCAATTAAGGGTATAAAACAAAATATCCCCTTCAAATAACACCCTTTGCCAATTTTACATTTTGGCATTTATATAATTTTAGGGGTTAATGTTGTTAAAAATAAAAAATAAATCTATTTTAAGGGGGCTCTATTGTTTGATACACGTTAAATAACACATCTACCATACATTTAACAAGCCAAATCAGTGGTGTATTGGCATGTAGCTATTTTAGGGGCGGCCAGGTTGAGGGTTCAACTCCCACCTATGCATCTTTTGAAATGGCTTTGGCGGCATTCATAGTTTAAATAAAAAATTTGCTACAAAGTTGTTAAAAGCTCCACATGGTGTAGTGGCAAGGAGGGAAAGTGGTAAATGGGAGGTTGGAGGTTCAAACCTCAACAAATTTTTAAACCACCAAATTTGAGCTTGAGGTGCCATGTGGCACTATTTTATTTGCTCATATTTTTGACATGTGTCATCACTTGAGCTGCTGATATCATGATGATGTCATCACTATTAAATTTTGCCTCCAAAATTCAAACGGCCATAACTTTCACATATGAAGTCTGTTTTTGACGAAACAAACGTTGTTGGAAAGCTCTCATCAGGCTCTTCATTTTAAAATCCATTGTTGACCACTTTTGAGATGGTTTGATTTTGCCCCTTATCTAGCCCTCTAGTCTACCTGTTGACCAAAACTTTGATCGAGCATAACTTGCACAAACAGACTCCTTTTTTGCTCCGTTCAAGTTGCATTGGAATCAAGATGCTGAGATCTTTTTGATGGTGCAAAAATTTGGAGATTTGAAGACACTTCAATTTTCATTGAAATTATCAATCGAATCAAAAAGAAGTTGAAAATAATGTGGATTCTCAAAACACCTCAGTCCAAAGCATTGGTGGCCAATGAGGGTTCTCAACATTCAGTTGGACAATCTTCAAACAAAGGAAAGGGTAAGAAGAAATGGAAGAGTAAATCTGAGGATGCAGAAAAGACAACACCTCAATCCAATCACAAGGCAAGTCCTCAAATACCAACAAGAAAGGGGACAACAATAAGGAGAAGAAGAAGTGTGCTTATTGCAAGAAATCGGGTCATGAAGAGCATGAGTGTTATCTCAAAAAGATTGATGAGTTGACTCACATCATGAAGCAACATAATGTTCCATTTCCTAATGCTTACAAGGAGAAGGGATCTTCTTCAAATTCAAAGGGAAAAGGGCAAGCATTCATGGCAAATGAAAACTCTTCAAAGGAATGGATATTTGACTCAAGTGCCTCATATCACATCGATTCTTCAAAGGAGGATTTTTCTTCATTGAATCACTCAAAGGTACTGCACATCTTCATGGGGGATGATAGTAAAATGGAAGTTGAAGGAAAAGGAAATGTGGAGATGGACAATGGAGAGTTTCAAGAGGTTCTCTATTTTCCAAACCTAAGTTCAAATCTCCTATCAATCTACCAAATCACTCACCTTGGAGATGGACATAGAGTTGAGTTCCTTCCCAACTTAGTAAAAGTGCACAGTCTTAAAGACAATTCCTTGGTTGCAGTGGGGAAAGTGAATGATCACAAGAGGTTGTACTCTTTCTCGCATTTTGTACCCAAGTCTCCTTCAAAGGCCTTGTTAACTCAATCCAATTCAAACATGCAATTATGGCATGATTGGTATGGTCATCTTGACTACCGCTATCTTTAGCAACTTTGCACATACCACATGGTGAAAGGTCTAACTCAAATCAACTTTTCTAAGGGTGAATGTTCAATAGATTCAGTGGATATGCATCCAGAAGGTAAGTTACAAAGAGGGAAGTTTTCAAGAGCAACAAGTGTTCTACAGATGGTTCACATGGTATTAGTAGGTCCCTTTGCATTTAGCCAGGGTTGCTACATACTCACCTTAGTTGATGACTTTTCAAGGTTCACTTGGGTCTACTTTCTTCATAGCAAGAATGAAGTGTTGGACAAGTTTCTAGACTTCAAGGCTCATGTAGAACAGAAATCTAGAAAGGCCATCAAAGTACTCCGCATGGACAATGGAAATATGGATGTGAACATAAGACTTAGGGACTTTTACAAACATGAGGGAATTAATCTTCAAACTCCACTAGCATTCAATCTGCATAAGATAGATGTTGCAGCTTTGAGGATTAGAACTCTTAAGTCTATGGAAAGTTGCATGATACAAACCAAGTCTCTTTATCCATTATTAGAAGTCGAAGCAATTTCAAGTTCCACTCACATTCTTAATCGTTCTCCTCATCTAGCCTTAGATGACAAAACTCCTTTTGAGGCATGGTGCGGCAAAAAACCTATTGTGACACACTTCAGAGTCTTCGGTTGTCCTGCATGGGCAAAGAGATCTTCCAGGGGATGCAAGGCATAGTCATCTTGGCCTTGTACTTTCATTGGTTATGAAGACAGTGTGAAGGCATATAGACTTCTAGATCCCAAGACACATCGAATATTTGTGGAAAAGGATGTACATTTTGAGGAAAGTTCTCCAAGCTTGTCCTCTACTCCTCTTCGCACCTCATACAGTGTGAATACTGATAGTGATTCTAGTGATAATGCTTCAATAGATTCAGACATGTGGAGTTCTATCGATAGATACAGTGAGAGGTCACTTTATCAGTTTAGTCCACATGCATACATCGCCACAGTGATAGGTCTAGCACAGCAGGGTACTCCCAGTCTTCAAGATATAGGTTTAGTGACAGATTTGGGGGACAGTATTCATGATCTGCCTCTTCTTCTTGATGCAAAATTACCTTCTTTAGTTGTCACAAGGGTTCCATCAGACTCTCTTGTTCATTATCTACATGATCGATCCTCATAGGTTGAAGTGATTATGGATACTTATGATCAACAGTTGTAGTAGGGTTCTTCATTAGTTGCAGAGATAGATAGCTCTTTCGGAGAGGTTCTTCAGTTAGTTGAGCAAGTTTCAGAGACATCAATTATCCATGGGATTCTTTCCACACATAGTGGAAGCATCTCATTTGTACCCTTGGCATTGTTTCTTCCTCAAGGGAGGAACACCATTTTGTAGTCTTGGATCAGCTTCTTCATCAGATCAGTCATTGTTCGGCATTCTTCTTTTGGGGGGGGGAGCCTATCCTAACTCACTACCTCTTCTCATCATTCTCTTATGTATATACTGGATGTATGTCATAATGGGGGGGTCTTGATTACTCCATCCATCCATGCATCCTTCTTTATCTCTCTTTTTGGGGGGAGGGTTTTTCCCATGAGGTTTTCCCTCTTTCCCCACTTTATGGGAGATTGCATATCATTATGTACATGGGTACCTAACATGGCCTAGTAGTTGGGACCCATCCTTGCATTTCATCCTAGATTTTGTAAGCTTAAGGGCATTCCCCTAAGTTGCACTTAAGTGGGGGTGTTGGTGTAAATAAGTATTTACTTATTGCACTTACTTAAGTTTTACTTAGGTTAATGCATTATTTAATCATTTTGCATTATTTTATTATCATTTTAGGTGATACAGTTAGGAGTTTGTGAACTCTCATTGAGTTATGCAACTCTAATTATGTACATGGTGTCTACAACACAGGAGTATGCATCATTCACTGAGTTGTCATGATGACAACACAGTTATCCACACTCCTCATTTAGCACATGTTGTCTACACCACTGATTTGCATGCTACACCATTGTAGGCTTATCCTCACATCATCACACTTAATCCGGTGCTTAATGGAGGATAATCCATATTAGTTGGACATGTGCCTGGTTGTATGACATATCATGATGTTGACTTCTATGCATTCTAGAAGCTCTCCTAAGGCCTTTATATTCAGGCACTCCTAGTGTACTCTTGAATCCAATTATTGAATGAATATCATCATTCTGATCATACTCTATCTATTTTGGTCTACTGTGTGCTTGTGTTGAGTTGTTTAGTTCTTGGATGAATTCTAACCTAAGCCAAATTCTTACAATAAGGATGATCTCTCATTGTAAACATTTAATGAGATTAATTCATTGTTGATAATAGCAATCTCTTTTATGCTCATCAAGAATGTCTCATCTATGGATCTGGAAATTCCTACCTCTATATCTTTTTGTTTCTCTCTTTTGTAATAGGTGTTTGCATGCAGGTGATTCTTGGGAGTTGTGAGGTTGATCTACCATCAACTTCAACATGGTATCAAAGCTCTAGATCTTCATGCCCATGTTCTATTCTTGAGAGATTTGGTATTGGTTTTCAAATTTGAATTTTCAACATTTTTTATTGGATCTAGGGGGTCACTAATTTTTTAGACACTTTGAGAGAAAACGAACATCACCATTGAGCTTAGAGTGCTCCAAAACCCCAATTTCCATATAAAATATGTCCAATTTGGATACTGTTGAAATCAAAGGCAATTTTTTTTGTACCTAGGTCATTTTTTACCTAGGCACATAAAACAAGACAACATTTTTTATATTAAAAGAGTCACATTTTTTTTACAAAAACATTATTAGTTTTTTTCAAAAAGCATTTATCAGAAACACATGAGAGGAAAGGCAAGTGTTGGAGTTTTTGAGAAAATGAGGATTTTTTTTTTTTTTTTTTTTTTTTTTTGGGGGGGGGGGGGGGGGGGGGGTGTGGGGGGGGTGTGGACTAACCCTATTAGATCCTTCATTGACAATCCTTTCTCTACCACGCTGCACAAGGAAATTACTTCAAATTTTTTACCAGGTGATATTATTGGAAGGTAGATTTTTTGAAGTCTTGTGCCTCCACATTAGCACATGGACTTTTTTCTTGTAGCCATGTCATTGGCTCCTCTACATTTATGTAGGTCTATGCATTTTTTTCCTACCTTGCCTCATTTTTGGCCTTTGGAGTTTTTTGGAAACATATGATTTTATATGCATTAGGTCGCATGCATTGATTTTGGGTTTGTGCATTATGTACTAGGGCTTGCTCCCAATGCCAATCTTTTTCTGGCCCCCTCTATTGGTTCCTCTCATTGCCTTGTGGACTTTTTAAATGTCCTTACAAGCTATCTCAAGCCTTTCGTTGGCCACTGCACTCGTCATCTTGGTTGCGATGGTGTTATTGGTGGTTCCTATGATTTTGGGATAAGATGGTTGATATTTTGGCAATGTGATTTATTTCTTCTTGTGAAGTTCTAGATCTATTTCAAGTGGTTAATTTTCAGCCTCTTATCCACTGGTTAAAGCTCAAAATACCTTTGATATTTGCACCTCACAACACATCTGATCTTGGACCCTGTCGGGCACCTACTAACCATTCATGGAGAATGCACACATTTTTCTTGGACTCCCATGCACACATGAAGATTTTGGGCATGCCTTGTTTGTTGTGCTTTAGTGAATGTTCACCCTTATTATGGATGAATGTACACTCTTTTCATGCGGTACTGATTCCACCTCAACATTGATTTTGTAGACTTGGCATTTTTTTAAGTTGGACATGAACTACAATGTCTCCTGATATTTTGTCATATTGTTTAGATTTTTTTTTTTTTTTGGTTTTTTGTTGGAGTAAAGGCAGTTGTTCCAAGAGATTGAGCTAGGACTACTAGAATTTTTTTTTTTTTGCTAGCACCTCCACAATGCTAGGCCATCTTTTCTAGCCCCTTCCCTCTTAGCCCATGCATTTTATATGATTTGGAGTGTATGACCTCCATCTATAGGTGCAATGCTCTTTGACTGTGACCTCTACCTCGTTTATTGGTGCATATTTGGAGGTGGTTCTTAGGAGTTTTTAATGACATACGTCCTACTTTGGGTTCCACGCCTTCGTATTTGCACCCATGACTATTTGTTTGTTTGGCATAGATGGGCATGGCCGTGGGTGTTTTATTTTAAACAAATGTGATTCTTGGCCACCTATTTTTTAATCCAACACTGACTCTTTTACTGACAACACTAATTTTACATCTCTATCATGTTTCCAGTGATTGTATTTTTTTTGTTAGATAGGGGTCTTTTTTTGGCATTTTTTTCCCTTGATGGTCATTTGCTAATGTCAACACCACATCAACATTGCATCAGTGTTCATGTCACCTCCTTGAGCTCTATTTGGACCTACCTTCTCCTTTTTGCTCATATCTTGGGCATACAAACTCCATTTTCCACAAATGAGATATCACTAGAAAGATAGTTCTAAGGCCATCTTAATGCTATAGTTCATTTTTAGTTTCGATGCTTTTTTTATAGCTTTTTTGTTGTCAAAGTCAAGAGTATAGTTTTGCACTCTGGGAGACATATATTGAGCATCCGATCTTTGATTTAGGAATTCTTTATATTTTTGGAAAGGTCTTTTCAATATCTTTTTAGTGATGCTAGTTGTTTTTCCAGAATTTTCTCTAGGCACATTCTATTTAGTCCTTTGTATTTTTGCATTCTGGTAGATATCTTGGTTGTTTTAGGTCTAGGGATTGATTTGTTGTTTCATCTGATTCGTCATGACTTATACAATCTATTATATTAGTCTTGTGTCTTTTCTGGTCTATTTAGACATTATTTGTATGCATTCTTGCAAAGGCATTGAGATAAAGTGTCACACTATATTTGTATTTTTGTATAAGTTATTTTGCCTTGTTTTGCCTTTTGATTCAAGTGATATCATTTGAGGACACTCATGCAAATTTTTGTATTCTTGGGATTTAGCATATCTTGTGTCTTATTATGTACATGTACTACTCCGATTAAAGTACCACGAGGAATTGAGATTTTTCTTTTTATTGCCATCTCTAGTGAGTGTCCCTTCCGTGACTTTAGCCTCATGACATGTTTGGGATTGATCACCTTTGTATACATCTTGATCATGGTTCCTTGACATGTACTTCTTTTGGCCCACTTTTGCAATAGCCTATCACATCACCATTTTCTACACTAGGGGTGGGGGGGGGTGGGTTCTTCTATTATTTCTCATGCTCCTTGATTCAATTGATCATGTCTTCAGGCTTTGATGTTTCATGTCATTTGTATCTTTGAGTTCAGTTGTTTTTCTTTGTGTGCCTCCTAATTTGATGTAGATTATAGTTTTCTCTACCTAGTTAGGTTCTATTTTAGTGGAGGTTCTTCATATCAATTATTACTTTTGATAGAGCTTTGCAACTTCTACATGCTTCAATGGTGTTCTTCATGATCATCTTTTGTTCCTATCTTCTAGAACAATCCCTAGTTTGGAGGCTTCTTCAGTCCTTAACTAGTTTTCTTTCAGCATATTTCCATCTCTTTTTGGAGTAGGGTTTTTCCCATGTAGTTTTCTATATTTCTCATATTTTCAGAGATTTGGTTGTGCTTTGTGTATATGAGAAATATGTTAGCAAGTAATGTTAATCTATTCAAAAACAAAAGCATTAACTAGCATATAAACCATAACATAAATGAGAGATTAAAGAGGAATCCGCAATTGGAAATGTGAGCCAAATGAATGGACTCTCCCAATAGGATTTAGCTCCTTGCTTGGTAGATGATTCTAAGGATTAGGATGTATGCTCAAGGTTCTCAAAAACTAGCTTCAATGGAGATGGAAAATGACAAATTGGTAGCTTTGTGAGCTCTCAATTTGGCATCATAAGGGTATGGTTGATGGCTTTTTGGCTCTCAAAAGGGCATTATAACTTTAGCTCCAAGATTTTGATGAAATGGCTTGGGAGGGGATTCAAGTTATAGGCTAAGGGCTTGAGGGATGGAGAGCTAATATGGAAGGAAAGATGAAAGCTTAAGGAGGGCTAGGATGCACTCAAAGGGGAGCAAATGGATTGTGCTTGTTTAGCACCAATCAGGGAGTGACACATGTCACAAGGTGAGTGGATGGAGGAAAGGGGAAGGATGAGTCAACAAAGGAGGGTCAAGGGATAATATTTTCATAAAGACCCTTCATTATGGCTTGTAAGAGCTTGTAAGAGTCTTTTTGGCTTTTGTAAGAGCATTCATTGTTGGGTGGTTGGGATATTTTGGAGGGAGTTGAGATTGTTGACTTTCCTTGGCTTAGGAAAGTCTTAAGCTTGTTTAGGGAATGTGACAACATTAGGGGGTGGATTAGGCTTGGGTTTAGGATTAGATTAGGGATGTTAGATATTTGCAAGTGGATGGAATTCATGAGGGTGGGTGAGTTAGTGGCTAAGCTTGGTTAGTATGGGTGGATGGGGTGGATTAGGCTAAAAAGAGGGTTTAGGGATAAGTTAGGGGCTATTAGATTTGAAGGCTTTATTTATCAAATAGATTTATTTGATAAATGGAGATTTTGGAATTAGATAGAAGAATAGGATTTAATTGATAAATAATAGGTTATTTGATTTATCAATTAGGACTATAGATGATAAATTAAATTAATCAGCCAAGGGATGGCAAAGGATTAATTAAATAGGAATTTAATTAATGATGCCTTTAGAGATGGCTAAATTAGATCACCAAAGCGGTGTAATCAAATTTAGGTGTCTACATTTTGCCCCTCTTTGACATAGTGTTGAGACAACATTATTTCAAAGAAGTTTGAACGAAGACGACATGAGGAAGATGTTTTAGCAACAAGGTTGCCCTAGCATCAGATAAGAAGAGGAGAGACTAGACTTAGATGATGCCCCCTCAAGAAGGTGGCAGAGAGAGAAATGAGGCTTGATGGCTTCTTGAAAAATACAAGAATCTGAGATAAGCAAGGAGACTCAGATTGGCTAAGAGAAGGGGCTGAATTGGCTCAAACTCTCACTATGGGAGAATGATAAAGGGAAAATCAGAGGAAAATCAGAGGCACAAGAGGAAGCAAGCTTAAAACTTTCAGGATTGGGGGGGGAGGATGAAGGATCAGGGTGCTATAAAAAGGAAACTCGAATAGGGAGAAGGGGTGAGGGGATTAAAAAGCTGATGCAACAGGATTTTAAAGAGTCAGATTGGCAGAAGATGGGTTTCGAAGATCCCTAGGACTAGGATTGTGGATCTCGAAAGTTGAGGCTTGGTGGATCCCTAAGACTAGGATTGTGGATCCCTAAAGCTAAGAGTGATGATTGATTCAAAGAGATAATAATGCATAAACTGGGGGAGGAGTGACAGATGTTGGAGATGGATGGGGGATAATGGAGATGAAGGGAATCCATTGAAGCTTTTTGAGCAAGGGGATACTTCAAAGAGAAGTACCACCATGTAGTTGAGCACTAGATTTGCTATAGGACTGTTGGTTAATCGCCAAGGTTACCAAGAACATCAAGGCCTTTTCACAAACTGTCTAGAGGACTGATGAACTGACTCAAAACAAACACGCAAGGATTGCCCCAGTATCACACATGAATCCCAAAGGAAGCAGTGTGGAAATGACACTACGTAACCCACAAGCAAAAAAGAAAACAAGCGAAAGACATGATCAAGACCTTACGCTCTGATTGCCCCATTCGCAACATACCATGATATGGAAGATCATGGCAACCTTGAGGAGGGAACAAGGAGATTGCTTGGAAAAGATATTTCAAGACCCAAAAGGGAAGATTCCAAATCAAAAGAAAGCAAAAATCAAAAAGAGAACCGTTTGCCAATGAGATGGGTAGGACGAGGTACTAACAGACCAAGATTAGACATGAGGAAAGCTATATCCTGCAAGGATCTATCAAAGAGCACCTAAGCTGATGGATCTGGATGAGTGATGCGTCTGGCAAGCTGAACTAAGAAGGATAACACTTTGGTGACAAGAGATCTAGCTAAAGGATGCACTGGAATAGCTAACCAAGGGTTGTGTGATGTGTGCAAGATGTTGATCAAGGAGGAACTGACACAAAAGTGAGATAGATACAATGGTACTAAACTAAAGAGGATGTACAAGCTGACTGACCAAGATATTTACAACCTGAAGCTGACCAAGATAGTTACAAGCAGGCAAAAGCTCAGGATGATAGGATAGCGGGATGGTTTGATGCTATGCAAGATGCAAAAGCTAAGGATGGGGTGATAGCGAAAGATATGGATTTGGGGAGGATGCTAGAGGAGTAGGATGAGATGGCCGGATAGGATGGTAGATAGCTAAGATTATGATGGATATAAAGAGATGACATTGGGTTTGCATGAGGATAGCCTAGAGCTAGATACTAATGACAAGGGAGGATGGAAAATACAAGATCTCCAAGGAATATAGTGCCTCCAATTAGAAGATAACATGCGGAAGGAGGTCTTATGATGGATGTGATAGGATTCAAGCTAGGATGGAAAAGCGAAAGGCGCTAGGGAGATGGATGATAGCGAGGATGGTTGGCTGAAGCTGCAGGAGATAAGTGGATGGTGTGAGATGGAAGCTGGAGGGTGGAGGATAGATGGATAGATTGGAAGATGGAGTTGGATTTCAAGAGATGAGCAAAAGCATGAGGATGATAGGCTAAGCTAGGGAAGGCTGGATTACTCATGATGCTTGTTTTCCAAGTTTTCATCATGGTACTTGTCCAAGGCACTTGAATTGCCAAGTTTTCACCAGCGGTATGCTTTATTTTTCTTTATTATTATTTTTTGACTTTTTGACTTTGGACTTACCTGGAATGATTTTGGCTTTCTTCAGCTATTTTTGGCTTTTTCCTTGGGATTTTTCACTAGCTATTGGAATGTTCAATTTTGTTGCTAGCTGTTGGTAACCGGATTTGTGATTTATGCAATAGATTGGATTAGATGGGATTGATGGTAGGAGATGGAGGGATGAAAAGGTTGGAAAGGAGCATGAGATGGGGATGCTTGCAAGAGCAACATTGGCACATGTTGGGATGGGTGTGAAAAGAGCATATGGGGGATAGATGGTAGATGCGGGCGTGATGGAGGATTTGTGGAAGCATGCTTGGGGCTATAGGCACCCAAGATGGAGTTAGGAGGTGGGGGACATGAGTCACTGGATGGAGGATTAGCAATGGTGGATGCCATTATGCATTGGGTTTCAACTTTTTTCTTTGGGATCCACATGGTTTTGGATTTTCTTCTCATAGGCATTTGCATTATTTTGCATTCTTTGATTGTATTTTTCCTTTTTGGAGTATGTCTTTTAGAATAGACATATGATTACTTGGGATGTGGATTTTTAGCTTTATGCATTTTGAAGTTGGCATTTACATTTTTGTGGTAAGCTTTGGGAAGATGGTTAGGAGAATCTTTGTGAGATGGAGAGGATATGGGAGAGCGTGTAGGGGGATGATGATGGATGATGTGCCTTGATATGTTCCTTTGTTGATCTTGCATAGGAATGGAGGGAGTAGGATTGGAATGATGGCAGATAGGAGGATGGAGGATGGTAGATTTTGGGACATAGGGACCCAAAATGGATTTAGCAGATGAAGCGGGGATATGGTAGGTTGTTTTGGTTTGCAAAGATGGGGGAGGGGGGATGACATAAGAATTCTTGAAGGAGTGATGGGAGGCTGGCATGGTGGGCTTGGGGATAGGCTTGGTTTGGGGGTGTGGTGTACCAACACCTTTAGATGGTGAACCTTTGGATACATATCCAAGACCATGAAATCTTAGATTTTTTTGTGCAATAATAGGCTTTTTGATTCCTTGCTCTTGTGGTCCTAAACCTTGACCTTGATAATGCCATTGATTGAGAATTTGAACTAGCTGAGGATACCTTTTGCTTGCAAAAAATGGTGGAAGTGCTTTATCAGATGTACTGCAATAGGGAGATACCATTCTTAATTCTTCTGCTGAGAGGAGGCCACTATGGATGAATGTAAGTGGACCAAGAGGGTATATTATGGATGGTGAAATAGCTTGGATAGGTGGTTAGATGGAAGAATGGAGTGGAGGAGATGGTAGGATCAGATCTTGATTTAGCTGATGGGATGAAAAGATATCCTGCAGTAGAGGATGTATGGCTTGAGGTTTTGGAGATGGAGGGGATAGTGACTGCACTATGGATGAAAGACATGATACGGTGATATCTTCATTTATTCTTTGGGGGATGTCAACATACTTTTGGGCAGAATCTTGATTGGAGTGGATGGTGCGATAGGAGGTGAAGGGATGGATTCTTCAAAGGTAGCGGATGGATAGATGGGAGATTTGGTAGTGGAGATGGGTGAATAGAAGATGGATGCATAAGGGTCATTATGGGAGATTTGGGAAATGCTTGGAGGGGATGTGGATAAGATTTGGAAGGATTTGACAGGTGGTGGGATCTTGACGCACACAGGAAGTGGAAGGATTTTAAGCAATTTGATGGATGGTATGGGGATGATAGCTATGGGAGATGGAGGTGATATCATAGATGGGGAAGCTTCATCACTGACTACTTCATATGGTTGGATTAGATGACATGGGTTATCGACTATTGGAGGTAGTTTTTCTTGTATTTCCTCTAGGAGATTCCTTGGAGACTCGTGTGTCAGAGGTGAAGGTGGATTGATAGGAATAGCTAGTGTGATGGGGGTGGAAGATTGGAAGCTTGGTTGATTGGGTGATGGAGGAGAAGCTGGGATATTAGATTGCATTACTAGATAGTTTGGAATAACTCTGGGATTTTGGGGGATGGTTGGTGGAATGTTTCTAAGGCTTTCAATATACCCATCATAGTCAACAAGATTTTCATCATCATTGGAATAGGAGCTGGTGGGAGCAAGGACAATACGACCGAACAAATCATGATAGGATTGGTACTTCATGCTTTGACGATGAGTTTTATTGGGATGGGGTCTTGCATATGGATGAACACGGAAGCTCATGGTCGAATTTGGGTTAAGCGTAGATTTTGGATTGGCTAATGAAGGATTTCCTAGGGAGAGTTGTCATGTCCACTATTCAAATAATTAAAAATAAAATAAACTTTGTTAAGGCAGGCAGGCTCCAAAAAGGTGAAATTTCAGAAAAAGGGGCTAATCTTTGGAAACCAATGGACTAATAAATAAAAATTATTATTAAATTATATTTTATTAACCCCTCTTGGACGTGAGTTAGGGTTATCCCCTCTTTAAAAGGGGTTTGGAGGCATTTTGGGCTCATTCTACATCTTGATTCTTGCTAATTTTCTTGTTGTTCTTCAGAGGCTGCCAAACCTGTGGAGAAGGAGACCCAAGAATGAGAGTTTGCAGGTTTCTAGGAAGGCTAAGGATGGGATTTTGAAGCCATTCCATGTGCATGCTCATACAGAGTTTGCCTTTGTGCTGAATAGTGCCGATTTGGGTGTTTTCAGGGTTATTTTTGGTTTGAGTTTGAGTTTTCAGTTGAGTGTTTCATATCAGTTTGGTTTGATGTTGTATTTCAGACTTTATGATGTTAAAATAGATCTGAATATATGTATTGGGTTGTGATTAAACTTCTGAGATAGTTTATGAGTGTTTTGTGGTGTTTCCAGGCATTTTTTGTGTTAATTTTTGGAGCCCGATTGAGCATAGTTTTGCCCTACATTTGTGAGCTGTTGTGTAAAGGCTATACAAATATGGAAATGTCATTTTGTAGGCTGTTATGCTGCTGAAATTTCTATAAAAATGTCCATTTTCAGATTTATTAATAATTTGTGAAGTTGTAAAGTTTTTGGCACTAATTTGGACATACCCGATTTGGGTTTTATTGGGAAATTGGCAGATCTTTGTAATATTGGTTGTTTGATTTTAAAGTTCTGATTTGAGGCTGAAAATATCATAAAAAATCAGTAAAGGGACATTTCAGTGGTATCAGAGCCGTGATCTTGCCAGCCTGAGGGTTTGTAGAAGTTGCATGTCAGTTTTAACAACTACTCAGATCTTGCATGTCAAGTTTTGATAACTACCCAGATCTTGCATGTCATATTTTATGATTGCATGCAACTAAGTGAAAGAGAAAAAAGATATTTGCAGCGAGAAAAGAATAAAGAAATTTTGATCAAACCCCCAGTTGAAAGCAAAAGTACAAAATCCAAAGAAGAAAAAAGTATGGCTGATCCAGATGAGATGGCAAAGAAATTCTTCCAAGACATCCAAAATACTCAGAAGCAAACAGTGGATGGTTTGGCAGAAACCAAAGAGGCTTTGCGAATATTGACAAAAAAATTACAAGGAATTGCATCTATTAATGAGAAAGGGAGCACTTCAGAGGAGCTAAGAAATGGGAGATCCACACCATCTAAATCAACCAAATCTATTTTCTTTCCTGTAGATGAGCCACCAGTACCAAATCCAGCCATTAATCCAGTGGAAGAGGTTATAGATAATTTGATTACATTAAGAGCTACTTACAATGGCTTAGATGATGACTTTCGTAGTTCAGTTCCTTTTAGAGAATATGTGGATATGATGAACGCTTTGATGCCCAAGAAAGAGAATAGGAGGGAGCATGACACAAGTGGAAGAGAGCTCAAAAATAAAATAAGCAAGTTTACAGCACCTACTTTTGATGGAACAAATAAAATTTCAGCTAGAGCATGGCTACAAAAATTACAAACTTTCTTCACACTTAACCCCATGAAAGAGAGTGATGCTATTCAATTTGCAAGTCTACACTTGGAAGATGCAGCCTATGATTGGTGGTATCATGGAATGACTACTCAAGGTCACGATCAGGTAACTACATTTGAAGATTTTAGTCAAAGGGTGATAGATAGATTTGACCTCAAGGATGATGAAGAGTACTTTAAAGAATTGTCAAAGTTGAAGCAAACCAAATCAGTTAATGAGTATATAGAAGAATTTCAAAAAGTGGCTGTTATGGTACCTGATATGAGTGAAAAGAGGATCGTTTATCTTTTTCTTGATGGTTTAGAAGATTCTATTAAGGGTTTGGTTAAGGCTTTCTCACCCTCAACCTTACAGGAAGCTATCAAAAGAAGCTTGCAACTTGAAACTTGCGTGCCTATGAAATCAATCACTAATCAAAAACCCCCAAATCTTTGGCAACATAAGGGAAATTTTCAGAAAAAGACTTTCCCAACACTACCACCAAAAGATGTGAAAAATGTGGCAAAAAAGAAGGTAGATGAAGAGACTAGGAGTGAATTACGAAGGAAAAAGCTTTGTTTTACTTGTAGAGAACCATGGGTTCCAGGACACAGATGTTTGGGGAAAGGTCAAGTGCACTATATTGAAGTTTCTTCAGAGTCTGATTTAGATGAGCATGAGGAATTTGATGATACTAAGGAGGAGGTAGAAGAAGAGAAAGTAAAAGAAATCAGCAAGGATGGCACTTTAGCAGCATTATCAGGAGTCCCAAGATACCATCCCTTCCGAATTTGAGGGGTACTAGCAGGGCAAAGGTTGACTGTTCTTCTTGATAGTGGGGCAACTCACAATTTTATTGATGAGGGATTTGTCATGAAAAGAGGGCTTAAAGCAGAAGATTTTGAGGGATTCAATGTTACTGTAGCTGATGGATTCACTATGCCTTGCACACGGGTGGTGAAACAACTCAAGATGACCTTAGGAGATTATGAGTTATGTGATGACTTCTATGTGGTTGGTATTGGGGAGACAGATCTTGTATTGGGTGTTCAATGGTTGCACTCTATCGGAGGCTATTACATGAACCATCAAACTATGGAGTTTAAGTTTCATTCTAATGGGAAAGAAGTCATATTGAGAGGGTTATCGAATGGAGCACCTAAGGCGGTCTCTGCAAAGAGGATGGAGAGGAATTTTCGAAGAGGACAAGTAACATGGGCAGCAGGAGTCATAATCCAACCAACAAGCTCTCCAAAGAATCAAGGTAATTTCCATTTTGAAATTCAAAATATTCTTGATAAGCATAGTATAGTTTTCAATGATTTTCCTCCAGGATTACCACCAGATAGAGGTTTTGAGCATGTTATAGAGTTAGAACAGGGTGCCAAACCAGTTATAACAACCCCATACTGCCATCCAAGAGGTTATAAGGAAGAAATTGAAAAAACTATTAAAGAACTCCTGGACATGGGATTCATAAGGCCTAGCTCTAGTCCATTTGCATCATTTGTGGTACTTGTCAAGAAAAAGGATGGTACAATGAGAATGTTTATAGACTACAGGAGTCTAAACAAGAAGACCATAAAAAATAGGTATCCCATACCACGCATAGATGAACTCATTGATGAGTTACATGGTGCTGTATACTTCTCAAAAATTGACTTAAGATCAGGCTACCATCAAATCCGAATGAGGAGTGAAGATGTGGAAAAGACTGTTTTCAGATGTCACTATGGGCACTTTGAATTTCTTGTTATGCCATTTGGACTCACTAATGCACCTGCAACATTCCAATCTTGTATGAATAAGGTATTCAGTCAGCATCTTCAAAAATTTGTTTTGGTATTTTTTGATGATATCTTGATATACAGTAAAACATGGGAAGAGCATCTAAAGCACATAGACACTGTTTTGGGAATCTTGGAGCAGCAATCCTTCTATGCTAAGCTATCTAAATGTGAGTTTGGTTTGACAGAGATCCTATATTTGGGACATATTATAAGCTCTAAAGGAGTACAGGTTGATCAACATAAAATCCAGGCAATTTTGGATTGGCCTCCACCCACTAATCTTACACAGTTGAGAGGTTTCTTCGGGTTGTGTAGCTACTATAGGAGATTTGCCAAGGGATTTTCTCAGCTTGCTACCCCCTTGACTGATTTGAAAAAGAAAGGAGCTTTTGTTTGGACAGAAGAGGCACAAAAAACATTTGATAAGCTTAAGGAGGTAATGAGTTCATGCCCTATGCTTGCAATTCTAGATTTCTCTTTACCTTTTGTTGTTGAATGTGATGCTTCGGGAGAAGGTATAGGGGCTGTCCTAACTCAAAGGGGACATCCAATAGCATTTGAGAGTCGAAAATTAAATCAATCAGAGAAAGGGTACTCCATCTATGATAAGGAAATGTTGGCAATCATGCATGCACTTCATAAGTTTAGACAATATTTGGTATGTGGGAGATTCATTGTAAAGACAGACCATAATAGCCACAGGTTCTTCTTGAACCAAAGGGATTTGAATGATCGTCAACAAAAATGGGTAAGCAAATTGCAAGCTTATGATTTTGATATTGAATACATGAAAGGAAAGAATAATGTGGTTGCTGATGCTCTCTCAAGAAAGCCCACTTTGTTCCTTATCATCTATCTCTGCTGATTGGAAGGTCTCCATAATTTTAGAGTATGCTAAAGATTCATTTGCCACCAAGATTTTGGATAAGTTAGTGGATGATAACAGATACAAGGTTGTTGATGAATTGATTTATTACAAGAACAGAATCTTCTTAGTGCCAGGGTCAAAAACTAAGGAGAGGATATTGAGGGCTTTTCATGACACACCTTTGGCTGGTCACCAGGGATACTTCAAGACATACAGGCAAATTCGAGAGCGGTTTTCATGGAAGGGTATGAAGGAGGATGTCCTTAAACACATTAAGGAATGTATGGTATGCCAACAAAGCAAGAGTGAGCAAAATTTTCCTGCAGGGTTGTTGCAGCCACTTCCTATTCCCGAACAAAAATGGGAAAGTATTTCCATGGATTTCATCACTGGGTTGCCCAAGGTTCAAGGTAAGGATTGCATATATGTGGTGGTAGATAGACTAACTAAGTATGCACATTTCTTTCCTATCACATCTGATTTCAAAGCATCACAAGTGGCCGAATTGTTCTTCAAGGAAATTTTTAGATTACATGGTTTGCCTAGAAACATTGTTAGTGACTGGGACAGTAGATTCCTCAGCTCTTTTTGGAAGGAGCTCTTTCATTTGGCAGGAACTAAACTCACTCCCAGTACTAGCTATCACCCTCAAACAGATGGACAAACAGAGATAGTTAATAAATGGATAGAAGGATATTTGAGGAACTATGTTTCAAATCAACAACATGCTTGGGTGAAATGGTTACACCTAGGGGAGTATTGTTACAATACATCTCATCACATGTCTATTGGTATGCCTCATTTTCATGCTCTTTATGGTTATGATGCCCTTTCCTTTGTTGATCTAATACTTTTTGATAGCAGAGTACCCGCAGCAAGTGATTTCATCAAGCAAAGCCAAGACATAATAAGGTCCCTCAAGGATAATTTACAACATGCACAAAACCAACAAAAGATATATGCTGACAGGAAAAGGATTGAAAGATCTTTTGAGGTGGGAGATTTGGTATTTTTTAGGTTGCAGCCATATAAGCAAAGCACCTTGAAGAGAAATGGGGCAGAGAAACTCAAGCCAAGGTTCTATGGGCCTTATAAAATCATCAAGAAGGTAGGAGAGGTAGCTTATGAATTGGAGCTCCCACCAAACAGCAAAATACATAATATTTTTCATGTATCTTGCTTAAAGAAGGTTCTAGGCCAGCAAACCATAGTATCTATAGAATTACCACCTCTTGATGATGAAGGGAAATTAGTTTTGATACCAGAAGAGATTTTGGATACAAGAGAGAAAAGGTTGAGAAATAGGAGCATCATAGAGCATTTGGTCAAATGGAAAGGATTACCACTAGAGGATGCAACTTGGGAAGGAGCACATATTCTTAAGAATTCCAACCTTCATTGCTTGAGGAAAAGCAATATTTGGGAGGGGAGGACTTGTCATGTCCCCTATTCAAATAATTAAAAATAAAATAAACTTTGTTAAGGCAGGCAGGCTCCAAAAAGGTGAAATTTCAGAAAAAGGGGCTAATCTTTGGAAACCAATGGACTAATAAATAAAAATTATTATTAAATTATATTTTATTAACCCCTCTTGGACGTGAGTTAGGGTTATGCCCTCTTTAAAAGGGGTTTGGAGGCATTTTGGGCTCATTCTACATCTTGATTCTTGCTAATTTTCTTGTTGTTCTTCAGAGGCTGCCAAACCTGTGGAGAAGGAGACCCAAGAACGGGAGTTTGCAGGTTTCTAGGAAGGCTAAGGATGGGAGTTTGAAGCCATTCCATGTGCATGCTCATACAGAGTTTGCCTTTGTGCTGAATAGTGCCGATTTGGGTGTTTTCGGGGTTATTTTTGGTTTGAGTTTGGGTTTTCAGTTGAGTGTTTCATATCAGTTTGGTTTGCTGCTGTATTTCAGACTTTATGATGTTAAAATAGAGCTGAATATATTCATTGGGTCATGATTAAACTTCTGAGATAGTTTATGAGTGTTTTGTGGTGTTTTCGGGCATTTTTTGTGTTAATTTCGGGAGCCCAATTGAGCATAGTTTTGCCCTACATTTGTCAGCTGTTGTGTAAAGGCTATACAAATTTGGAAATGTCATTTTGTAGGCTGTTATGATACTAAAATTTCTATAAAAATGTCCATTTTCAGATTTATTAATAATTTGTGAAGTTGTGAAGTTTTTGGCACTAATTTGGACATACCCGATTTGGGTTTTATTGGAAAATTGGCAGATCTTTGTAATATTGGTTGTTTGATTTTAAAGTTCTAATTTGAGGCTGAAAATATCATAAAAAATCAGTAAAGGGACATTTCAAGAGTCAAAGCTGTATGACAGACCTAAGGAGGATTGGCTGGAGATTTTTGGCTTTCCTGTGGATGGAAGACTTCAAGGGCATGCTGTCAAAAAGCGAGAGTTTTTCTTTCCTATGTGCAGGATTGGTGGAGATTGTGTCAACTTGAGGATAGACTAATGATCCTATGGGCATGACACAAGATTGACCACTTGTGGATCCCAACCTTTAGCTCAAGGTGATGAGGAATAACAAGTGACAAAGCTAGATTACCCTAGACAAAGCTCTGTCAAAGGGATAACCTTGGTGAGGCTAGTGGATTGGTCGGATTGATTGGATAGCAAATTCTAGCAGAGTGACAACTCTTTAAAGGCTTGGGTGTGATTTTGGATTGGGTTTCTAGTTGGCTGGGGGGGATGATTTGGATGGACTTTGGATTTGAGGTTGTTCTAAAGCAAAGAACTAAGGGAGCTTGGATGATTCTCTGATGAGGTAGTGACTACGCTAAGTATGCCTTGTGTTGGGAGATTTTTGTTATTTTGAGATTTTGACCAAAGTTGGCAAACATTCATTCAAAGGCTATGAACAAACAAGCAGACAAAATTTTGGAGCAAGCACGTCAAACACACCAACATCCTAGGAAGCTTTCTACAAGGATGAAATTTGGTTTAGCTAGGGAGTCCTCGATATACACAAGGTACGTGAGGCCCATATCCGTAGATGAAACCAAAAAGATGTCACACAGCCGAGAGGAGCGGTAACCCACTTCTCCTCTTTCACTTCTCAAGGGTATAAAGTTCCTTGAGGCTTAGCCTGAGTGACAAAATCTTGATTCCAAGAGAGGTGTCTTTGGATTCACCTCCTGATCTTTATACTCTGTCAGAACGCTAGAGTTGAGGTCATCCCAAGGGGTGATGAAATCCCCAAGAAGACCTCCTAAAACTAAAAACAAGGTTTTGGATCCTAGTCTTATGCACCCAAGATGGCCTCGAAAGACGACAAGGGGAGAGAAGACTTGGATGACCTTGGGCTAAAAAACACGCTTGTTCTTTTTACCAACTGACTCTTATGTGTGCTAATCTAGACTTTGCAAGCACTCATGTTTAAGAGACAAATGCTCAATTCCAATTTTGAAATGCGCCAACAAAGAAAAATCTAGCGAAAAATGAATACAATAAGAAGAGTTAGGGTCAACAAAAAAGTAAACCCGCGTGCTCGGAGGCCCTCCACGTCAAGTATCGATTAATTTTCTTTAAGGCATTCAAGAGTTGGTGTGATTTTGTTTTTAAGCCCAAAACAAAGATGTGTGAGATTCGATTGCCAAGGGTGTGCCTGAAGGCCCTCCATGTCAAGATTTTTTCAATTTATTATACCCAAATGAAGTGTTTGATATTGCAATGGTTAATTGATCTTTGCATTCAAGATTGAGTTGTTTGTTTTAAGCATGCATTCCAAGAAAAAATGATTTTAATCCATGGCATTCAAGAGTGTGTTTTGAGCAACATTCATTTAATGGAAAATGTGTTTAACCATTCAAGTTCATTCCATGAATAACCTAAAAAACATGATTGAATTTGTTGCTCCAACCTGCAATAAGACAAAAAAAAAGAAAATTGATTAGTCACCCAAAATCTTCCAAAAGGAAAGCTTAACTATGGGAAAAAACTTTTTAACCTTTTTTGTTGTTTTTCCTATGTGTAAAAATGCTTAAAATGATATAAATCCTACGGACAGGCGAAGATGACAGTTCATCAGGCGCAGATGCCAAACTGCAGAGACGTTGATCTACGAAGACGCTAATCTGCAAAGACGACAAACAAAGAAGCGAAGATGATAGGTCATCTTTGTGGTGATAAAAAAAAAGGAGACAAGCATAGATGCTGATTTGTGGAGACGACGGTCTAGGTTGGCGGCAGCGGAGATGATAGTTCAGGTTGGTGGCAACGGAGATGACAGTTCAGGTTGCGGAGACGACAGAGTAGTCGACGGAGGTGCTGATCTGCGGAGACGATAGTTTAGGATGTGTAGACGATAGTCAGAGATGCAAAACTGTAGAGACAATAATTTGGTTGCAGAGATGACAGAGTAGCTGGCGGAGACGATAGTTTGTAGCCGCAGACGCCAAACTGCGGAGATGACACTGCGTGAAAAGAGCTGAAAAATGCAGATTTTTTCCAAATTTTTTTAATTTTTTGGTTTTTTAAGATTTTTGAAGGTATTTCTTCTTCCTAAGTGCATTCTTTAACCTGCAAAAATAAGAAAAACACCCTACAACACACTCAAACAACAATTAACATTAGATGGTTAGTTTATAAGAATAAAACATAGGGTGAAATGGATGAATGAATGACCCATAGTGGGGTCCCACTGGGCATGCCAAAATGTATATGAGAAATATGTTAGAAAGTAATACTAATCTATTAAAAAACAAAAGCATTAACTAGCATATAAACTATAACATAAATGAGAGACTAAAGAAGAAACCCCAATTGGAAATGTGAGCCAAATGAATGGACTCTCCCAATAGGACTTAGCTCCTTGCTTGGTAGATGAGTCTAAGGATTAGGATGTATGCTCAAGATTCTCAAAAAATAGCTTCAATGGAGATGGAAAATGGCAAATTGGTAGCTTTGTGAGCTCTCGATTTGGCATCATAAGGGTATGGTTGATGGCTTTTTGGCTTTCAAAAGGGCATTATAACTTTAGCTCCAAGATTGTGATGAATTGGCTTGGGAGGGGATTCAATTTATAGGCTAAGGGCTTGAGGGATGGAGAGCTAAGATGGAAGGAAAGATGAAAGCTTAAGGAGGGCTAGGATGCACTCAAAGGAGAGCACATGAATTGTGCTTGTTTAGCACCAATCAGGGAGTGACACATGTCACAGGGTGAGTGGATGGAGGAAAGGGGAAGGATGAGTCAACAAAGGAGGCTCAAGGGATAATATCTTCATAAAGACCCTTCATTATGGCTTGTAAGAGCTTGTAAGAGATTGTAAGAGTCTTTATGGCTTTTGTAAGAGCATTCATTGTTGGGTGGTTGGGATATTTTGGAAGGAGTTGAGATTGTTGACTTTCCTTGGCTTAGGAAAGTCTTAAGCTTATTTAGGGAATGTGACAACATTAGGGGGTGGATTAGGCTTGGGTTTAGGATTAGATTAGGGATGTTAGATATTTGCAAGTGGATGGCATTCATGAGGGTGGGTGAGTTAGTGGCTAAGCTTGGTTAGTATGGGTGGATGGGGTGGATTAGGCTAAAAAGAGGGTTTAGGGATAAGTTAGGGGCTATTAGATTTGAGGGCTTTATTTATCAAATAGATTTATTTGATAAATGGGGATTTTGGAATTAGATAGAAGAATAGGATTTAATTGATAAATAATAGGTTATTTGATTTATCAATTAGGACTATAGATGATAAATTAAATTAATCAGCCAGGGGATGGGAAAGGATTAATTAAATAGAAATTCAATTAATGATGCCTTTAGAGATGGCTAAATTAGATCACTAAAGCGGTGTAATCAAATTTAGGTGTCTACACTTTGATGCGAAGACCCAATTCTACTTTCAATAGTAGTTTCTAGGTGTTTAGCTACTCCCTAAGTTTATCTTAAGGGGGGGTGTTAGAGTAATTAGATATTTTCTAATTAACTCTAGTCTACTTAAGCAAAACTTTAGGCATGTAATAGTTATTTATTTTATTAATTATTATGTAACTTAGGTTAGATGTTTTTAGGGTTTAAATCTCCTTTATAAGAATTATCTCTCATTGTAAACATTCATTGAGATTAATTCATTGTTGATAATAGCAATCTCTTTTTTGCTCATCAAGAATGTTTCATTTATGGATCTAACAATTCCTACCTCCATAAAAAAAATTTTCTCTCTTTTGTAATAGGTGTTTGCATGCAGTTGATCCTTGGGAGATGTGGGGTTGATCTTTCATCAAATTCAATAAGTAGGAGAGAGAGAGAGAGAGAGAGAGAGAGAGAGAGAGAGAGAGATTAGGGGATATGATATAAAGAGTGGTAGAAGAAGGGGATAGGAGAGAGAGAGAGAGAGAGAGAGAGAGAGAGAGATCGGGTTATATATTATACTACACAAGTGTCTATCATATCCTCTAATCCTTCTCTCCATCCCATCCAAGTGTCTATCATATCCCCTAATCCTTCTCTCCATCCTATCCTCTCCCTCCCTCCCTCTCTCTCTCTCTCTCTCTCTCTCTCTCTCTCTCTCTCTCTCTCTCTCTCTCTCACTCAATCTACCCTTGTGTAGTAGTAATACATAACCTAATCAAGTTCTGAATATAGTTTTTATTTTCATAACTTGACGAGTTTATTTGAATCCCAAAAACTCGATCAGGTTATGGATTGGTTATAGCCAAGGGAAATGACCCAAAGGCGTGGGATACTGTTTTCCCTCCTTTTTTTTTTTTTCCTTTAGTTATTTTTCATCTTGTAAAATGAATTCTCATCTTTGTCTTCATCAGGTACACTAATGGTGAAATGGGTATCTTTAAAATCACCACCATAATCTTACACATCTTATCTTTCTAACCATATAATTTTTTCTACTTTTGGACAACATTAACATTGTGAACTTTAATTACTTTTACCAATGCCTTGACATTCCTCATAGACATATGTTTGCCATTTTTTTAATAAATTTTTATGTACTTAAAAAAATTCAAAATAAATTACATATTATTGTTCTACACTTTATTGTATATGCATTAAAAAAAATAGTTTATATTTTCAATTATTTTGATGCAAGTTATGCTCAGCACACAAACAAGACCAAAATTTCAGGATGTAGTCTGTTCAATTCATTAAAAAAAATAGTCATAATAAAATTACCAAAAAATACACAACTTATAGATATGAATCTTAAATATCATCCTATCAAAGGGATATGTGAAATACTAAATATAACTATGTCTTTTGTGTTGCACACAAAAACAACTAAGTTATGTTTCCTAAAGAAATCAAGAACTTTTTTTCATGTGCATAGGATTTGACCCACCTAATCTTATCCATTTTGTAAAAAGTCTAGTATTTTTAAAAGTAGATTCAAAGTACTATAATTTATATATTTTACACATTTTGTCATTTTTAATGGATGACCATCAAATTTCTCGTCCAAGTTCAGGTTTACCTAATTTTAGAAAAAAGGTGTCCACTTATAACCCCTTTTTGTACACCATCTTGACGCACTTGCCCATGATACAACCTAGGTTAGACCTTTTTAGAGTTTTGATCTCCTTTATAAGGACAATCTCCCATTATAAAAATTCATTCACTTTTGATAATAGAAATCTATGTTGGAATATTCAAATATGGAAAGAGTACTTATGAGAGGGGGGGGTGAATCAGAAGTATCACACTTTAGCCAATAAAACTCTTAGGTGGAAGTAAATTGCATACATGTAAATACATCAAGTAAATATGAAACTAAACACATGCATCAACAACACATAACACTGGAATTTGGTAACCCAGAAACCCTTCAGGAATAAGAAGGTAAAAATGGGGTGGGGATGATACCCAAAAAGATTACTGCAACAATATTGTTCAACCACTTCTGATGGTCTGCCCTGTTAAAGGCTTTACACTGTGTCAATAGTGACTTGGTTAAAGGATTTCAAACACATAACATGAAGTGTCACCCTGTTAAAGGATTTAATCACCTTTTGATAAGGATCTACAAATAGCTGTTAAGCCAACCTATCTACATAGGATTTTCTTTCTAATACAATGGTAAGAGAGTATTAGGTATTATAAACCTGATTTTTTGCAATCCTTGATTACTAAATGAAGGAACTTGTTCTGGCTCTTTCTCTGATTTCGATCCTCTGAGATCTGATTTCTGTTTGTCTACCTTGCTTTTCTCTGATCAACTAATTAATGAATTGTTGCACTTACTTTCTAAGTCTCCTCTTTTTTTTAATGAACCTTTCATCTTCCTTAAAAAGACTTCGAAGACTTAGGGTTAGATATGAATCTATGATTCACATTGAATCTCAATTTCTCGCTCAATACTTGTCTTTTGCTGATTGGTTGCATGCCTTTTAAAGTTTTCCAATTGGCTGCATGCAAATTGCATAAGAAATGTAAAAGATTCATTCTTATCTCTATATCTTTCGAGATTTATCTTATGTCGGCTACAAAAATAGTTTACATCATAGTTTGTGCAATCACAAACTCTTATGTTGATATCCTGAGTTACTCGACTCCTGAAGCATTGTTGATGCTCAGCACATGTTGTTTCCTGGATAGCTCGGCACCTAAACAAAACTGTATCACTTGGCACCTACTGTTACTCGGCACTTGTTAACACTTGGCACTTGTTAACACTCGGCACCTATTAACACTCGGTACCTACTATTACTCGGCACTTGTTAACACTCGGCACCTGTTAACACTCGGCACTTGTTAACACTTAGCACCTGTTAACACTCGACACCTACTGTTACTGCTTGACACTTGTTTAGTGGAAAAATGGTTGAGTGTATTGACACTCAGTTGTCAAAATTATTCTTTAAACTAACAATCTCCCCCTTTGACATGAGTGGCAAGAACACTTAACTAAGATCCTTATGACTCCTTGTTAGTTGATCCTGTATGTACACTTAGTGATTTCTGTCCTATTTCTGCATTCTGACTAATCAAAATTTGCTATCTCAAAATTTGTTATCTCCCCCTTTTATCATACTTATCATTTCATTCCTGTACTTAACTCCCCCATACTTAATCTCTTCTTATCACTCCCCCATACTTATTCTCCCCCTTTTTGACACTTATGTCAAGGGTCTTACAAGGAAATGCCATACTTGACCAAAAATGTACTATTTACTTCAAGGAGTACCTTTAGAGCTGCATCCCAATTTGCTAGTGCGACATCCAATGACTTATGATGGATGGCAATCTCTGCTGCCAGGTGTACAATTCCATCAGATGAAGAAAGATTGGGGTCTTTCTTGAGGACTGTCTCTGCATTTATCTACTCCTTGTGAAGTAGTTCCAAATGAGGAGTTATTGAGGATTGAATTTGCATCAATTTAGCTTTTGTGGTTGCCTCCTCTGCTACTAAGACAACTAACTCTCTTTGTGTGTGAAGTGATTGGGCAAAATGCTTCTCACTCTGAGCTGGATTTTTGGGGAGTTGCATGCTAGAAATCTTTAGATTGTTCTTCGAGCTCAGTATTTTTTGGCTAGTGTCCTGTGTGAATGTGGAAAAATCACACAACTTGTTGTACAGGGAAAAGATGTTTCCTAGTACAGTTTTAACTGTTTTAATTTTCTTTGCCAGTTCTACTTGTGACAGTGCTATATCACCAAATATTTTATTATTTACCTTGCCTTGGAACTTCCTTTCTGACCATTTGAGCAATTTCGTATTTGTTTCCTAGTCTTCACTAGTCACCTAGTCAACTATATCAGATAGTTTCTCTATAATTGGTCTTGACTCATCTGGAGACTGTAAGCAGAAAGCTTCTGTGAATATGTCTTTGATTTCATTCAAGGTAAGCTTATGCTTGTGTTCTTATCTTAGTGCTTCTTGTCTCCTTCTTCTGTCCAATGCACTCTGAATTTCATTGATCTTCTCTTCAGTGAGAATGCTAGATTCATAATATGGGATCTTTAATAATTCATCAAGCTCAGGAACTCCATAGTGAAGTTTCCTGACTGCCTTTGATGAGCTCGAGCCTGGTGTCCTGATTTGTAGTTGTAACCCATCAGTGCTCGGCTGCTAAAGAGTCTATGTTGGAGTACCAGATTTTTGTAATGCAACCAGTGTTTGTATTGCAAACTCCTCCTTCTTCTTTGTCTCATCTTTTTCTTTAGCTTGAGTATCCCTTTCATGATCGCTCGGTGGGGTTGAACTTGTTGGTTGTTCAAATGTTTCTTTTATTTCCCCTACTGCTGTACTCAGCATTTGAAGTGTATAAGTGTCTACATTTGGTGGTGGAAGAAATAGAATACCAATAGTTTGTATGGTCGAGGGTGGCACTTGTGCTTTTACCTTGACTATCTTTGTTTTAACTTCTAGATTTTGTAATTCATCAACACTGACCAATACATGATTTGAACTTCATTTTGCTACTAGTGATGATTGGTCAAGGATTTCTAAATCCTCTGTAGTTAATGGATTAATGTTTGGATTTGAAGTGTCTGTAACATCTTTTATTTTTATAATATCTGCAGGTGTAATGGTGGCATGAGGAGGACTAGGAGGAGATACCTGTGTGTCTTGTACACTTTGATCTTGTGGCTCAGCTGTATCTTTCTCTTCCTCTTTCTCCTTTGTATGTGAGGTTTTCTTCCTTTTCTTCTTCACTCTTCTTCTCCACTTGTTCCTTCTCTTTTTCCTTGGTTCCTGACACCTTCTTTTCTCTTATCTTGGCACTTGCCTCTATTTTATATTCTTCATTATACACATCTTCTATTTTCTTGTAAACTATTTTCCACAATCTTGTGGATTTTGTAACTACCTCTTCAATTTTATTCTGTAATATACTAAATGCTCTATACTTGGGAGTGAATCTATTATTATGCCTTTTTACTACATTTGTTACTTGATCTCTAGACAAATCAGGCAACAATCTAGCTAATGTTGACTCCCTTATCTCCCTTTCCATTTGTAAACAAAAATTTCATTTATCCTCTACAATTTTGTACAATTCTTAAGGCATTGATTCATCTAATTATAGAGGTGTGTGCTTATATTCAGCCATCATAGCATACACAAATTCCTCTAATTTATTTTTCTCTTCTTTGGTGAGCTTAGAAAAATTCAGGTTCTTTAAACCTTTCAAATCATCATTCCTAATTTTTGAACATAGTATATCAATAGCAGTCTGAGGTTTGTGTCTTACCACTTGAAATTGACTGTTGTCCTCTGACTCTGTCTTCTCCTCATCTGTTTCAGGATGGGTAACAAATTTTCTTTTCTTAGACTCGGCAGTAGTCTTCTTTGAATCTTTCTTCTTTCCTTTTGCCTCCTCTTGGTTTTTTTGTGTTGCAGCCCTTGTGGTAGGTCTCTTTGGTGCAGGAGCGGCTACTTTCTTTCCCTTGGATTGAGGAGCAGGAGGAGTTGTGGCCTTTCTTTTAACTTGTGCTTCCTCAGCTTCTTCTTCGTCAGCACTTTCCTCTTTATCTTCTCCTAACCCTTGATTCAGACCTTGAGGTTTATCTCCCTCTTCTTCAATGTCTTCTCCTTCCTTTTCTGTTGTTCCTTCTTCTTCAACACCAAATTTTCTCTTGATTTGTCTCACCATTTTTTCTTTCTTCTTTACTGTAGAAGCAATCTTCAAATTTGTTACCACCCTTGATTTAACAACATCATAGGTTCCAAAAGATTTTACATTTTTATCAGCTTCTTTTGCAAGGAGGGTTGTTATCACTGCAGAAGCTTGATCAATATCAAGTTCATAACCTAGTGGCCTAAGCCATCTTACTCTAGGTATAACTGCTTGTATATAGGTATAATCTATATCTACAAGAAAACACATGTCCTTTTCTTATTTCTCAGTCAATGAGACTGGAATCCTCATTCTTTGTTTCGTGGACTTTTTGAAGTCCTCAAAGTAACTAGTCATTTGGGCATCAAAAATTTCACCCATCTATTCAATGTATCCATTGATTTGTTCAACAATTGTTTTTTCTGGACTCCATCTTACCTTACCCACATAAGGGAATTCTTTCATTAGATAGAAAAATATGCACACGAAAACTGATCCAGATTTGCATTGAGCTCCCTTGCTCTTCCTTATAGCTCCCATATTTTCATTAATCTGTTGAAACATGAGCTCTGCTAGATCATAAGTGTGATCCTTTTTAATTATCTTGTATGCAACATCAACTGCTATACAAGGTACACTATTTAACCTGCTTGATTGATAGAATTTGTGTGAAATGATTCTCACAACAAAATCTAGTAGGGGATCTATAACTGTGTCAATAGTCATTCCTCTATTATTCCATTTAGCACCTATGTTTTTCTCTATTACTTCCCTTTTGTCACTTTGCAGGGTCTTTGGCCGATCTAGGGTTGGAATACCAGTAACCCTATGAACAGTTTTCTTAGTGAATTTTACTAGCCCTGACTCTAACCAAAAGGCTCCATTGTGTATTCTGCTCAAAACTATCCGTACCCATTCAGTTTTGAAAACAATAAAAAATTCTAGGGTTTTGGTTAATCCTTTTCTTTCTATTATTGAGAACTCATCTTTTAGTCTTTTGTTCTCACATAGCTTGTCATATGCATTGTAGATCTCTAAATCTCCTATAGCTCCAATTTTGCAGTTATAACATCTACGAACATCTTGGACCATAACAACTTTATCAGGAATAACTGATAATGCACCTGCGGGATCATTCTTGTATGCTACTTCTGGAATGGGCTTGAATTCAAGTTATTTAACTTCATTGTTGACTAGCTGTATTTCATGACTCTCTCTACCCTTAGTGGTTCCTAACCCAGATACCATTGTTTGCCAAACTAGGGTTTACAATTTAGACAAGTTTATAAATTCTGCGTAGCTCGACACTTAAGTAAAATACCTCAAATTGATGAAACTTGTCCTGAATCGTTGTTGAAATCTTCACAAATGGCTTCTGAGCTGACCTTGATCTTCTCCGCTCTTCTTAGCTTTGCTTCTCATTTGAATGGTGGGAAAATGATCGAAAATCAAAATTATGTACCCTTCAAAATAGAGTAATTAATGCTTAGTGCACTGACAATTGTCTACTCGGCACCTAAAGGGTTTCAACATGACTCGACACCCATTGTGTTTCACTTTTCTTGGCTCCTATTGATATTTCATAGCTCAGCATCATCTATCAACTCTGTCGTTGTTAGCAACTCGGCACCTAAAGACAACTTTGACAAATCTTGCAAAACTCTCAATTTTGACTTAGCATCTTTGCTTATGCTGATTTTTTCTTTGCAGTTCTTCTATGTCTTGGAACTGATGTATGATGTAACTTGGTTTATCAATCCCACACACTTATTCTTGCTTAATTTGATGAAGTGTGATCACTTGACCTATTAGGTGAAGTGATCTCTACACTTGATGTGCTATACTCATCTTTCTTCTTCCATGTCTTATTTGTTTCACTTCTGATATGTCCAACATCTATCTTTGCCTTTCCATTGCTGAACTCAGAACTTGATGCCTTTGACCTTGTTGGGCAATTCCTGCTGATATGACTAGTTTTTAAGCAACTGAAACATGTATTTTGACTCAACCATATTTTATAGTTTCCCTTGAAATGTATTCTTATGCAATTTTGGGGTGTATGTCCATATTCTTGACAATAGTGACAATTGTACCTGGTGTTGTAATCCCAAAATTCATGGTTTGATGTCTTTGCTGGTTGATTTAATGTCCACATAGGCTTTGATCTACATTCAAAAGCTCTATGTCCATATTTTTTGCAATTATGACTGTGACCCTCAAATCTTGACGTCTTAGTAGTTTTGGTTATGCATTCATATGCTTGATGACCTTGCTTCTTGCATTTATGACAATGGTTTATACTTTTAGGTTTATCATGTTTATGGGTATTCTTGCTTCTACATACATTAGATGTATGTCCTTTCTTTCCACAAAAATGACATGTAGGTTTAACATCTTTACCTTTGTTGCTTCTTTGTTCTGCACTCTTTGATGATTCTCTAACTTCAGTGTTGTTGTATCCAAGTCCTGATGTATCATGGGTTGATCTTGGGGACTTTAGTAATTGCTCAAAATATTTGATGGCTTCACTTGAGTTGTTGAGATTCTCTGCCACCTCTTTTTCTTTGTTCAATTCATTCTGCATTTATTCATTTTGTATCTTCAAAGTAGAGATCTCAATATCTTTCACATTGAGTTCATGATGAAGGTTCATCATTTGGGCAAGTGTATCCATCTGCATGTTTGAGATCCTTGTCAATTCAGTACATTTTTCTTCAAGTCTGTTTGCAAGATTTCTTTTGTCATTTTCCATCATGACCTTATCATCAACTACTATTTTCTTTTGTTTAGTAATTTCACATATCATTATGGACTATGATTCATGTTCCATCTTGAGAGATCTTATCTCCTCTGTTTGAACTTTGTTTTTCTCCATTAGTTCTGCTATTGCTACATCAAACTCTTTAGTGTCTCTGTTGGAAAATATGTTGGTGGTATCAATCTCCTTGTAGTTTATCTCATTTTTTGCTATGGCTAGATCCTTCCTTTTTTTTTAATGAATTTCTCAAATTGTTTCTAAATTCCTCCAAGCTATGCAGAGCAAGTTGCACATCTATCACCTGATTTTCAATGATCTTTCCAAGTTTGAAAGCTTCCATCTTTTAGATCTTTTCCTCCAAGCTGTTAGGCTTTTCCTTGTGAGAACCTAGATTAGCTCTGATACCAATTGTTGGAATATTCAAATATGGAAAGAGTACTTATGAGGGGGGGGTGAATCAGAAGTATCACACTTTAACCAATAAAAATTTTAGGTGGAAGTAAATTGCATACATGTAAATACATCAAGTAAACATGAAACTAAACACATGCATTAACAACACATAACACTGGAATTTGGGCAACCTAGAAACCCTCCAAGAATAAGAAGGTAAAACTCGAGTGGGGATGATACCCACAAAAATTACTATAGCAATATTGTTCAACCACTTCTGATGGTCTGCCCTATTAAAGGCTTTACACTGTGTCAATAGTGACCTAGTTAAAGGATTTCAAACACTTAACATGAAGTGTCACCATGTTAAAGGATTTAATCACCTTTTGATAAGGATCTACAAATAGTTGTTAACCCAACCTATCTACATAGGATTTTATTTCTAATACAATGGTAAGAGAGTATTAGGTATTATAAACTTGATTGTTTGCAATTCTTGATTACTGAATGCAGGAACTTGTTCTAGCTCTTTCTCTGATTTCGATCCTCTGAGATCTGATTTCTGTTTGTCTACCTTGCTTTTCTCTAATCAACTGATTAATGAATTGTTGCACTTACTTTCTAAGTCTCCTCCCTTTTCTAAATGAACCTTTCATCTTCCTTAAAAAGACTTCAAAGACTTAGGGTTAGATATGGATCTACGATCCACATTGAATCTCAATTTCTTGCTCAATACTTGTCTTTTGCTGATTGGTTGCATGCTTTTTAAAGTTTTCCAATTGGCTGCATGCAAATTGCATAGGAAATGTAAAAGATTTGTTCTTATCTCTATATCTTTTGAGATTTATCTTATGCTGGCTACAAAAATAGTTTACATCATAGTTTGTGCAATCACAAACTCTTATGTTGATATCCTGAGTTACTCGGCTCCTGAAGCATTGTTGATGCTCGACACATGTTGTTTCCTAGATAGCTCGGCACCTAAACAAAATTGTATCACTCGACACCTACTGTTATTGCTCGGCACTTGTTTAGTGGAAAAATGGTTAAGTGTATTGACACTCAGTTGTCAAAATTATTCTTTAAACTAACAATCTAGGTTTTGCTCATCAAGAATGTCTCAACTATGGATCTGGGAATTCCAGCCTCCATAGATTTTGCTCCTCTCTTTCTATGAGAAGTGTTTGCATGCAAGTGATTCTTGGGAGTTGTGGGGTTGATCTTTCATCAACTTCAACTGGGAAAAGACATATAGAACTTGCAAAATGTCTTCAATTCTTTTTATACTTTACTAGGTGTTGAATTTATTGAATGAGATGTTTCAAGTCGACTTACCTTTACTTTTAGTAGTATTAGAATTTTGAAATTTTAGTTTTTTTCTTGCAATATTTGATGTGATCTTTACTTTTGATTATGGTTTAAATTATGGGTCTTTAATGATTACTAGTGGCCTTACATAATTTTTGTTTTTGAATTTGTGGGTGGTTTAATGTTGAGGTGGCCACATTTTGTACGCTTAAGGAGAAATGATGATACAATTTGGTTGTATTGATGGAATGGGGTCTTCTCTAAGCGTTAAAGGGTGGTAACATATACATAGGTAGTATAGGTATGAGTAGTACCGTTTAGGTGACATCTATTAATATGTTCTAGTTTAACATTTTTCTATGAAACAACACATTGTGGTTGAGGTGGTGAGCCTCATTTCTAGGTTAAATTTTGGCATCTTAGTGATTGGACATATGTGTATTGGAGGTAAGATGCAACCAAGTTTCCTATTTGTATTGAGTGACATACTTAAAATTTATGTCAAAACCTATTAGTGTGGTTGATAGGTTAATTATCCAACTAGCAAGGGACCAAATATTTTGTTTGGTTTGTATATAAAATATAGAGTTTTTCCTATTATGGTTCTTTTAAAACCCCAATATGTTTGAACATGGTAAATATTATTTGTACTTTTCATAACCACATGGATATGTAATTGGTCCTAGATGATTACATATGGACCCCTATCACCTGAACTAACATCTCACATTTAGGACATTGCACACTTATTGGTTCCTCTCCACTATAGTTTATCTAATTGACCATTAATTGATATTTAAATTATGTCCCCATTTTTAAAATATAATTTCCAAAGAAGTGTAGGTGGAATTAGGATAATGGTATTGGGACAAAGAGTACAATGCACTAATTTTTTTAAAATAAAAAAATAAATATTGAATATCATTATACATTAGAGTAAAGATGATTCAGGTTAGTTTGGGGTTTGATTTTGAATCATCAATTGATCATTTTTAACTAATTATATTTAAGTCGGTAGGATTATCTTCGGAAAAAAATTTTACAGCTTAATTTATGAATTTTTTTCTTGATATAAAAAGCCTAATTTCTTTTTTTGAACTTTCTCTTTTAACATTGTCAATCTTGTTAGAAAGTTTCTAATCTCTATTTTCCCTTACAAGTTTTTAAAATTTCCCTCTATTTAACTTATATGATTTGCAAATTAACACAATCTTCCTTTGTTTTTATATTTATCTGATAACAAAGAGAGAGATAAAAAGAGATCTTAAATCTTCCAACTATAATTCTATCTAAGTTTCTCTTCTATAGATGTCTTTTATCATAACTGAAAGTATCGAATAAGCACCACTAAGTAGAAACCATATTTCATTTTTAAAAAGAGAATGCTCAATATCTTATTTTTAAAAAATATAAACAAATGTTATATACAACTCCATTCTATGAATTAATTTGTTCATTTTGTTTCTTAACTGGTTGAGTTTGAATTTTCCCTCATATGGGAATTCAGATTGAATGGTGTTCACTTGCAATGGTATTTTAAAATTATGGATCAATAGGCATTTTTTTCATATCTTTTAAATCTTTTACTAATTTGGTAAATGATATTAATAGAATCTTATTTCAAGTTTCAATATGGAGCAGTTTTTTTTTTTTTCAATTGTTGACAATTGATTAAATATTATTAGTCCCTGCCTATACTATAGGTAAGTATAGAGAAATAATGTTTTCAATGGAGGGACACAATTAGCTTTTTTTAACTAAAACTAATGAACTTCTAAAATTCATAAATTTTTTTATTTTTAAATTAATTTTCAAGCACTAATTCTTATTTTTTGATTGGCTAATACTATATTAGCCAAGGGTAAAATTATTGTTCTAATACAAATATTAGAGAATTAAATCTCTAGAATGTTCCACATTCCAATACAACTAATGACCACAGTACATTAAGTTATAGATGTTAGCAGTCGAGTGAGGATAGAGGAAATGGATAAAGATTTCCCAATCTCATTTTATTCCACTTTATAAGTTAATGTTACAGGATTTTAGCTCAACATTTTACCCTTTGCACTGGCTCTAGTCACATGCAAAGCAGAATGAGTGCTCCCTCTGATACCAACAATGGGTTGTTATGAACAAAAGATGTTACCATTCTTTCATTACAATAATTGCACTGCAAACATTTATCTAGTGCCATTTTTATTTTTAGTCAATGAGCATTCCCTTTCAAAAAATGATTTCTTGAATGACTACAGTGCAAGTTTTCATGATATTATTTGTGGTGACCATGTGGATTGTTTAAAACTAAAACATTAGAGATAGAGAAATTGTTTTTCAAACTCAAGAAAACTTAAAAAGAAACCTCTATCTTCATTTTGGAAGATTCTTCTCAAATGTGGATGTGTTATTTTCAGTTGGCTTCATTGGTTTGGCGAATGTTGCTTTGTTTCTTGACTTTCTAATACTGTCATTGTTTTCTCTTTACATAGTTTTTGCTCTATTACAAGGAACGAAGAAGTTTTACTCGTGTCCATGTCTATATTTTCGTGTTGCTACTGATATTGGTGATCGGCGGAGAGAGATGGATGGCATCAACAATTGGGATGGCTTGCTTAAGCCCTCCTTCGAACCTATTCTCAAATATAAAATACTCAGGTTGCAGGGCATTAGAGAATGATCAAATAGTTGTGTGATAAGTTGTAGTTTCAGGAAGTAGGGCTTTTCCTCTTTCGCTCAGTGATTTTTCGCACTCGCTCGGTGATTTTCCTCACTGCTGCTCTTGTTATTGACCAAATCACGACTACTATCGCAGATTCTTCAGCTAGGGTGACATTGGTACACCAAAGTAAAAATCAATGGCCTCTACAGACGCTAAATTCAGTACTACAGACCGAGAGCGAAGTGGAACTTTCCAGAAGCGACACAAATCTCTTGTCTATTTTTTAATTATGCCATTTTCAATATAATTATCTTTTCCAAAGACCACACTTGGACTTTTTAAGCCCACGTTCAAAATCATATATAATATATTTAATTAAATATGAGTGATAATTAAATGAAATTCTATATTTTGACTAAATTTAGAAATTATTTTTTATAAATTGAAAAGACTCAGTGATAAAAAAAGAAAAAATACTTTTTAAACTAATGTAAAATATATTATTAGTATATTTTTGAAAAGCTTTAAACTCATGTAAATATTAGTAATAAATATGATTTTAATTGTAAAATTAAATTATTATTTCTATTTGATTACTTTATTTTTATTAAATATTTTTTTAAAAAAATTTAAGCTAATTTTATTTTGGCATAATATATACACTAAATTAAAAATTAAAAATAATTCTATAGTACAACTAAGTAATATATTAATTATAATTATTTTCATAAAAGTAAAATTGAAGCATTTAACAATCAACATGTTAGACAATATCTTGATTTTCATCATGGATAAGAAAATCTACCTTTTAATAAAAAATCTTATTGAAATAAAATAAAAATAATATAATACATTTAAATAAAACAAATATAATATCTTAAATTTGTATCACTAAGAAACATGTAAAGTAATAAATTATTTAATTATAAGTATTAGTTTGTAAAAATAATAATCATGTGATGTCATATCAATGCACTATATTACACATGAGTAATCGCATAGCTATTGGTCTTATTACATTTTGGGACCACTTTGGACACCTTCACAGAAATGCATGCTAATGTGCATCATATTTGACTATGTTGACATTTGCTTTTCTCTCTTTTTTAAGCACTCAAACATTATGCTTTAACCAACCAAATTAAAACATATCTTCTATTTTTTAGAAAAAGGCAAGGATTCTAGCTCTTTTAGAGCACTTGTTTTTAAAAAATTGGTTTGGTAGAAAATTTATGTAGAAAAAACAATATCTAATTATCTATTCTTCGCTGGTTGGTAGCTTGCAGGCCTCCTGCCTCACTAAATTGCCTCACAGCTTTGAACCCTCCATCAATTTTTATTTTTCTTTATCTATTCTTGAATATTTTATTTCATTTAGAGATTTTTAATTGATGATTTTAGAGAAATATAAGTATACATTTTCAAATAGTTTTTTTGAATTGTCATTTAAACCTATACAAAATATTAGAAAGGTTTTATATATACATTTAGATTTATTCTAAAATTAAGTGTTCATACATTTAGAAATTAGAAATTATTATAATTTTATATATATTATACATAATAAGTAGAATATTCCTATAATTTATTGAAAAACTATGTTTATGATTCTAAAATAAACAAATTATGACTTGACATTGCTAAGTACAAATATATGTCTAATAATTTGAATAAAAACATGTAATAGATTTTGTCATCGTATATTTAGAAAACTATCTAGAAATTTTCAATTTCTATTTAAATTATTTTAAAACTTTTTTTATAAAATTAATTGATAAGTATAAATAATTTTAAAATATAGATTATTCCTACCAAATAAGAAAATATAAATCTAGGAAAAATTAGAAAGATTTCATATAGATTTAGATTTTAGTATTAGATTTATTCTAAAATTAAATGTTGATTTATATTAAAAATTAGAAATTATTATTTTTTCATTATGAATGGGTGAGATATGTCATTATATGAATCACAATTAACTTGTGTTGTAGGAGTAGCCACACTAAGCAACAGGAAGACTTCCGGTTTGCTATAGGAGTTTTACTTGTTGTTTTGTTGGTTTTGTAGGTGCAGATAAATGATGGGAAGTTTTCCACATTATGATAGAAATATTATTGAATTTATGTATTGGGGGTATTTTATAATTATTGGGTTTGTATGGGTTTATAAATAATGTATGCAAGTAAATAATGTTTAACAAATATTAGTAGAGATTATGGTTTTAATGTTTTGAAAACAATTAATAACTAATTGGGCATTGTTATAATATATTCCCTCTATTTCTATGGTTGGAAAATATATGGAGGAGTTTGAAAAATTTTGTGGGAACAATCTCATGTTTGGGTGAAGGAATAAACAAAGCAATAAAGTGCCTTTTCTGCAATTTCTCTTGATTTCCATTCTTCCATGTTTTATTCAAATTTTTTAATCATGTGACTCCTAGAAAATCATATTGTTTGTTTGTGATTTCTTGCTTGGATGAAATAAAATTTAATATTCATTTGTGTGAGGATAGGGTTTTTGAGATTGTTTAAAGGTTGTTGAGCATCACTTTATAGAATCATGCATCCTGCTTGTGTATTCATCCTATGAAGTGGCCAACATATGGTGGAGAGGGAGTAGGCGAAATGTATACTATGTTCTTCATGCTCATCTGCAAGAATGAGCCATGGTCTAAAGGAATACGCACATGAGAAGGTAGGATCTCTATGTAGTTACCATGATTGAATGGATTCAAATTATAAGGTGTTGGGGTATATGCAGGATCATGGTGTGCCAAAAAGTGGTGATGTGAAAAAAATAGAGTTTGAAAAGGTATAAAAGCGTGTCAAAATCTACTCTAACTTTTTTCCACCCATCTTGATACCAAAACTAGAAAGTAGGCTCCCAACTCTTACCAAGTATCCGATTTGATATTGGATACCTGATAATTGTCGCTATTATTTTAAAAAAAAACACAAGGATTAAGATTAAGATTATAATGTATAATGAGTTGTGTATTATATATTACTGTGACCTATTATTATTATTAATATATGTGATTATTATATTATATTATTATTAGATATAAAAATATATGTTATTATTATTATTATTATATATATTAATATATATATATATGAAATTATTATATTATATTATATTATTATTATTATTACTAGTATTATTGAATATAATAATGTAATATATGTTACTATTATTATTATGACCTATGTTATTAATATATAATAATATATTATGTTATTATTATTATTATTATCTATAAATATAATATATATATTAATATATATGATTATTATATTATATTATTATTATTTTTACTATATTATTATTAAATATAATGAAGTAATATATTATATATGTTATTAATATATATATTATTATTATTATTAAATGTAACAACATATAACGTTATTGTTATTATTATTATTATGACCTATGATCCATTTGGCTGGTTCTAAAATGCGTCGAGAGGGGTCATAGGTTAACCTATGATCCCTCTCGATGCAATTCATGACAACCTATGTCTCTAGGGGCCCTAGGACCCCAAGGGACGCATGTGGTTGGTTCCAATGCATCAAGAGGGGTCATAGGTTAACTTATGACCCCTATCGACGCATTTCATGACAATCTATGTCCCTAGGGGCTCTAGGACCCCTAGGGACACATGTGGTTGGTTCCAATGTGTCGAGAAGGGTCATAGGTTAACCTATGACCCCTCTTGATGCAATTCATGAAAACCAAAATCCCTAGGGGCCCTAAGAGCCCTAGGGATGCATGTAGTTGGTTCTAATGCTTCAAGAGGGGTCATATGTTAACCTATGACCCCTATTGATGCATTTTCATGAAAACATATTTCCCTAGGGGCTGTAGGACCCCTAGGGATGCATGTGGTTGTTTCCAATGCGTCATGCGGGGTCATAGGTTAACCTATGACCCCTATCGAAGCATTTCATTACAATGTATGTCCCTAGGGGCCCTAGGGACACATTTGGTTGGTTCTAATGCATCAAGAGGGGTCATAGGTTAACCTATAACCCCTCTCGACATATTTCATGACAACCTATGTCCCTAGGGGCCCTAGGACCCCTAGGGATGCATGTGATTGAGTCTCATACATCAAACTTCTAGGCATCATAGGTTAACCTATGACCCCTATCAACACATTTGATGACAATGTATATCCCTAAGGGCCCTAGGACCCCTAGTGATGCATTTGGTTGGTTCTAATGCATCGAGAGGGGTCTTGATGCATTTCATGATGGCATATGTCCCTACGGGCCCTAGGACCCCTAGGGACACATGTGGTTGGTTCTAATGTGTCGAGAGGCATCATAGGTTAACCTATGACCCCTCTCGACGCATTTCATGACACAGTATGTCCCTAGGGGCCCTAGGACCACTAGGGATGCATGTGGTTTTTTTAAATGTGTCAATAGGCATCATAGGTTAACCTATGACCCCTCTAGATGCATTTCATGATAACGTATGTCCCTAGGGATGCATGTGGTTGGTTCTAATGCATTGAGAGCCATCATAGGTTAACCTATCAACCCTCTCGATGCGATTCATGACAAACTATGTGCCTAGGGGCCCTAGGACCCCTAGGGATGCATGTGGTTGGTTCCAATGTGTCGAGATGGGTCATAGGTTAACCTATGATCCCTGTTGACACATTTCATGACAATATATGTCCCTAGGGGATCTAGGACCCCTAAGGATGCATGTGGTTGGTTCCAATGCCTTGAGAGGGGTCATAGGTTAACCTATGACCCCTCTTGATGCAATTCATGACAACCTATGTCCCAAAGGGCCCTAGGACCCCTAGGGACACATGTTGTTGCTTCTAATGCTTCGAGAGGGGTCATAGGTTAACCTATGAACGCTATTAACACATTTCATGACAATGTATGTCCCTAGGAGCCTTAGGACCCCTAGGGACACATTTGGTTGGTTCTAATGTGTTAACGTATTTCATGAAAACCTATGTCCTTAGGGGCCCTAGGACCCCTAGGGATCCATGGGGTTGGTTCTAATGCATCAAGAGGCATCATAGGTTAACCTATGACCCTGATTGACACATTTCATGAAAATGTATGTCCCTAGGGGCCTAGGTCCCATAGGGATGCATTTGGTTGGTTATAATGCATCGAGAGGGGTCATAGGTTAACCTATGACCCTTATCAATGAATTTCATGAAAATATATATCCCTAGGGGCCCTAGGACCCCTAGGGACACATTTGGTTGGTTATAATGCATTGAGAGGGGTCATACATTAACCTAGGACCTCTCTCAATGCATTTCATGACAACATATGTCCCTAGGGGCCCTAGGACCCCTAGGGACACATGTGTTTGGTTTTAATGTGTCAAGAGGCATCATAGGCTAACCTATTGATGCATGAGCATCTTGGGTTGCCTTGTTATCCTGCTCATTTCTTGTTCATTCTATAGTTGGTGCTGAGTTAGTTGGTGTCGAGTTACTATAGCACTCTTCATGTGCCGAGTTACCTAGTGTATGCCGAGTGATTCTTCATGTATCAAGCTACTCAGTGTATGTCGAGTGATTCTTCATGTGCCGAGCTACTCAGTGTATGCCAAGTGTTGCTTCATGTCCCAAGCTACTCAGTGTACGCTGAGTGTTTCTTCATGTGCCGAGTTTCCAGTGGATGTCAAGTGATCTGTGTCTGGTTCCTATTTGGGCCTACTTTTCTCGCATTTAATTTTGGTATAGGTAGTTTTATTTGCTAAGAGCCGACTTGTGGCTTCTCTATGTTCTAGAATGTTCTGTAAGCCATTTTGTCAAGTATAAATAGAGTGTTTAGGTTTAGAGTTAAGTAAGTGGAGGAAGAGAAGAAGTTTTGAGATTAGAGAGTAGAACTAAAAGTGCAAATTTGTAGTTGGATCTCTGATTGTGAATGTATTTGTAATTGGTCATAACCCAGAAGGCCTTATAGCTAGGCATGTATGCTGAATATTTGATGAATCAATAAAAGATATCTCATTCTCTCTCCTTGGTGATGTTCTTTGTGTTTGCTTCTATTGTGTTAACTCTTGCAGGGTGGTTAGGATAGCTAGGTGAGCCTTTGACCCTAGTTATTCGTCCTTTTGCCTACGTCAGTTGGTGTCAGAGCTTGAGGTTCATCTTTGTGGAGATTGGATCGTGTAGAATCCTAATTTGGATTTGGTTGTTGGGTGGCAAATCTGTGGATTTGACTTATAACTTTTAGAGGGTTATGATCTTGCAGGAACCTAATTTGTAAAGATGGTTCATGGTAGAGGAAATAATGTTGATAATGCTATATTGGATTAGTTGAGACAAATTGCAGCCAGATTAGATGTTGTGTCCAGACAATCCAGTGGAGAGGATCACATCTTGATGATGTAAGTGATGATGAAGTAGTAGCACCAAAACCTAATCAAGAACCTAAAGAAGACCAAGATGAAGCAAGATTGTTGAGAGTATTGTCTAGAGAAAATTCAAAGCCTATTGTAGAAGTTGTTCCTTATGATGGAAAATTGGACACCAATGTTGTATTGGATTAGATCTCTGATGTGGAGAAGTTCTTTGAGTATGAAACCACTCTTGATAATAGAAAGGTGAAGATTGCAGTCACTAGGTTGAAAGGTCATGCATTGCTATGGTGGGAGCACTTACAAACTAATAGACAAAAGAGACGAAAGGAGAAGATCAAAACTTGGCCAAAGATGGTGAACAAGGTAAAGAACAAATTCCTTCCTGTTGATTACCAAGTTAGCTTGTTGAGAAAGATGAAAATTTTCAAGCAAAAAGACATGACTATGAAAGAGTATACTGAGGAATTCTATAGATTGGACATCAAATCTAGACATGTGGATGATGATGTTGAGAAAATTGCAAGGTACATTAATGGATTGAGATCTAGAATACAAGATGAAATAAGTTTTGTGAAACTGGAAAGTGTAGAAGAAGCATATCAATATGCCTTGAAAGCTGAGGAGATCTTGACAAAGAAGCATGAACAAAGACAGAGAGGTACAGGTGGTAGATTCCAGAGAGGCAGAGATAGATCTTATGGAGAAAGAGGCGGATCTAATAGTTCTGTGCAGGATAAAGGCAAATCTAAATGGAAGAATGATGACAAAGGAAAGACTTAATGGAAAAGTGGTAATTCTTACCGAGGAGACACTAATTCTTATTGAGGAAGAGGTAATTCTTATTCTAGAGGTGGATTTCATGGTAATTGTTTTAGATGTGGCAAAGAAGGGCATAGATCCTTTGAATGTAGATCTTTTGAAGGTGGGCAGAATAATAGAAATGCTATGATTCAAGAAGACATTGAGAGTTCACCAAGTGGACCAAAGGCTGGAGAAAATTTGATGGGGAGAAGAACCTTATGTAATAAGGGAGGTGGTGAGGAGACAAGATGTAAGATGGCTAGAAAATGCTGTAAAGTGATCATTGATAGTGGAAGTTCTACAAATCTAGCATTAGAAGAGCTAGTTAGGAAGTTGCAGTTGCAGAGGCTGAAACATCCCAAACCTTATCATGTTTCATGGATCAAAGATGAGCATAAGATATTGGTAAGTGAACAATGCCTTGTGAAGTTCAAAATTGGACATTACTTCGATGAAGTTTTGTGTGATATTATGCCCATGGATTGTTGTCATATTTTGTTGGGTAAACCTTGGCAATATGACAGATATGTTGTACATGATGGAAGATTGAATCAATATACTCTTTGGGTAAATGGGAAGAAACAAACGTTGTTGCCTTTGATTGAAAGTCCAAATGAGGTTAATTGTACTGCTATAAAAATTTGCATGGTTAATGGGAAACAATTTGAAAAGGAAATGAAGAAGAATTAGGTTTGTTTTGCTATAATTCCAAGAAAACTGAGTTTTTTCAATGGAGACCGAGTGCTAGAAAACAATGTTAACTGAGTGCCAGTCAGTGGTGATCGAGTGCCAGATGGTAGTATTGACCGAGTTCCAGGAGAAATTGTAGAGTTGTTGAATGAGTATAAAGGCATTATTGCTGAAGATATTCCTGATGGTTTACCTCCTATAAGAAGTATAAGTCATTGTATGGATCTGATTCCTGGAGCTACTTTTCCAAACAAAGCACCATATAGATTAACACCTGCAGAAAATGAAGAACTTAATAGACAAGTGCATGAGTTGTTGTAGAAAGGTTTGATCAGAGAAAGCTTGAGTCCATGTGTTGTACCTACTATATTAGAACCTAAAAAGAATGTAGAATGGAGAATGTGTACTGATTCCAGAGCCATTAACAAGATAACAGTGAAATATAGGTTTCCTATGCCAAGGATGGATGACATAATGGATTGTTTGAGTGGAGCAAAGTATTTTAGCAAGATTGATTTGAAGAGTGGCTATCATCAAATCAGAATTAGAGAAGGTGATGAATGGAAGACTGCTTTCAAGAAAAAAGATGGTTTGTATGAATGGTTGGTTATGCCTTTTGGTTTGACTAATGCACCTAGTACTTTCATAAGGTTGATGAATAAAGTTCTGAAAAGATTCTTGGGTAAGTTTGTGATTGTTTATTTGGATGATATTCTGATATTCAGTAAGACTAAGGAAGAACATCTTGAGCATATTAGACAAGTATTGCAGAGGTTGAAAGAGGAAAAGTTACTGATTAATCTGAAAAAGTGTTATTTTATGCAAGAGGAGGTTGGCTGATGGATTGAGGATGGATCTTGAGAAGGTTAAAGCAATTTTGGAATGGCCTACACCTGAGAATGTTGGTGAGGTAAGATCATTTCATGGTTTGGCTAGTTTTTATAGAAAGTTTATAAAGAATTTTAGTGCTGCTTGTAATGCTATGACTGAAACAATGAGGGTAGATAAAAAGGAACTCAAGTGGACACTTGGAGCTGATAAGATTTTTGAGACTTTGAAACAAAAGGTTGTTGAATTACTTGTATTGGCTTTACCTGATTTCAACAAAGTATTTCAAGTTGAATTTTATGCAAGTGGTAATGCAATAGGAGCTATATTAAGTCAAAAAGGTAAGCCTATTGCTTTCTTTAGTGAAAAGTTGAACAATGCTAAAAGGAAATATTATGTGTATGACCAAGAGTTTAATGCCATTGTTCAAGCATTGAAGAAGTGGAGACATTATTTGATGCCTAAGGAGTTTGTGTTGTTTACTAATCATAAAGCTTTACAATACTTGGGAAGTCAACGTAAATTGAATCAAAGACATATGAAGTGGGTTGTGTATTTGCAGAGTTTTACATTTGTGATCAAGCATAAGAGTGGGGCTACTAACAAATTTGCTGATGCATTGAGTAGAAGACATTCTTTGTTGACTAAAATGAAGGTTGAATTTCTTGGTTTTGATGAGATGAAAGAGTTATATGATGCTGATCTTGATTTTTTTGTGGCATGGAGAGAGTGCAGAGCACCAAATCTGACAAATCACATAAGTAAGTATGATGAGTATTTCATTTAAGAAGATATGTTATTAAAAGGTATTGAATTGTGTATTCCTAAAAGTCCTATGAGGTTGAATTTGATTAAGGAAAAGCATAGTGGTGGATTAGCTAGACATTTTGGAATTGATAAGACATTGAGTTTGTTGAAAGAGAAGTATTATTGGCCACAAATGTATAAGGATGTTCATAAATTTGTAAAGAGTTGTGGAGTTTGTAAAGTTACAAAGGGAGTGAGTCAAAATACTAGTTTGTATACACCTATTACTATTCTTGAGAAACCTTGGACTGATATCAATATGGATTTTGTTCTTGGATTTCCTAAAATAGTGAAGGCGTATGATTCTATATTTGTTGTAGTGGACAGATTTTCTAAGATGGCTCATTTTATACCATGTAAGAAGACATCAGATGCTGAGCATGTTGCTAAACTTTTCTTTAAAGAGATTGTGAGATTGCATGGATTACAGAGAAGCATTATTTTAGATAGAGACAGTAAGTTTGTTGGTTATTTTCGAAAGACTTTGTGGAAGAAGATGGGTACTAAATTGAAGTTTAGTTCTACATTCCATCCACAAATAGATGGATAGATAGAGGTTGTGAATAGAAGCTTGGGAAATTTGTTGATATGTTTAGTTGGGAATAAGCGAAGTAATTAGGAGATGGTATTGGCACAAGTTGAATTTGCATTTAACAATTTTATGAATAGGAGTATAGGGAAGACACCTTTTGAGATTGTTACTGGAATGCATCCTAGAGGTATATCAAATTTGAGAGATGTTGTTGGTGGAGAAAAGAGTAGTGTTACAGGAGAAGAATTTGCTGATTTTATGGAGTCTTTGCATAAAGAAGTGAAGTTGAAGTTGGAACAAAGCAATCAGAAGTATAAGGAGAATGCTAATCAGTCTAGAAGATACCATGATTTTCAAGTTGGTGATGAGGTGATGGTTCATCTGAAGAAAGGAAGATTCCCAATTGGAACATATAGCAAGCTAAAGATGAAGAAATTTGGACCTTGTAAGATCCTGAAGAAGTTTGACAGTGGTAATGCTTATGAAGTTGAGTTACCTGATGACATGGATACATCTCCTATATTCAATATTGCTGATTTGTATAAGTATCATGAGTCAGATGATGAAGTTATTGTACTTGATGATTATCCCAAGAAACAGATTGAGGAAGTTGAATAGATATTGGATCAGAGAGTTAGCAAGAGTACAAGAGAAAAATATTACTATGAATATTTAGTAAAGTGGAAGAATAGACCTATTGAAGATGCTTCATGGATTTCTCAATTTGAGTTGGATTCAGCTTACATTGGGACATCTCAATGATTTAGGAGAATCATTTCTTTCAACCTTGGTTGTCTAATGCAGGAGCATCCTGCGTTGCCTTGTTATCTTGCTCATTTCTTGTTCATTCTATAGCTAGTGCCAAGTTACTTAGTTGGTGCCGAGTTACTATAACACTCTTCATGTGCTGAGTTACCCAGTGTATGCCGAGTGATTCTTCATGTGCCGAGCTACTTAGTGTATGTCGAGTGATTCTTCATGTACTGAGCTACTCAGTGTATGCTGAGTATTGCTTCATGTGTTGAGCTACTCAGTGTATGCTGAGTGTTTCTTCACATGTGCCAAGTTTCTAGTGGATGCCAAGTGATCTTTGTCTAGTTCCTATTTGGGTCGACTTTGCTCGCATTTAATTTTGGTATAGGTAGTTATATTTGCTGCAACTTGTGGCTTCTCTATGTTCTAGAATGTTCTGTAAGCCATTTTGGCAAGTATAAATAGAGTGTTTAGGTTTAGAGTTAAGTAAGTCGAGGAAGAGAAGAAGTTTTGAGATTAGAGAGTAGAACTGAAAGTGCAAATTTGCATTTGGATCTCTGATTGTGAATGTATTTGTAATTGGTCATAACCCAGAAGGCCTTACAGCTAGGCATGTATGCTGAATATTTGATGAATCAATAAAAGATATCTTGTTCTCTCTCCTTGGTGCTATTCTTTGTGTTTGCTTCCATTGTGTTAACTCTTGCAGGGTGGTTAGGATAGCTAGGTGGGCCTTTGGCCCTAGTTATTCATCCTTCTATCTATGTCACCTATGACCCCTCTTGATGCATTTCATGACAACGTATCTCCCTAGGGGCCGTAGGACCCTTAGGGAAGCATGTGGTTGATTCTAATGTGTCAAGAGGCATCATAGGCTCACCTATGACCCCTCTCAATGCAATTCATGACAACCTATGTCCGTAGGGACCCTAGGACCCCTAGGGATGCATGTGGTTGGTTCCAATGCGTCGAGAGGGGTCATAAGTTAACCTATGACCCCTATCAATGCATTTCATGACAACCTATGCCCCTAGGGACCCTAAGACCCCTAGGGATGCATTTGGTTAGTTCAAATACATCAAGAGGGGTCATAGGTCAACGCATTTCATCACAATGTATGTCCCTAGGAGCCCTAGGACCCTTGGGGATGCATTTGTTTGGTTATAGGTTAACCTATGACCCCTCTCAATGAACTTTGGGACACCCTATGTCCCTAGGGGTCCTAGGGCCCTTAGGGATGCATTTGGTTGGTTCCAATGTGTCAAGAGGGGTCATAGGTTAACTTAGGACCCTTATCGATGCATTTCATGACAATGTATGTTCCTAGGGTCCCTAGGACCCCTAGGGATGCATTTGGTTGTTTATAATGCATTGAGAGGGGTCATAGGTTAACCTATGACCCCTCTCGACACATTTCATGAAAAAATAGGATTCCTAGGGATGCATTTAGTTTATAATGCATTGAGAGGGGTTATAGGTTAACCTATGGCCCCTCTCAACGTATTTCAGGACAACGTATGTCCCTAGGGACTCATGTGGTTGGTTTTAATGTGTCGAGAGGCATCATAGGTTAACCTATGATCCCTCTTGATGCAATTCATGATAGTCTATGTCCCTAGGGGCCTTAGGACCCCTAGTGATGCATGTGGTTGGTTCCAATGCATCGAGAGGGTTCATAGGTTAACCTATGACCCCTATTGACATATTTCATGATAACCTATGTCCTTAGGGGCCCTAGGACTGCTAGGGATGCATTTGGTTGGTTCCAATGCATTGAGAGGGGTCATAGGCTAACCTATGACCCCTCTTAATGCATTTCATGACAATGTATGTCCCTAGGGGCCCTAGGACCCCTAGGGACTCATTTGGTTGGTTTCAATGCTCCAACAGGGGTCATAGGTTAAGCTATGACCCCTCTCATTGCATTTCATCACAACATATGTCCCTAAGGGCCCTAGGACCCCTATGGACACATGTGGTTGGTTCCAATGTGTCGAGAGGGGTCATAGGTTAAACTATGACCCCTCTCGACGCATTTCAGGACAACCTATGTCCCTAGGGGTCCTAAGGCCCCTAGAGACACATTTGGTTGGTTCCAATGTGTCTAGAGGGGTCATAGGTTAACCTATGACCCCTATCGATACATTTCATGACAATGTATGTCCCTAGGGGCCCTAGGATCCCTAGGGACACATTTGGTTGGTTATAATGTGTCAAGAGGGGTCATAGGTTAACCTATGACCCCTTTCGATTCATTTTATGACAATATTATATTTAATAATAATATAATATTTTATATTTTAATATAATAATAATATATTATTAGATTATATAACATTAATAATCATATATGTTACTAGGTTATAGATTTAATAATAACAATAACCATATATATCATTATATATAATAATAGTCGTATAATATTACTATATGTATTTAATAATAATATTTATCATATATATTACTATATTACATTTAGTTTTAATAATTATTATTATATTTATAACTATATTATATTTAATAATAATAATCATGCATATTACTATATATAATAATAATTATAATCATATATAATAATAATAGTTAATAATAATAATCATAACCATATGTAATAATAATATCAATGTCCACACTTCCCCCAAATAAATTTCCCTCTAAAACTCTCTAAAGTTTCATCTCAAATTTCCCTCCCTCCTAAATTGCAATTGGAAAATCTTTCCTCTCAAATTTCCCTCTAGATCAGATACCTAATTTGATTTCGTGTATCTAATTAGACTCGATATTTACCAAGCCTATTTGGTCAACCCAAAAAAAATGTTTGAGAAGGGTTTCACTAACACTTAGACTTCGGGTAGCCATCTCACAATGTTATTTTCATCAAAATTGGATGAAATGAAAAGGGTTTTTTTATAACACTCTCATGATTCGATTGATATAATTGCTGTCAAATTATGAGTTTGATAAGTATTTATTAGTTAATTTTCAATGAAGATGATTGTAAAGTGCTAATTGACATACTAATTGAAAAATAGCTATAACTTTCAAATGGTATAACATTTTTTAAATCCAAAAGTTGCATCACATTCTATGCTTCGCCTAGTATAATGAAAAATAAATAAAAAATTAGTAAAGTTGTCTATTAGTTAAGGTGGTCAAACATAGGAGTTTTTTTCCAAAAATTTTTTAGTAGAAAATTCATATTTAATTATTTATTTGGAATAAAAATACCCAAAAACATGTATCACATCCAAGCATGAGTCTACTTTATATATCTTTAATTATATTAAAAAATATTATAATTTGATTTTGATTAAGGTGGTCAAACATACATCTACTTTTTATTTTCGCCCTAAAATTTTCGTAGTCCTACATTAAAATCCAAACTTTTCACCAATCAAATATTATTTTCTCTAGATAAGCCCTAGTAGTTCAGAAACTGCATTCAATTTCCTACAGATTATTTTCTTACAATTTTTTGATATAAAGTCTAGAACCACTTTAAAATTATGTTTCATGACACTGATTTGCTAGTTTTTCATTGCCAGTTAAGGCCATAGTTTGGTTGACCATGATCTTGCACATACCCATTGTTCACATTTGAAGTTTCTATCATTCTATCATGACATTGCTATAGACTTCTCTAGTTTATTCTTCGTTCCATCTCATAGTGAGGCTGTTACAGACCTTCTTCTTTCTTCTATTTCCTTCACATCATATTGGTATCAAAGCATGACAAGGTCTTGCCAGGAAGTGTATGACCACAAAAGAATCATAGGCTGAAGCTGAGACTCCTACCATGCCCCCCAAAAGTATATCTCTAGATGCCATCAAGAAGATGATGGAGGAACTTATAGAAGAGAAGGTGAAGGAGTTTAAGAAGGGGTCTAGTGATAGGGATAAGGATAATGAGAATAAAGAAGGTGTCAATGGAAATGAAGAGGGAGAACAACACCAAGATCCACCAATGAAATTGTCTACCGATCAAAGGCATTTTTTGATGCTTTTAAGTCAACAAGAGGAGATGTTAGTGACAGGCTACCTATATATGGAGGTAGTCTCAATAGTGAGGAAGTGATTGAATGGATTGAAACATTCACCAATCACTTCAAGTTGAATAAAGTTCAAAAAAATGATAGGGTAAGCATTGCAAAAGGAAAGCTATGAGAATATGCTCTCTCATGGTGGAATTATGTTCAAGGAGAGAGGATACAAAATAATAAAAGTTTTATTTCTTCAGGGAAAGTGATCAAGTAAAAATCAAAGCATAATTTTTTCCTGCAGATCACGAGGTGCGTTTGTTCAAGAAGCTAAAAAGCTTGAAGTAGCAAGAAATGGATGTGAATGCCTATACAAAGGAGTTCCATAGGCTAACTCTCAGGGAAAAGAACCAAGAGGAGGAACTAGAAAGAGTGGCTAGGTACTTGAATGGCTTAAGGATGAACATACATGGGGAGATTAGCCTTCTTACTCTGGATATAGTGGGGAAGTATTTTCAACTTTCTCTTAAGGTTGAAGAGAATTTGAAAAGGAAGGGTGATTAACAACAAGGAGGGTGAAGTGGAAGGAGCGATTGAGGTAGGAGAATCTTTAACAATAGAGGACAAGGCCAGAGGTCCCAAGGTGAGTCTAACCCCAAGGAAAAAATGGGTGGCTCAAGTAGAAAAGGAGGCTATGGTGGAAGGGGATCTAATGGAGTAAGGTATGGTGAATCAGGTAGAGGATCTAGGTTGTCGAGAATGAAGTGCTACAATTGTGGTTAGTTGGGACACCCAAAGTATAGATATCCACTTCTAAGAATGGTGATAGGAGGTTCACTTATGTGTAGGAAGATGATGTGAGTATGAACTCACTAGAAGTTCAGTTGATGATAGAGGCTCAAGGAGAAAGTCTCATGATAAGAAGAACACTTCTTAAGGAACTCGTAAATGAAGATACTACCCAAATGAAGGCTCTTTTTCGAGTTCAATGAAAGGTAAAGGGAAAGTTGTGCAAAGTGAAAATTGATTCAGGTTCCATGGATAATATCATATCACTCGAGGCTATAAAAAATTGAGGATGGAGAGACTTCCACATTCTTGTCCATACAAAGTTAGTTGGTTGAATAAGAGGTAGCAAGAAGTTGTGAATGAGCAAGCTTAGGTAGAATTCAACATAGGGGGATATAAGGATAAGATATTATGTAATATCCTACCTATAAATACTTGTCACATCATGATGGAAAGACCTTGGAAATTTGACATGAAGGCACATTATGATGGTGAGAAGAACTCTTACAGTTTCTAGAAGGATGGAGTAACCTATAGGATGAATTACGAAGGAGAAGAGAAAGAGGTTGGTCAAGTTGGAAAAAGTATGTTGATGGTGGTGAGAATGAGTTCATTAATACTCTAGAAGAAGAAGATGGAATAGGATTTGCATTGGTTTTGAAGCATAAGGAAGATAGGAAGAAGGAACTATTGGCCATTTTTTTCCCCCATTCAGCCCATCATTGATAACCAATCGGAGAGATCTTCAATGGGTTGGATTCTTTGATTTGGGTTAACATGCTTATTGGTTGGGTTAACATCTCATGTTAACACAATCTCTTCATGAGTCGAGTTGGCTTAGTTCCTTCATTTGCTGAGCTAGTTCAGTTTGTTCATTGACCGATTTGGCTCAATTTGATTCATGTGTCGAGTTGCAGGTTAACATGTGTTTTCTATTGGGGTTAAAATTTTGCATTAACTTGCCATTTTGGAGAATGAATTTTTTGCTCTTTCTGAAATAGAAAATTTTTCTATTTCGAAAGGCTTATCCATTTGCTTCCATGAAATTATAAAATCATTGTTGCCTCTTCAACCAAACATTCAAGAAATGTGCCAACCAACAGTTTCATGCCAAGTGGTGGATCTTTCTTGTGCTGGGATGCGAATCTTTGGATATTTTTTAGATGCATCTGGGGTTTCCATTCTTTTGAAAAAGATCTTGATCTATGGTTATGTTTTATTCATTGGTTTGGGATATTTTTGTAGCATCTGAACCATTCATTCCAAAATGAATATCTACATCGATAGTTCGCACCTTTTCTAGGAAATTAGTTTTATTTCACACACGTCAACTCTGTAATTTTTGTGGTGGATTAACATTGCATGTTATCCCATCCCACATTTTATTACATCGGTGTGAATTTATTTGTTGTGGCCATGACATGTTACAATAATTATTTCTCCAATGCTAACCAACATTTTGGGACTTGTTCCATGGTGTTAATGCATTCCCATGCCTCATTAATGATTGTAATGATCAAATCTCATTGGATTTGATTTCTTATAGCTGGATGCATTTGTTTTGGCTTGCCTATCACTTCATTATAGTAAGTTGATTTCAGGATCATATTTAGTTCTGATATTTATTTATTTTTGCTCTCTACAGTTGGAATCCAACTTGGGTTGGGGTTTGAACTTCAAGATAGATTTGAGTTATGCCTAAAATCTTTAAAAAAGGTAGTTGTATATACTTTTTTTGGTTCTTTTTCAGTCCTCTCATTTCTTCTCCATTTGTATTTTGTAGCAACAATATGCTCTGTAATTTTTTTGCCTTCCATTAATGAAACTTCTCATTTTCTTACCTATTCTTGTCATTTTGTTTACTAGTGCATGTATTTGCTTTATAGTGAATGTTTCCTTTTTTTTTCCTTAGATCTATGTGTTGTCTTAAGTCTGTTAGCAGTTATTGTATAGTGAAGTTCATTTCCTTTCAGCACTTCAACTAGTTCAAAACCTACATGTGGTTTCTTGGAGATAGAATAGAGCCAAGACTAGTGTATTTTAGGCTTTCATTGATGTGTAGTGCATCTATCAACAGAGTTTTAACCACTATTTCTATCTCAGTGCATCACCCCCCTTTCCCTTTTTGCATTTTAATGTATGCATTCCTTCTCCCTTTTCCTCTCAAGAAGTAGTTTAGGTGCACCCTGATAGTAAGGAAGTTAGCTTTCTCCAAAGATTCAACCTTAGAGCATAAGTCCTACACTTGGAGGTTGTTTCCATGTTATACAAAGTTTCTTGAGGGTCATACCACAAGCAAGGGTGTAGACTTTTGTGTCAACAGGAACCTACAGAACATTAGGCTCGAAAGAAGTTGAAGAGTTGTTGAACCAGTACAAGGACATCATTGCTGAGGTAATGCATGAGTCTCTGCCATTGATAAGAGACATAAGTAACCAAATTGATCTTATTCTTGGAGTAGTACTACCCAACAAGACAGTGCATAAGATGGCACCACAACAAAATGAAGAGATTTCTAGGCAAATACATGAGTTGCTTGACAAGGGGTTGGTAAGGAAAAGTCTTAGCCCATGTTTTGTACCCTTGGTTCTTGCTCCAAAGAAGGATGGTAAGTGGTGGTTGTGTACTAATTTTAGTTCCATTAATAGGATAACTATAAGATATAGATTTCTTATTCCAAGAATAGAAGATTTGTTAGATTGTTTGGGTGGAGCTTCATATTTTTATAAAATAGATCTCAAAAGTGGATATCATCAAATAAGGATGCAAGAGGGAGATGAATGGAAGACAAACTAGTGAAGGATTGTATGAATGGTTGGTTATGTCATTTTGTTTTTCTAATGCTTCTAATATATTTGTGTGATTAATGAATGAAGTTTTGTAGGACTTCATTGGGAAGTTTTTTGTTGTCTACTATGATGACATTTTGGTGTACAACAAGAATGAGGAAGAGCACTTGAAGCATTTGAAGATGGTCTTGCAAAAGTTACATGAAAAATAGTCGAAGATATACTTGGAGAAGTGTGACTTTTTGAAACAAGAGTTGGTGTATCTTGGATTTTTTATATCCAAGGAAGATCCAAAAATGGATCCATATAAAGTTGAGGCCATCAATAATTGGTCAATACCAAAGGTTGCTAGAGAGGTTTGAAGTTTCTAGGGCTTGGTCACATTTTAAAGGAAGTTCTTAAGGGACTTGAATAATATTTGTGCACTAATTTTGGACACCGTTAAAGGAGGAGGTAAAATGAAGTTTGAATGGAGCAGTGCAGCGAATAAGAGTTTAAAGGAACTCAAGAAAAAGGTAGCCAAGTATCCTATTCTTGTATTACAAAATTTTAATAAATTTTTTACAATAGAATGTGATGCTAGTGGCTTTGCAATAGGGGTTATTCTTATTCAAGAAGATAGACTCATTACATTTTTTAGGGAGAAGTTGAATGAGGCAAAGAAGAAATATTCTTCTTACGATCTAGAATTGTATGCCATGGTCTAGGCATTGAAAAAATGGAGGAACTATTTTCTACCTAAGGAGTTTATTGTGTATACTGACAACCATGCTCTTAGTTTCTTGAAAGGACAAAAAAAACTCAACCATAGGCACATGAAATAGGTTGAGAGTTTGTAGGCTTATACCTTTACAATCAAGCATAAGAAAGGACACACCAACAAGGTGGTTGATGCACTTAGTAGAAGGGTGTTAACAACACAAGAAGTTTAGCTGCAAAGCATGAGAGTGGATGCATTGAAGGGCATCTATGTGGAAGATGTAGATTTCAAGGAAGCATTTGAGGTTTGCATGTAATTAGAGGGCACTTTTCATTCTGATTTTTCAAAATATATTTTGCAAGATGGAGTGTTGTTTAAGGGCAGCCAACTATGTATTCCCAAGTGTTCTATGAAGGACAATGTGATTAGGGAGAAGCATTGTAGAGGTCTTGGTGGTCATTTTGGACTCAACAAGACATTGGAGTTAGTGCAAAGATTTTATTATTGGCCAAAGATGTAAACATACATAAGGAATTTTGTGGAAGGTTGTTTTGTGTGTTAAAGGTCCAAGGGAGTGTCAAAAAATGTTAGACTTTATCAACCTTTAGCCATATTGAATAGACCTTAGTACTAGTGTTTGCATATGGATTTCATGATGGGGTTACCAAGGACAAAGAAGGGTTATGAAGTGTATTTGTGTTGGTTAATAGATTCAACAAAATGGCTCATTTTATTCCATAAAAAACCACTAATGATGCTGGTCACATTACAAGTATGTTCTTTAAGGAAATAGTTTGGATTAATGTCTTACCTTTGAGCATTGTGTCTGATAGGAACAAAAAGTTTGTAGGTAACTTTTGGAGGACCTTGTGGAAGAAATTTGGTACAAATTTATCTTTCAATTCATCCTATAACCCTCAAATAGATGGAAAAATGGAGGTGGTTAATAGATCCTTGGGAAACCTTTTGAGATGTTTGACATGGGAACATGGAGGTAGTCGAGATACCATCATAGCTCAAGTAGAGTTTACATATAATGACTCGATGAATTGTAGCACATGCATGATTCCTTTTGAAGTTTTTTATGGGAGACATCCAAGGGGAGCTTTTGAACTCAGGAATATGGATGGTTTGGAAAAAAGGAGTTGACATGCAAAAGAGTTTGTTGAAGCAATCATGGAAGTGCATGAGCATGTGAGGAAAACATTGCAACAAAATAGCCTTAAGGTGAAGGCTAAAGCATATTTGAAAAGAATAAACATGTAGTTCCAAATTGGGAACTTGGTAATGGTACACTTGAACAAAGATTGGCTACCTCAGGACAATCATACAAAGTTAATGATGAAGAAGATTGGGCCATGTGAAATTTTACAAAAGAATGGACAAAATACATACAAGGTAGAATTACCTAGAGATGTTTAAGCCGTTCGCGAAGAATATCTTTTTTGCACACATTCTAATCCACTAAACAAAATATAATCTTCATAGTATTAGAAAGGGAACTAAATAACCATGGTAGAACTATGTATTTACAGAAATTTGTTTATACCAACAACTTGGTACATATTTCTATGACTCATTTGCCAATTTTTGTTTAACTAGTGAATTATCCCCGCTTATTTTCCAAGAGGGAATATTTTAAATGTTTTCTATATTTTTATATCCTATAGAATAGATGAAAACCAAGGCGGCCACAGAACTGTCTTTGAAGATCTTTATTTTCTTGCATCTTATTTGATGCTAATGGAGAAAAACTTAAGGTCATAATATCTCATATTCATTTGTATCAACTGTCTTTCATATCTAAACTCATCTAAAAGATCATCCTTTCTAATCTATTTTATAACTCCATTTTTTCAATCATTATTTCATCATGTTTTTAATTATTTTAAGCTAAAGCCAATTCTTGTAAACTAATGTGCAAGGAAATCAAGATTAGAAGATTTTTGATATCACTGAGTCTTTATGTCAGAAAAGTGAAAGAAAGCAGCAAAGCGGGGAGGAAATAAATAAATAAATAAAATAATATTTCATGTTTATTTTAAATTATATTAATATTTAATTGAATATATATCAAATCATAGAACTATTGTTACTATTTTATTTTTATAAAGAGTAAACCAAAGTGATAAAAGGAACTTTCTTAAAATACTTAAAGTTCATGTTGCTTCATATCATAAGAGGATTATTAAAAATAATATATTATATTCGAAGTAATAAAGTTATAGGAAATAATTTGCCCTCTATTTCTCAATGAGAATGATAATTCACACATGCTATTCTATTTCAATTACAAAATATTATCTATTTCAATTTTACTAATTGTAAGTTACAAGCTGTTCTTCAAGATTCCTTACTACTCATTTTATCTAGAATAGAAGAACTCAACTTCCAATAAATAACTTCTAGTCTAAGACTTCTTTTTATAATTTTTTCACCTCTTAGAAATCTCACTCTTCCTTTTGATGAACAATACATCTCTTTCAATATAAGAAACACATAACTAATAGAAAACCTTTCAATTTTTACAATAGAGCTTCTAAAAAGTGTCTATCTATTCAATTTTCCAAAATAGGTACCTAAAATATCCAGATTGTTCCCTATCTTATCCCATCTTCACAGTAGCTTATTGGGAGCTTTTTAGAGATCTGCATAATATTGTTATTTTATTATTTTATTTTATTATGTAATGTTGTGCCTAGATGGACATGCAACATGTAAAGATTCTCATAGAATATTCTTGATGAGTTTTATTGTAACATTGTGAAAATATTTTATGTAATTATTTAATATTGGGAAAAAAAGAATTAAATGCCCAATATTAAATGTGGGGTCAGTGGGTTAGGTAGCACATGGTTTATGTAATACCACTAAGTGGTTTTGTGGGACTTGCTACTATATAAGCAGCCACAAGGGTGGTTGTTGTAGAGAGTAAGAGTGACAAGGAGAAGACAAAAGGCAAGAGTCGAGCGGGACAAGGCTTGATAGGTTAGCCAAGGGAGCATTTGTGAAAGTTGAAAGCATGGCATGGGATGTGTAGATTCATGCTTGTTCACATAGTTTGCTCGGTTGTGGCTATGGCCATGGAGGCTTCCATAGTTGTATGGCAATGGTATTTTTTGCTTAATAATACATGATGATGGATGCTTTTGGAGGCTAAGTTTTTTCCCTCAATGAGGGTTTCCTGGGGTATATCTTGTGTCACATTTTATGGGTATGTTGTCTATTCTCTTGCATGTGGATTTTAATTTCGTGTTTATTTTAGATCTATTATGGGTTATGTGGAAACGGTTATATTCTTTGTTGCCAAGTTTCCTTACAAGTGGTATCAGAGCTATGGTTTTATTATTGTAACCCTAGATTGAATCCATGGGAATGCATGAGAGGATAAAAGAAAGGGCAAGATATATGAGTTTTTATTGCAGATCTAAGGGTTTTGGATTTGCTGTTATGATGGGATGTTAAAAGATTTGAGCATGTGAAATTGTTGGAGAAAAAGAATTTTTTTGGATGTTTCATTTAAAATGAGGGTTTTGGGGGTAGCTTGCAAAAATGACCTCATGGGTAAAAATAGACCTCACCATTGGATCCGGGTTGACATTTCCATAAATTTTGATATATAATATGCCCTAGTTTGGCCATGTTCAGAAGAAATGAAAGAGTTTTTTGGTTTCAGCCCATGATGGCCATCAAATTTAATCTTGGCGGAATTTTCGTCACTGAAAAAAATTAAAAAAATGAAAAATCATACTGAAAATTGTAAAAAGACTGTCTTAGTAAAATGGCCATAACTTTCTCTCAGAATATCGGATTTCAGAGTTCTTATAGGCGTTGGAAAGCTAATTCAGATCACTACAAGATGGTGTAGGTTTGGTTCTATGATTTTGAAATTTTGTTAATTTTTAAGAGCCCTAAAGTCAGATGTTATTTATTTTGAGCACGGATTAGGGCATAACTTGGGCATACGGAGTCGGATTTTGGACTTCGAGTAGTCAACGGAAAGCTCTTGGAGAGATCTACACATTGGTTCAGATTTGGTGTAGGTTTGGCATGATTTATTTGTTGATATATTTATCTGAACAGTTTATAAGTATATTTTGACTATGGTAACATTGTGAGTTTATGGCATTGGAGATTTAAGATTTGATGTCATTGTATACTCAGTTCATATTTCAGATTGGTCTCATGATGATATGGTTATCACTATTTGATTTGGATATGCATGATGACTTGTTGGGTCTACAAGTTGTGGAGTGTTGTAAGCGGTCTATACTTACAAGTTGCATTTATAGCTTGGTTATGGGTTGTCTTTGCCCATTGATCTTTCATTATTGATGCATATTCATATTGGTTCTTGGATTTGGGTTGTCTATGCCCTAAGTCACATGATTTTATCTTCATGTAGAAGGGATGAGATGTTGTTACCAGGTACAGTCATGGTGGAGGATTGTGGTTGACTATTTTATACTGACAGGTTGGACATATTGAGAGCCTAATGCTCGGTTCATAGATGTGATCATGGTGTCATGGATTTTGGCATGACATGATTGGTTATACAGGTACATCCTTGATATTTATTAGCTTGGATTTTTTGATTCAATTATGGTGGTATATCTTCTTGGTTGAGGATCATGGTTATTTGGTTTCTTTTGAGGAGCTCATGATGTGAATTTTTTAGTTCTTTGATAGTTTGATGCCTTGGTTGATTCTCATGGTTAGAGGATGGGTTTTCATCATGATTTCATGGATAGCTTGGATACACATTTTAGTGGGAGCTTGTGACAGTGATGGGGTGACAGTGCAGAATTAGTTCCTGGTTTGGTTTATATCTTCTTGGTTTGGAGAGGATGGATTTTATGATGCCATAGGTGACTTGGTACCACGGTTGAGTGAGATTTGTTGGCATTGATTTGTTTATAGAGTGTTTGCAGATGTTGGAGGTTTTTCTTAGATCCTATTGCTGCAGAAGCATCTTTGACATTTGCACGGTGCACTTGTTATCTTCATGGTGTGTGAAGATGGTTAGATCTTGAGGACTCATGAAGTTTTTGGTTATCTTCATGGTATGTGGAGATGGTTCTTCCTGGTATGTCGAGATGGTTTTCTTCATGGTGTGTGGAGATGGTTGCATCTTGAGGACTCACAGGGTTCTTGGTAAAGGTGTGGTTTATGCTTTTATTTGGCATGTTATCCTTGGTATGAGGATGGTTTCATTATTATGTCATGGTATACTCTTGATACACGTTTAGAGTTGTGACATATTATGGTGTGTTCATATGGAGCATGTTATCTCTTTAGTTGAGATGGTAAGATCATGTTGTCATGTTTATATTCCTGAGGCCATGGTTGGAACTTTGACATTGATCTTGGTTTAGTTTCTTGGTATTGAGTACACTGATCATAAGCTGGATACTTCATGATATTGCTATGTTGCATTTGGAGTTGGCATGGATTGATTGGTTACAGGTGCTCATGGATACTTAGAGACGGTGGTGACGCTGATTTCTCTTGGATTAGAGAAGTATTTGTTGGGACGATTGATGGTTTCAACAGGAAGTCCAAGGGGTAGTCACCTGATATGAACTTGAGAGGAGATTGTTCTTAGATGAGTCTTGGTTGGAGACTTGGGTATCTTGATGAGCATTCTCATTCCCCACACTTAGTCTACTCGGCGGTTTGCTACTTGAGAGGTATAGCCCATTGTTTCTCTTAGTTGCATTATATTTATGCTTGTCTTTCATGGATATGGATCTTGAGCTATGGTACATGAGTTAGTTCTGGAGGGTTCATTTGAGAGATGATTTAGCATTGGTTATCTCCATGTGCATATGTTGTTATGCTGGTTGATTTTGGGAGATGGTTTTATATTGGGCATATTCCTTGGATTAGGAATGGTTATTCCTTGGTTTAGGAATGGTTTTATTGAGTTTGATCTTCTTGTAAGAGGCTTACATCCATGATTAGTTATATGGTATGGTTTGGGTGTTGATGAGGCTTCTTGTTGGGGTTTTATGGAGGAGATCATACTTGTACAGTTTACATCTAGAGGTGTGTGTAGAAGGACATGATACAAGTTATGATTTGCATGGTTTCTCTGGTCTTGGTTATCTTCTTGGATGTTCAGTTTTGCTTACATTGGATTTGAGATTGGTTAGAGATTGTGATCACTAGTTTGTGCTCATGTATGTCATGTGAGAGATGACATGGTTATTCCTTTTTCTCTTTCCTTTGTTGGTTGTGGAGAATTTGAGAGACTATTGGAGACTTGTTATGAGATTTGTTCTTGCAGGATATTAGTTTATGTATTGTGGATGTCCTTGATACTACATGGATTCACTTCTTTGAGATGTGTTGAGTGGATTGGTTATAGATTTGACATTATCTTTTGCAGTGGGAGCTTCTTGGCATATATGTGGTAGGTATTGCTCTTGAGGCTGGTGATTGTAGGTTATAGATTGGATATGTCGGTGATATGAGAATTCACTTGTTATACCTTTGAGGTATGGATAGTTGGATGGGTTTTGCACTTACTATGGGTGCTATTTCAGATATGGATATTTTGACAACTACGGATACATGTGATTACCTTTGGATTAGGTTATTTGTGCTTGGAATTTTAGTTGGTACAGGATTTTATAATCTTCTAATGCGACAGGTTGGGTGGTTTTCTCTTTGGATGGCTTCTATGTATGTCCAGTGGGAGTGGCATAATAGGAGGTGAGATCATTCATGTTCGAGATGCTGGATACTTTGATTTTGTTGTGGGTACCAGGATGAAGCACTTGGTGTATTTTGATCCATGATGGTGGATGTGCTTGGAGGGATTTTTCCTTTGTTAATTTTGTGTGGCTACAGATTGACCCTATGCAATGTATACAACAAGTGGGAGATTGTTGAGATAATGGGTGTTGCACACATTGCATAATATTGTTATTTTATTATTTTATTTTATTATGTAATGTTGTGCCTAGATGGACGTGCAACATGTAAAGATTTCCATAGAATATTCTTGATGAGTTGTATTGTAACATTGTGAAAATATTTTATGTAATTATTTAATATTGGAGAAAAAAGAATTAAATGCCCAATATTAAATGTGGGGTCAGTGGGTTAGGTAGCACATGGTTTTAGCACATGGTTTATGTAATACCACTAAGTGGTTTTGTGGGACTTGCTACTATATAAGCAACCACAAGGGTAGTTGTTGCAGAGAGTAAGAGTGACAAGGAGAAGACAAAAGGCAAGAGTCGACCGGGACAAGGCTTGATAGGTTAGCCAAGGGAGCATTTGTGAAGGTTGAAAGCATGGCATGGGATGTGTGGATTCATGCTTGTTCACATAGTTTGCTCGGTTGTGGCTATGGCCATCAAGGCTTCCATGGTTGTATGGCAATGGTATTTTTTGCTGAATAATACATGATGATGGATGCTTTTGGAGGCTGGGTTTTTTCCCTCAATGAGGGTTTCCCAGGGTATATCTTGTGTCACATTTTATGGGTATATCGTCTATTCTCTTGCATGTGGATTTTAATTCCGTGTTTATTTTAGATCTATTATGGGTTATGTGGAAACGGTTATATTCTTTGTTGCCAAGTTTCGTTACATCTTTTTCAATATAAGAAACACATAACTAATAGACAACCTTTCAATTTTTACAATAGAGCTTCTAAAAAGTGTCTATCTATTCAATTTTCCAAAATAGGTACCTAAAATATCCAGATTGTTCCCTATCTTATCCCATCTTCACAGTAGCTTATTGGGAGCTTTTTAGAGATCTGCATAAATGGCTATAAATTTCCACCTTCTTTGGCTCATGTATGTAACAAAAAGTTGAAGTGTGCTTTGGCAGTAAAGTTCTAATTTTTCAGTGTTCATATGGGTTATAGTATTTAATTCTGCTTTTCTGCCCTGTCTTTCTTCTATTGTTGTTCTTTGCTTCGTTTTCTTTTTATTAAAAGTTCATTATCTCAGACATTCAAATTTACTTTTTCATAGCGCCCTAGTGAAAATATCAGCGAATTGTTCTTCAGACTTGCAAAACTAAAGGTAGATTTCTCCACACTTGGAAAAAACATTTATTTGATATAACCATTTTAAATGATAGTTCAGGTGTACCTTGTCAAAAATTATAGTTTAGATGTATTTTCAGACTTGTGTGTTCTCTTGAACACTTTTCCTAGCCCAATTAATAAAAATTTATATATGTCTGCATTCATTTTCAACTATTAAGCTATTATTAAAAAAAAAATAAATAATAATACTTAAACAAGATGTAAAGTTATCCAATGCCCCTAAATTCTCCTACACCAGAGAGAGACCCTACCAACACATAAAAGACTACTCTTGATCAATGAATATGGGCAACAAAGAGAGGCGATAACCTAACGTACTAATTAAAATTAAATTTTCATTTACAATGCACCACATAAAGATTATAGCAAGGAGCTTTCAATAAAAATTTCATTCATTTCATTCCTATAAATAGGAAAGCTCGCCCGTAAGAGCAGAAGATTTCAACATTGAGGCAAACTCCCTAAGACACCATACCGAGCTCACATAGCCTTTGGAAAATATAGGAACGCATATTGCACTACACTTAATTGCACTTTCTAGGCTTAAATCAATGATTTGCCCCGTCTTTAACTTGTGGGTGTTAAGAAACACATTCAATTAGGTTGTGGAGAGAACTTGAAAGAGATGATCAACCAGAGTTTTCTGGGTAAGTTTTAAGAACCCCCTCCTAAAAATATATATAAATTATTGGTGAATCTTTTATTATTTTAAAAAAGAAAATTATTTTTTATCGATGAATCTTTCAATTTTTTATTTTAAATATTATTTACATTGGTAATTATTTTGGAATCATAGTTTTTTAGTAGAAAATATTGGTGAATCTCAAAATAATAGGAAAATCACTAATCGTCATGGAATATTACAAATCAAAATTGAACATGTTTTATCTAATGAAAATTATGAGGATAGTTATGTTATATTTTAAATCAAAAGTGAAAACTAAATATTGATAATATATCCCTAAAGTAACTAATAATTATGATAAGTATTGGAGAATTAATTTTAATTTCTTCGATAATATATAATATTTAGGTGAATCAAATCTAATCATATATGATTTTTGTTGCCTTGGAACTTCCTCAACCATAAAGATTCTTGTTTGGAGTTTCTACATAGATGTCACTCCACTTGTGATTGGAAACAATATGTTGTGCTCTTGCGCATATCAAGACATCCAGTGACACTAAAATTGGCCTGGGATTTCTTCTGTGTTGGTGAGAACAAATGCTTCTTCTCCAACTGTGCATGCAATGAGATGTGAATCATTTTATTTAGGGGAGAGCTTTGGGTTGAAAAAAGTTAATGGTTTTTTTCTGTGTAGCCATGACCGCCTTGTTCTGGTTATTCCTCCAACAGCTGTAATGGAGGACATTGAATATTGGACCAAGCATGCTTTGATATAAAAATTTCTTGGAATCTGGATTTCCCTATCCGCTCTTGAGGCATGTATCCACTGCTCATGGTAGGTGGAAGGTGATATGGAGATTATGTTGGTAAGGAATACCTTTTTTTTTTTTTGTATTCTCTTGCATGTCTGACCATGATCATGTTTTTGAAGGAGGCCCTTATTTCTACAACCATGTGGGATTATTTGTCAAACCCTGGCATTCAAAATTTAATTCCGTTGAGGATCTCCCTTCAATAGTGCCAATTTGGGTTCGCTTGCCTCGCCTTCCCCTAGAATTTTGGCGTGAAGACATCCTCTGGCAAATTGTTGCTTTGTTAGGAAAGCTGACTATAATTGCACATCAATCCCTCAATAAAAAGGTTATTTCTTATGCTAGAATTTGTGTTGAAATTAATTTGAATATCCCATTACCAGATTCTTTGGAAATTTGTCTTGGGGCTTCTTCCTGGGTGCAATAGTTAGATTATGAATCCCTCCCTTTCCGATGTTAGATTTGTCATGAGTATGGTCATTTACAGCGTCAGTGCCCCTATAACTTGAGTTCCAAAGGAGTGGATGGTTCTACGGTCACCAATGTTAGTGGTTTGGTAGATACTATAGGGAAAGGACAATCTCAGATGGCTAATACTACCAAGGGGAAGAATTAGTAAGATGCTACACAAAAGGAAAAGGCTCAAATGCAGGATAAGGATGGATTTACCCTTGCTCACCCATGAGCTAAGGGGCGTGGTCAGAAGAGGCCTTTAAAAGAAAGAATATCTGATTCGGGTTTTAATTGCTTTGAGGTGCTGGATAGTATGGTTCTTCTGACCCATTTTTCCCAAATGAGGGATTTTTACCTAATGACGCTTGTGGGGCATCCCAAGTTGTGGTATATGAAAACTGTGAGGTCCTTGTAGCTCCTGTGTCAGAGGCTCTGGTGACACCTGCAATGTCGAAGGATAATGATGTTGTTCTGGCTGACTTGGTTAAGGATGTTCTAGCATCATGTAAGGGTAAGGGGTCTCCTCTCCCCTTGGGGTTGATGCATAAACCCTTTAAGTGGGTTTCTTTTACTCCTCCTCTAAGGAGTGGGCACAAAATAGACCAAGAGAAGATTAAATTCACAGGAGATATATTGATAGAGTCTAGGTTAGTGAAACCATTGGATGCTCATTTTCCCCATTCTACTCAATGATGATTATTCTCTCATGGAATGTTATGGGGTTGAATAGCATCCCTAAACAAAAGGCTATTCAAAATTTGGTGGTTGATCATTCTCTTGATGTTTTTTTTCTCCAAGAGACTAAGCTCTCTATGGAGTGTATGGTCCAACATGCCTCTAGTATTAGGTCTTGTGGGCAATGCCAATGTGTTGGGGATATGGGTGGTGCTAGTGGTTTAGCTATCTTTTGGGATACGCAGAAAATTTCTCCCCTTGGTTGGGTGTCTTTTCGCTCAGCTCTCTCTATGATGACTTTTGCTTTAGACTCAGTAGAGGTAATCATGGTTACTAATGTGTATGCACTTGTTGACCTTGTGGGAAAGGAGGAACTTTGGAGGCATATTCAATATGTTTTAAATTGTCACCCTTATCATCCTTGGGTGTTAGCAGGGGACTTCAATTCAATTTTAAGTCTAGAGGAGAGGCAAGGTGGTCTAGCTAGATTGGGGCCTTCTTCTTCTCTTCTTCAACAACACATATCACTTTTGCATCTCTCTGATGTTAAGCCTTCTAATGGTCTCTATACATGGAATAATCAAAGGACTAGGGTTGATGCTATCTTAGAATGTCTCGACAGATTTCTTGTTTCTTGCTTCTAGGTTAGTGGCACCCTTACTCTCTCTTCGAAAATCCTAGATTGGAGGGGTTTTGATCATTGGCTAATCAAATTTTCTACTATTGGTGCTTGTATTCCAAAGCATCCTCCTTTTAAGTTCCAGTTAATGTGGCTTTGTGACTCCTCTCTTCATGATTTTGTTTTATGTTTGTGTAAAGATGGCGCTCCTGCATATGGTACTACTATGTTCTCATTTTCCAAAAGTCTTCAATATGTTAAAAGGCAGCTCAAGATATGGAATACACAATGTTTTGGAAACCTTCACTGTATGAAGAGGCTTGCTCAAGAAGATCTTGATGTCATCACAAGGGAGATTAGAGATTGAGGTTTCTCAAAGGATCTTGGAAGGGTTGAATCCCTTGCTTCTAGAGCTCTAGAAGAATGGGAACTTCAAGAGGAAATTTTTTGGAAGCAAAAGGCTAGAGTCGATTGGCTCCAGGAAGGTGATCAGAATACTTCCTTTTTTCGTAAGATAGTAAAATCTCGCCAGAGTTAGAGCAATATCTCTTCTTTGTTTAATTCTCAAGGTATCCAACTGACTTCCTTGCTAGCTTTGTTCCAGGAGGCTACTCGGTACTTTTCAACCCTCTTCTCTAAGGACTCTCCTCCTGCTGATAATGAAGAAAATATAATTTTGTCTTGTATTCCTTCCCTTATCACTCAAGAAATGAATTATTATCTCATGCATCCAATATCTTTGGAAGAGCTAGAGGAGGTGGTCTTTGTCATGCCTAAGGGGAAGGCTCTTGGTCTTGATGGCTTTCCAATTGAGTTCTTTCAGGAATTTCAGGACATCATTAATCATGATTTATTGGAGGTGGTTAAGGAATCATATTCTAGCAAGAAAATGCTTCAGGCTTTGAATTCTACTTTATTGACTCTTATTCCAAAGAGAGAGGGTGCTAATAAATTGGAGTTTTTTAGACCAATTGCCTTATGTAATGTGGTTTACAAAGTTATTACTAAGTTGATTGCTAAGAGAATTAAAAATTGGCTTCCCATTATTATCACAAAAGAACAAGGTGGTTTTCTTGCTAGAAGACAAATTTTGGATGGGGTGGTTATTGCTACTAAGGCTATTCACTCTATGGCTACTTCAAGGGAGAGAGAAATGTTTGTTAAGCTAGATATGGCTAAGGCATACGATAGAGTTAAATGGAGTTTTCTATGGAGTATTCTTCTTTCTTTTGGCTTTAGGTCTAACTGGGTGAGTTGGACTATGAGTTGTGTTACTTCTGCCTCTCTTTTTTTGTTCTTCTTAATAGTCAACCTTCTTAGCTATTTGGTGCCTCTAGAGGCCTCCACTAGGGTAACCCTCTCTCCCCATATCTATTCATTATCATGGCTAAGGGCTTGGGAAAATTCATTAAGTATTAGATGTCCCAAAATTCTATTCAGGGGTGGTAGTGGGGTAATGGTTTACCTTCTCTTTCCCATCTTCAATTTTTTGATGCTTCTACTCTTGCAGGTCTTGCTAAGATCAAGGAAGCTAAAGCCTTTTGACATACTTTAGACATTTATTTGGTAGCTTCAGGCCAAAAAGTTAATGAGCACAAATCTTCCATTTACTTTTTTAACACTCCTAATTCTAATTAGCATAGGATTGCTAGTATCCTACAGTTTCAGATTGGGTCACTTCCTTTAACTTGTCTTGGCATTCCTATTGCTGTTTCTAGGCAGCCACATCTCTTCTGGAAAAATTTGATTACCAAGCTTTAGGATAAGGTAAATCATTGGACTCATAGATGGCTTTCTACTACTGCTCATGTTACTCTTCTTCAATCTATTATCCAAGCTCTTCCTACTTATAGAAGCATGGTTTAGGTTGCTCCTATTTACTTTCTCGAGTTTGATGCTCTTTCTCAACAATTCCTTTGGAGTGGTAATTTTCTGTAATGACCCTAGCTATAAAGGTCACTAAATCCCAACAATGTACTGTGGCAATTTGTCAAATAGTTTGCAAACAGGCTCTGATACCACTGTAATAACCCCGACAGGTTATTGCTTACTCCAGCACCAAAAAAACTCTTAATACTTCGGAATAAACTTATTACTTCAGGATTCTGACATTTCGTCAAGTAGTTTGCAGTCAAACTTAGATACCATTGAGTGAACCTTACTAATAAGATACTAAAGTAACAATACTAGAGAGTAGTTACTCATCAAATACATGAGACAAGGCTAACCCTTATGAATGACGAATTTGCAAGAGATATAGCACCCTTGTATTTTTTAACAATCAAATTGAAGAATAACAAAGTTTAAAAGAATTACAATTGAGCAATGAAGAACCTGGTAATTGGATAACAGGATTTGATTCAGAGTCATCACCCAATGGACAGGATGTGGTCCCTTTGACAACGGTTGACAGATCATAAAGTTGTTTGTCAGAGTTACTTCGTTTGTGGTTGAATTACTGAAATCGATGAGGACGTCTGCAATTTCTGAGGGAGCAAGCAGCAAAGATTCCACAAACACGGATTTGCATTGATGATTCTGAAGCGGTATTTCCATCTCTTAACCCTCAAGAATGGCCAAGCCTTTCCGTTCACTATATCTCCGAAGTACTCTGGCTGGTATTCCTCAGACCGGCCCTAGAGCTGATAAAATTTGGAAGATTAGGAGAGCGCTGCGGACAATGTAATGCAATATGACCACCCGATATAGTGCACCTTTTCTCCAATGTGGATGTCGGACTAGCTGATTCCCAATCAGTTCGGCTCTGTTCAAGCAACACGACCTGCTAATCCTCCAATGTGTGCTTATTCCCTTTCTAAGCTATCCGAGTTACAGTAGCTCATCTTCAATGATAACAATTTCACTGGCCGAATACCTGATTCCCTATCTAACTGTTCCAATTTGGTATCTCTAGATTAGTCTCTTAATTCACAGATTCATACCTAAACAGCTCGGCCATCTCGCCCGACTGCAACCTTGGTCTAAGTGGCAATCAAATATGACTCAGCTCCGGATATTGAAGGTGAGTATCAACAATATGAGCGGCCCGATTCTTTCATGGCTCGGCCAAATGCCATTAATCTGGTCTTCCAGAATTCCGCTAGACTTTGTGCAACTAATTTCGAATGTCTTCTATACAAACAGCTCCATATACAGAAATGCTAGCTAGAGGGGAAAACTTGGAAACTCGTTCATGCCTCCAATCTGCTCATACCGCGTCTTCCTCTATAGAAGGCTGAAGATATCGCCTTACTCCTCTTACCACCTGAAATTATAATAAATTTCAAACCTTGCTATCAGTCTCTACTGAATCCTCGAATCCGATGTCAACCAATATCCTGCAATAATTTGTGAGGATGTTGATTTTTTCCACTCTTACTGATCCAAACAATAAACAGTGATGCATAAACCCTAAAGTTGGCCTTAAGCCACAAATGATCGCTCCGATGAAATGACTGAATGTCACCTCCAATCTGCAATAATTCAGATGATATTTCACACCCTCAAAATTGCGTACCTATTGAGAGTTTTCGTTCTCAATGGCCAACTGAGACAATTGTAGAAACCCTAGGTTCCACAATGCACCTGTGATTGAATCACAATCTGAAAACAAGAGAGATAACACAACTGCTTGATTTGAATGGAGCCCCGGGGTGCCTATTTATTCTTTTCCCTCCATCCTCTCCAGAGACTTCTAGAACTTTTTTGATCTTATCCCTCAAGTGACTTTATTAAATATTTTCCAAGTCACTTTATTAAATACTAAAGTCACTTTATTAAATACAAGGTCATCTTTTAATATTTATTTATTTAATTAAAATAATTAATTAGTCATCCTTGGACAACCATTAATTAAATTAATTAAATCGAACTGTCACTAGAAAATTGGGGACATGACAGTCCGCCCTTCCTGAAATTGCTTGTCCCCAAGCAATGGCTGAACCATGACCCAATCAGTCTGCCTGGATCCCAAATTTAAATCTGTGTATCATCCCAATCCTCACCATACTCCCGTGGAGAAATCATCAATATCAACAACTGAGAAACTGTACTCAATACCAAACAACTTGACAACTCTGATGAAATCATCTGAAAACCAACTGTAGATGTTAGTCGAAGAACCCATTCTGTGGAACTCAAGCCAACTGAAACATCAACTCTATCAAAACTCAAGCCCCCGTCAGAATGACACTTGCACCCAACTGCTCTGTAGATATGACAACAGCTATAGGTACCTGAATTACTGCCAGCAAATTCAATCTCTGAAAAACTGCTCCGGGTGTGTCGATGCTGCAGGCTGAGTAACTTGCTACTACCAATTTTATTTTCAAAAGATGGTGCCAATCTATCCCCTAATGGATGATAAGAAACTGGAGCCAATCTACATCTGCATGAAATAAAATCTATCTCTGTGTCAAAAGAACAATGATGAGCGTACCCTACCGTATAATGCCGGTAAGAACCTCCACTCTTTGTTGTTGGCTCATCATCACTGAACTGGAAATCAACAGATGGCTCCATTTTCTGACTCCAAGTGACTGTAGGCTGGACAGGATCCCGTGCATTCTGCTCAACAAACCCTTCCTCGAGATCCTTGTGAGGTAGCATAGTAGAAAGGACCCCTATAATCTTCTCAACCAATCTGCAAATAACACTAGTATCTTGGATGAGAACACCTTCTGTCACCTTATGCGAGTCCAAATGAACACATGCACTATCCAGCAAATATTCCATGAACGGTTCAGTGCAGTAAAAATTATACGAGGAAGCATCAATATACTTCCCTGCACACCACAACTGATCCTCCTATGAAGGTGGCATACCCCACTGTACCACACTGTCATTTATCAGAGAAGAATCAATCTGGAGACTTAACTCTACTAGTATCCCAAATTCATTAGAACCAGCTACTACCAAATCTTGAATGTATGTGTCGGCCTTAACAATATGCTCCTTAGTAGTAACTGCGGAAGTGTACTTACCATCATCCACCTCAGTAGTCAAATGAACTGGGTCTGGGGCTGGTTTTGACCGCAAATGCTCCAACTCCACGGTCAACTTCTTCAACTGAAACTGCGACTTCTGTAGATCTCGCTGTGTGTCCTCTAACGCCTCAGTAGTCGCTATGAGCTCTTGGGAAAGCTCACTCACCTCCTCTTCACGATCCAAGAGTGCCTCATATGCTGTACTCCCCCACTCAACCAAGTGATCACGGTCGGCTACCAATCGTAAATAATCCTGCTTCAAAATCTGAATAGCTTCACGCAAGGCATGAATCTCTACCAAAGAAAAGTAACCACCGCTGGACTCATCTGTCATAGAAGAACCCCAACCAGTAACGGCCAACAACTGACGAGCAGTATCAAAATGCTCACAAGCGATAGCAATGTCTCGCTCACTAACTTTCAAATGGCTAACCACATGATGGCTCTGGCTAGACTGTCTTCTATAAACTCCCTCTGATACATTGACTGGAGGAATGTCTTCAAAAATACTGGTCTCTGGATTATTATCATCCATATTTTTTGAATCAACTTTAAAACTCATATCAACATCCAGAGTGTCAAAATCTGTAGTCCTGCTATCAAGCTCTTCTGTACCTAAAGAAACTGTCAAAGAAGCTGAATCTTCAAAATTGTTCACTTCATTCTCCCGGATGTCATCAAGGTCAAAACGATCCTGGGACTCATCTATACATGCTTCCAAATATGAAAAACCTTCAACACCTTTCAGCAAGGATGGTCAACTGGAAATATGAACCAAACCCAACAACGGTGCATAAAAACTAATACCAACATCGGATGTTATGCTGGCACAAGGAAAGATAACACCGTATATTCTGCTAATCAAATCCATGATAGTACTCAAACAATCATTGCTACTATTAAGTGCTCTCCAGTCAATTGAATCCCAAATGCTGTTGAAACATTCTTGAGCCCATATTCGTAAACAAGGAACAGCTGGTAACTCAAGCAAACTCCTTACCTCAATACCAATTAACTTCACGTACCTGTCTGCCATTGTCCTTGTATCCTGGATGTGAATGCAAGATGAACTCGTAACATTATCAGCTACCATATATGATCCGTCTACTGCAGGGAGCTGAATGTCAGGCATGTAAGATGAAACTAAGCCCAGCTCCATGCCATGCTCATTTTTATGCCTCTCCCAGTCCTGTAATGCCAAAGTTGCTCGAGTGTCCTCAAGCTCGCAAGAAAGCTTGACAACTTCCTCCTCCTTCCTCCTCAAGGCATCTGAATAGTCTTTGGCATGGCTTAGAAGATGGTCACGATCTGATAGAAGATGTAAATAGCTCAACTTCGTCGTTCCCATTCCTTCACCAATTGCATGTAAGTCACAACAAGGAGAATTTGCCTGAACTCCCTTATGTCTTCCTTGTAACTGAATCATCTGGATGTGCTCTTCTAACATCTCCCGCATCCTGTCATGATGAGATAAAGAAGCCACAATACTATCTTTGCTTACCTTCAGCTGGCTGGACAAATCATGTGAAGTACTGCCATTCTCATCCTCATGTGACGAAGCATCTAACTGAGCCTGGTACTCTCTGTCAGCAAAATCATAAATGCTCGATGTCTGCTCATGCACAATGAAATCTTCATCATCATCTGAACTCACTTTACTGTAATCATTGCTTGTCGGAACCAAACTACCCTGAGTATCTAAGACATCACCTTTGGGAAACTCGTATTCAACTGTCTCAACTTGAGTGTCAAGTTGACAGTTACTATCCATCAGCGTAATATCCTTCACCACTTCTTCATGTGACCGAACTGAAACCTCTGATCGGTTGCACACTTGTTTCTCGAACTCCTCATTAAGGTTCCTAGTAACATCTCTCATTGTATCAGTCAATGCTTTGTGAGAAGATTTGCCAGAACAAAATCCAGTTGATTTATTCACCTTAGCTAGGACGGACAGCCTGTCAAGCATACAGTGGTGTTTAACCAACAGTTCAGACATGTTATGTTTGATTTTTCTGAGCTCATCCTGAATGTCTGAATAGTCCTTCTTTCCACAATTCTGACTCTGAATACTGCGTCTATTACTTGTCCGAGATTGTGTCCTTGGAGACTTTGTGCTGTACCTGTCCATCTTGGTTGAAGTAGAGTGCGGATCACTCATGTAAACCGGTTCTCACCCCACAGGATGGCAAGAAAACCGCTCTGATACCACTGTAATGACCCTAGCTATAAAGGTCACTAAATCCCAACAATGTACTATGGCAATTCGTCAAATAGTTTGCAAACAGGCTCTGATACCACTATAATAACCCCGACAGGTTATTGCTTACTCTAGCACCAAAAAAACTCTTAATACTTCGGAATAAACTTATTACTTCAGGATTCCGACATTTCGTCAAACAGTTTGCAGTCAAACTTAGATACCATTGAGTGAACCTTACTAATAAGATACTAAAGTAACAATACTAGAGAGTAGTTACTCATCAAATACATGAGACAAGGCTAACCCTTATGAATGACGAATTTGCAAGAGATATAGCACCCTTGTATTTTTTAACAATCAAATTGAAGAATAACAAAGTTTAAAAGAATTATAATTGAGCAATGAAGAACCTGGTAATCGGATAACAGGATTTGATTCAGAGTCATCACCCAATGGACAGGATGTGGTCCCTTTGACAACGGTTGACAGATCAGAAAGTTGTTTGTCAGAGTTACTTCGTTTGTGGTTGAATTGCTGAAATCGATGAGGACGTCTGCAATTTCTGAGGGAGCAAGCAGCAAAGATTCCACAAACACGGATTTGCATTGATGATTCTGAAGCGGTATTTCTGTCTCTTAACCCTCAAGAATGGCCAAGCCTTGCCGTTCACTATATCTCCGAAGTACTCCGGCTGGTATTCCTCAGACCGGCCCTAGAGCTGATAAAATCTAGAAGATTAGGAGAGCACTGCGGACAATGTAATGCAATATGACTACCCGATATAGTGCGCCTTTTCTCCAATGTGGATGTCGGACTAGCTGATTCCCAATCAGTTCGGCTCTGTTCAAGCAACACGACCTGCTAATCCTCCAATGTGTGCTTATTCCCTTTCTAAGCTATCCGAGTTACAGTAGCTCATTGGCCCGATTCTTTCATGGCTCGGCCAAATGCCATTAATCTGGTCTTCCAGAATTCCGCTAGACTTTGTGCAACTAATTTCGAATGTCTTCTATACAAATAGCTCCATATACGGAAATGCTAGCTGGAGGGGAAAACTTGGAAACTCGTTCATGCCTCCAATCTGCTCATACCGCGTCTTCCTCTATAGAAGGCTGAAGATATCGCCTTACTCCTCTTACCACCTGAAATTATAATAAATTTCAAACCTTGCTATCAGTCTCTACTGAATCCTCGAATCCGATGTCAACCAATATCCTGCAATAATTTGTGAGGATGTTGATTTTTTCCACTCTTACTGATCCAAACAATAAACAGTGATGCATAAACCCTAAATTTGGCCTTAAGCCACAAATGATCGCTCTGATGAAATGACTGAATGTCACCTCCAATCTGCAATAATTCAGATGATATTTCACACCCTCAAAATTGCATACCTATTGAGAGTTTTCGTTCTCAATGGCCAACTGAGACAATTGTAGAAACCCTAGGTTCCACAATGCACCTGTGATTGAATCACAATCTGAAAACAAGAGAGATAACACAACTGCTTGATTTGAATGGAGCCCTGGGGTGCCTATTTATTCTTTTCCCTCCATCCTCTCCAGAGACTTCTAGAACTTTTTTGATCTTATCCCTCAAGTGACTTTATTAAATATTTTCCAAGTCACTTTATTAAATACTAAAGTCACTTTATTAATTACAAGGTCATCTTTTAATATTTATTTATTTAATTAAAATAATTAATTAGTCATCCTTGGACAACCATTAATTAAATTAATTAAATCGAACTGCCACTAGAAAATTGGGGACATGACATTTTCATAGTACTAAATGGAGCTTGATTAGTTGGGAGATTGTTTGTAGGCCTAAAAAGGAGGGTGGTCTTGGTCTTCGATCAACTCTCTTGAGTTGTCAAGCATTGGCTACTAAACTTTATTGGTGATGGTGCTCTAGACAACATCAAATTTGGGCTTGTATTATCACTCATAAATATTTTCATGGTGTTGATCCTTGTTCTGTTTTTGCACTTCCTCTTGAAGGTCGTGGCTCAATGGTCTGGCATACTCTGAAGACAGGTGCAGTATTAGTCAAGAGAGGTTTTTTCTAGATATATAAGGGAGGTTTTGAGGCTTTGTTTTGGTCTGATGCTTGGAATGGATTCCCATCCATATTATCCATGCACCCTCATCTTCAGACTCTTTGTGACTCTTTTCATGCCACTAGATGGGATAAAGTGGCTCATTATAAGACTCCTTATCAATTGGGACCTGTTGTTGGTTACAGATGGAAGCACTCTTCTGATTGGCCTCCTAGAGGCATAAATGTGGATCGTCAGGAGCTTTCTTAGATTCTGGGCTCTAGAGAGTGTTCATCTTTGCTAGGTCCCGATGTTTTGGCTTGGGGAGGTACCTTGTCTGGTAAATATAATGTCTTTGCTAGGTATCAGGAGATAACTAGATAATTATTTGGGGATGCTGAGGTCTCTTGGCAGAAGCAAGTTTGGAATAAAGTTTCTTGGTCCAAGTGTAATTTTTTCAGGTGGCTAGTGGCTCAGAACCACTATCTTACATGGGATAAACTTTGTAAATGTGGATTTCAAGGCCCTCCTTATTATGTTTCATGTGGTAATGGTGAGGAGTCTGTCTCCCATCTATTCTTCCATTGCCCCTATTTTATTCAGCTATGGAACCTTTGGTGGAGTGCTTGGGGTTGCTCTTGTAGGCATGCTTCCTCTTTGCCTAAGTTCTGGGCTTGCTTGGACAATGCTCCCTCCAAGTCTTTTCCTCTCCATGTTGCTTAGATTGCTGGCCCATCATTCATGCTTTGGCATATCTAGCTATAGCAGAATTGTTGAATCTTCCAAGATGTTCGGCTTGGTGTTATGCATCTTTGGTGGAAGATCTCACATTCTCTTTAGGAAACTATTCAAGTAAAGTGTGAGCTAGATGGGGGTATGGATCCCATTGATCTTTCTATATGCGATTGCCTCAATTTTCATCTTTAGGATTGGGTTGCAGCTTAAAGGTTTCCTTTTTTGTCCAAGCAGCCTCAACATTAGAGTAAAGGTCGGGTGAATCAGGATGGCCATTGGACTCCTCCTTCCTATGGAATTCTAAAAATTAACATTGATGGTTCTTCTCGAGGGAATCTAGGCCTTGCTGGTATTGGGGGAGTGGCTTGTTGTAGTTCTAGTGACGTTAAACTCTTTTTCTTAGTTCATAAGGGTGATTACACTAATAATCTCATGGAAGCTCAAGCTATTTTATATGTTGTGGAATAATATTGCTTGCGGGGATGGAGTAAGATTATCTGTGAGTCTGATTCCCAAGTGGTGGTGAACTTGCTTTCCTCACAGGAGCTTGAGGATGTTAGTTGGCAGCTAGCCACTATTGTTAATTAGATTATTATCTTTTGTACCTCTTTTCAGTTCATTAGGTTTACTTATATTCCTTTTCAATGGAACAGAGCTGATGATTGTTTAGCCAAATGAGCTTCTAGTCATGCTTCAAGTTGGAATATTATGGATAGGGGGCAACTTTCCTTTGAAATGGTGTAAGAATTTCATGAACTTTTTTCTCAAGATCGAGCTCCTTGTTGAGCTCTCCTTGTTGTATTTCTTCCAGTCTTAGTAAATTTTTACCCCTCTTTTCCCAAATCTAATCATCTATCAAATATTGTGACAAATATTTGAGTTTAATATTTTTAATAAAATAAATTAGTGAGTGATTTTTAATATTTTAGAACTAAATTTAATAAAATTGTGGCAATTTAGGTTGCATTAAATCTTAAATTATTAGCCAAATTACTAGCAAAAAATAATAAAATTCATAAAATTATGAATATTCACCACTAAAAAATACCCTAGTTTTCTCACATCTTTTACCCTAATAGTAAAAAACACATGATATTTCATGGTACAATACAAAGAAATTTTTTTGGTAGTAGAAATGTCCAAGTATTTTTAGGGGGCGTATACCTCAGAAAATTTATTTGCAACTTTGCTTGTCAGATTTATGTAAATATCTATGTAGTGCAAAGAACAATCAATAGGTAATTTAGGATTAGGTGTATTTTTATTTTTTCTAATATTTAATTAATTTGGAACACATTAAATAAGAATAATAGTGATTAACATTAACTTATTAATATGAATTTTTTTAAAAGAGTAATTCAAATGTATACATTATGTAAGCAGTTCATTAATATTTTAGTTTGTACTTTGAATTATTGTAGAATATTATGGTACAAAATATGTGTTAGAGTGATTTTTATTATTGATTTGAAGAAATATAATTATATAATAAATACTTGGAAAGATTTAGGATAAATTTGTTGAACATGCTTGTCATCTCGTAAATTTATCTATAGATGACACCCAAATCGATCAAGAAATTTGTGACTTTTAAGGTTTTTGGGTTTTCTTTGTATTGAACATAGACTCATAGTCAAATTCTCAATCACAGTTCTTGATCCATGGTTTTTAGAGTAGAAAGGCACTTTCTTTTTCATATTTCAAAGTTGGATCTCTTAGCATAGACCTATTTATATGCTTTAATTGGTTTGAATGCATGTATAATGCTCCTAGATATATTTCATTTAATTAATTGGTTCAATTCAAACTCATGTTGTACATCTTAAAGTAAATGAGCATTGCATGAAAGCTAACTTGCATGTACACTTCTTGATTATATAATATGAGTTTAATATTGACATCTCTTCATCCTATTTGAGTTTTGCTAGTCTAACCTTGATTATATTAAGAGTTATGTTTGGAATATCCCTCTTTCACCTATATTTTATGTTTAGGAATTGGAAGGCTTATTTGATACATAATTTATTGAGTGATTCTATTTCCCCCCTACAAGAGTTCTTAGACAAAACATTGTTTTATCTCCATACTTCTGTTTCCTTTCTTTATATTAATTATTTTGTGCCTTTTTATAAAATTATTTTCTTTAATGCTTAAGACTCAAGATTAAGTAATAAATAATTCTCTTTCCTTGATTTTAAGTTTCTCTTCATAGATTAACTTAGCACATGACTCATTAGATTTAATAATTTTTAATTTATCTGGACTATCAAGTCCTTTTTAAATGATTGATAAGATTCTTGAAGATTTCCTAATATTATTTGTACAAAATCTTTATCATTTATATTCCTTTCTATTGAAAACAACTCATTCTTCTATTCCTTTAATTTACTTAAATGATAGACTATTTCTTGTGAATTTGATAACTTCATATTGCACAAGTCTATGGTGAGGGATATGATTCATATATCACCTCAATTTTAATATGTATTCTTAAATTTCTCATATTTTCACACTACTTCTGAAAAGACATTTTTTGAAAGTGCAAGCTTGATCAAAGTTGTTGTCTTCTTGTCCATTTTATCCCAATCTACTTTCTCTATCTTTGTTCATCACAATAAAAATATTATAATAATGTTGATGTGTTAGAGACATCTCTATTTGTGAAACCCAATACTACGAATTATCTCCACTTAACTTTTTGCATGCAAAATAACACCGAGATAAACCATTGTATCAACTTCTCTCATTTTTGGACAAGAAAAAAAATTAGAATCATCAAATCTCAAATTAACAAATGAAAAAAAATCACTAAACATATATAAAAATTAGTTGACACAAGAAAAATTCTTGACACTATTCAACCAAATTGCAAAAAGAGGGGTAAAAAATTATTAAGACAGAAAGGAATAAAACAAGGAGAGCTCAACAAGGAGCTCGATCCTGAGCAACAAGATCATCAAATTCTTGCACCATCTCAAAGGACAGTTGCCTCCTATCCCTAATATTCCAACCCGGATCATGACTAGATGCCCATTTGGCTAAACAATCAGCAGTTCTATTCCATTCACCAGGAATATACGTGAACCTAATGAACTAAAAAGAGGAAGAGAAGAAAAGAATCTGCTTAACAATAGTAGCCAGCTGCCAACTAACATCCTCAAGCTCCTGCATGTTCACCACTACTTGGGAACCAGACTCACAGATAATCTTACTCCATCCCCGCAAGCAACACTGTTCCACAGCATATAAAATAGCCTGAGCTTCCATGAGATTGTTAGTATAATCACCCTTATGAACTGAGAAGAAAAATTTAACATCCCCAGAACTACGACGAGCCACTCCACCAATACCAGCCGGACCAGGATTCCCACGGGAAGAACCATCAGTGTTAATTTTTAGAACTCCACAGGGAGGAGGAGTCCAATGCCCATCCCGATTAACCCGACCCTTCCTCTGATGATGAAGCTGCCTGGACATAGAAGGAAACCTATGAGCTGCAGCCCCATCCTGTAGATGAAAATTGAGGCGATTATAGATAGCAAGATCAACTGGATCCATACCCCCATCAAGCTCACACTTCACAAGAATAGTTTCCTGAAGAGAATGTGATATTTTCCACCAAAGATGCAAAACACCAAGCCGAACATCTTGGAATATGCAACAACTCCTCTCCAACCAGATATGCCAAAGCATGAAAGATGGGCCAGCAATCCAAGCAGCATGGAGAAAAGAAGACTTGGAGGGAGCAGTACCCAAGCGGGCCCAGAACTCAGGCAAAGAGGAAGCATGTCGACAAGAGCAACCCCAAGCGCGCCACCAAAGGTGCCATATCTGAGTAGAATAGGAGCAATGGAAGAACAGATGGGAGACAGACTCCTCTCCATTACCACACAAAACACAATAAGAGGGGCCCTGAAATCTACATTTACAAAGATTATCCCAGGTAAGACAACGGTTGTGAGCCACTAGCCACATGAAAAAATTGCACTTGGACCAAGAAACTTTATTCCAAACTTGCTTCCACCAAGGGAGCTTAGCATCCCCAAATAATTGTCTAGTTATCTCCTGATACCCAGTAGAGACATGATATTTACCAGACAAGGTACCGCCCCAAGCCAAAACATCTGGACCAAGAAAAGAAGAATACTCTCTAGAGGCCAAAATTTGAGAAAGCTCCTAGTGATCCATGTCTGTACCTCCAGGAGGCCAATCAGAAGAATGCTTCCATCTGTAACCAACAACAAGTCCCAATTGATAAGGAGTCTTGTAATGAGCCACTTTATCCCATCCAGCGGCAAGAAAAGAGTCACAAAGAGGCTGAAGATGAGGGTATATGGATAAAATGGAAGGGAATCCATCCCAAGAATTAGACCAAAACAAAGCCTGAGAACCTCCTTTACATATCCAAAACAGACCCCTCTTTACCAACATCGCACTTGTCTTCAAAGTATGCCAAACCATTGAGCCACAACCTTCAAGAGGAAGTGTAGAAACAGAGCAAGGATCAGCACCATGAAAATATTTATAAGTGATAATACGAGCCCAAAGTTGATGTTGTCCAGAGCACCATCGCCAATAAAGTTTAGCAGCCAAAGCTTGACTACTCAATAGAGCAGATCGAAGAGCAAGACCACCCTCCTTTTTAGGCCTACAAACAGTTGCCTAATTAACCAAGCTCCATTTAGTACTACGCAAATTACCACTCCAAAGGAATTGTTGAGAAAGAGCATCAAACTCCTTGAGAAAGTAAATAGGTGCAGCGTGAACCATGCTTCGATAAGTAGGAAGAGCTTGGATAATAGCTTGAAGAAGAGTAACTCGGGTAGTAGTAGAAAGCCATCTATGAGTCCAATGATTTACCTTATCCTAAAGCTTGGTAATCAATTTTTTCCAGAAGAGACGTGGCTGCCTGGAAACAGCAATAGGGATGCCAAGATAAGTCAAAGGAAGTGATCCTATCTGAAACCGTAGGATACCAACAATCCTGTGCCGAATAGAATCAGGAGTGTTAAAAAAGTAAATGGAAGATTTGTGCTCATTAAATTTTTGGCCTGAAGCTGCCAAATGAATGTCCAAAGCATGTCGAAAGGCTTTAGCTTCCTTGATCCTAGCAAGACCAACAAGAGAAGAATCATCAACAAATTGAAGATGGGAAAGAGAAGGTAAGCCATTACCCCACCGCCAGCCTTGAATAGAATTCTAGGACACCTGATGCTTAATGAATTTGCCCAAGCCTTCAGCCATGATGATGAATAGAAATGGGGAGAGAGGGTCACCCTGGCGAAGGCCTCTAGAAGCACCAAATAGTTGAGAAGGTTGACCATTAATAAGAACAAAAAAAGAGACAGAAGTAACACAACTCATAATCCAACTCACCCAGTCAGAGCTAAATCCAAAAGAAAGAAGAATACTCCTTAGGAAGCTCCATTTAACTCTATCGTAGGCCTTAGCCATATCCAAATTAACAAACATGGCTCTCTCCCTTGAAGTAGTCATAGAGTGAATAGCCTCAGTAGCAATAACCACCCCATCCAAAATTTGTCTACCAGCAACAAAACCACCTTGTTCTTCTGAGATAATAATGGGAAGCCACCTTTTCAATCTCTCAGCAATCAACTTAGTAATAACTTTGTAAACCACATTACATAAGGCAATTGGTCTAAAAAACTCCAATTGATTAGCACCCTCTCTCTTAGGAATAAGAGTCAAGAATGTAGAGTTCAAAGCTCAAAGCATCTGCTTGCTAGCATAGGATTCTTTAACCACCTGCAACAAATCATGATTAATGATGTCCCAAAATTCCTAAAAGAATTCAATTGGAAAGCCATCAGGACCAGGAGCCTTCCCTTTAGGCATGCCAAAGACCACCTCCTCCAGCTCTTCCAAAGAAATAGGATGCATGAGATAATCATTCATTTCCTGAGTGATAAGGGAAGGAATACAGGACAAAATAAGATCTTCTTCATTATCAGCAGGAGGGGAGTCCTCAGAGAAGAGGGTAGAGAAGTACCAAATAGCCTCCTGGAACAAAGCTGGCAAGGAATTCAGTTGGATACCTTGAGAATTAACCAAAGAAGAGATAGTGCTCTGATTCCGGCGAGATTGCATTGTTTTATGGAAAAAGGCAGTGTTACGATCACCTTCCTGGAGCCAATCAACTCTAGCCTTTTGCTTCCAAAAAATTTCCTCTCGAAGTTCCCATTCTTCTAGAGCTCTAGAAGCAAGGGATTCAGCCTTGCCAAGATCCTCTGAGAAACCTCGATCTCTAATCTCTCTTGTGATGACATCAAGATCTTCTTTAGCACGCCTCTTCATAAAGTGAAGGTTCCCAAAGCATTCCCTATTCCATATCTTGAGCTGCCTTTTAACATATTGAAGCCTTTTAGAAAATGAGAACATTGCAGTACCATATGCAGGAGTACCATCTTTCCACCAACAGAAAACACAATCATGAAGAGAGGAGTCCCGAAGCCACATCAACTGGAACTTAAAAGGAGGATGCTTTAGAACATAAGCCCCTATAGCGGAAAATTTGATTGGCCAATGATATGAACCCCTCCAATCAAGGATTTCTGAAGAGATAGTAAGGGTGCCACTAACCTAGAAGCAAGAAACAAGAAATCTATCCAGACGTTCTAAGATAGCAGCAATACTAGTCCTGTGATCATTCCAGGTATAGAGACCATTAGAAGGTTTAACATCAGAGAGATGCAAAAGAGATATATGTTTCTGAAAAAGAGCAAAAGAAGGCCCTAATCTAGCCAAACCACCATGCTTCTCCTCCAAACTTAAAACTGAATTGAAGTCCCCTGCTAACACCCAAGGATGATAAGGATAACAATTTCTAACATATTGAATATGTTCCCAAAGTTCCTCCTTTCCCACAAGATCAACAGGTGCATACACATTAGTAACCATGATTACCTCTCCTGAGTCTAGAGCAGAAGCTACCATAGAGAGAGCTGAGCGAGAAGACATCCAACCAAGAGGAGAAATTTTTTGAGGATCCCAAAATATAACTAAACCACCCGCACTGCAACTTGCAACTTGCAGAAAAGATCACAATTTCACAAAAAACCATATCACTTTCCAAGTATTAAATCTTTATTTGATGCCATGTTGAGGAAAACAAGATGAGCAAAGTGCTATACTATTATGGAAGAAAACATCTAGAAAAAATAAAATATAAAATTTTTAAGTATTGAAGACTAAATATTTTATTTTATCGATTCATATTTAAGTAGAGAAATCCATAGCTTCTTTTTATTAGAGGTCTAAGTTGGTCCATATAAATTAAGTAATAGGAAGTTTAGATTATAATTGACAACCATTAGATCCTACCAATTGGATCATATTTTTCAACATGAATAATCACTAATTCTAGGTTCTAGAGAGTAATAAGACCACCTAGGCCTTCTACACTAACATTCTATTTATAACATTTTTGAATTGTGTCTTCAAAGGTTTGCTGAGAAGTTTTGGTTTCTTGTTGTAAATTTTCCATAGGTAATATACTATTGCATTCAGTTTGTACAATTAGTACAATAATTATATACTTTTGCACCAATCACAATTAATAATCTTTTCATAAATTCAATATTTCAAAAGTTGTATATTTATTCTTTAATTTTTTATAATTTTTTGTGGCTAAATTTTTGCAAAACAATTATATATAACTTGTTAATACTAATATGTTTTTAATATTAAACTATATATATATATTCAATAAAACTATATAATATATAAAAAATCTATTGAGAATTTATATATGACAACAAATTCTATTATTTTCACTCATATTTTTTATTTATTATATATTGTTTATATTTTGAACAATATTATAATATATTATGATTATATATTGTAGAATATGTAATTAACTATACTTATATATAGACACACACACACACACACACACACACACATTACAATTTTAAAAATATAAATTATATTATTATATGATTTATATATAATATAATAATCTATTTTAACATTCTAAAATAGAATTAAATATATATTATAATAAACCTTACCTTATCTAATACAATCTTATCAATTACAATAATTTATTCTACTACCGACAAATACAAGCCACTATGTGACACTTGTTACATTATAATATATACCTCATGTGCATACATATGATACTTGATCTCATACCTCTAATTAGATGCATTTAAACCTTTGACATTCCATGTTAGAATTTTCATTGGGCTCAAGGAGAGCGGTATAGTCTCCTTAGCCTTTTAGAAACCAGTGATTTTCCATCCTAGGTGGATTGAATACCAATGTCAATTTCTTCCTTTAATTTAGCTATCTTATATTTCTTACATCTCTTCTTGGAGGAGGACTTAGATGGAGCATGGGATAAAACTATTTTAATAATGGAAGCATTTGTGAATAATCAAATTTGGGATCTTGAGATTCAACCAAAAACATCTCTTCTTCCTCACTATGGTGCAAATTTAGAATCTTGGAACTCTTCCATCCAACTCCTTTCTTAGAATGTTCATAAAAACCGATAGTTGTAGATTTTTCTGTTTGCAACAATAAGCTGATAGGAATTTTGTTTTGTCAAATTATCAATCGGTTGCATAATGCAAAAAATGAGTATTGATAATTTGTAGTAAAAAAATTGGGTAAATATACTTAGAGGACACTTGAAGAAATACTTTATGTTCTATTAAAAAATATAATAATAAAATAAATATATTAATAAATTAATAAATATAATAAAAAATTAAAAATTAAAACAAATAAACACTTCAAAATATATTATAAAATTAATCTTATTCTAATTTTAGTTTTGTACAACCAAACACTAGAAAATATCTTCCATCAAATTTCAATTAAATTAAATGGATTCAATCATTTTCCCAAAATCAAACTCTAGATTAACAAATCCAACATCTAATAAATTCTAGTATTACACAAATGATGCATTTGCTAATTCCTGCTGTCAGAAGATATTAAAGGTAAAAAACAATTCCAAACTAGTGTTTTCCAAAACCATGCCTTAATATTAAAGTACATTCTTAATAAAAAATTGAAAGAAGCACCTGGGAATTTGTTAATTAGTTAGCATACTAGGCAAAACTTTGATTTTCATGCAATTTCTGGAAGATTCAATCTCAATGAGATTTCAAAATAAATTATAAAATTAATCTTATTCTAATTTTGATTTTGTACAATTAAACAAGGAAAACATTTTCCCATCAAATTTCAAGTGAACCAAATAGATCTAATTATATTCCCAAAATCAAACTCTAGATTAATAAATCCAACATCTAACAAATTCTAGTATTAGAAAAATGCTAGATTGCTAATTCCTGCATTGAAACAAGTTCTAAGTTATAGAACACCAAAAAGAACCAAAAAAAGGTTCTTGAATAAAGAATTTAAAGAGGCACTCAAGAAAGGTATTTATTACAAAATTTGACAACTCACAAAATAAATTCCAATATAATTTTTGGCAAAACATAACAAATAGAGGGTCAATTTGCATTTGAGATTACAAATATAATTCTCATTGTTACCTTTAGTTTGTTTACTTGCCAGTTTGAATTCTAGTCTTGATTCATTTCAACAAACGTGGCTTACTCATCCCATTTTTGTTGTTCATATTCATGGGTTTGCTCTTTATATCATGATAAAATAGGAGCACTCCTTGTCTGTATGGAAAAACCAGATTTCTCTGTTGAGAATATTGGGACACTCCATGCATCAATGGGCTTGGTTTCGTCGCAAGAATCTAACTTTTCTGAATTTAGATTAACAAAAATAAAATCATATTATATTTTAATATTTAATATTCATAGAAGAATTTAGCAAAAATAAGCCAAATTTGACTTTTTAACAATTTTAGTCTAAAAATCAAGTCTTCCTATATGATTTTTAAGACTATATAAAAATTAACATAAAAATTTAAATTAAATATAAGCTCTCATATTCATATTAGTATAGATATAATACTATAAATATAAAGCTGAAACAATATGTACATGTGAGGATAACCTTATTTTAAAGCATTACCATTATACAATTGCTTCCAACCTTTTTAATATATATGGGAAATTTTTTTTCTAAGTAATCTTCTAATATATTCTCAATTGAATTTTAAAAAATGAGATTGCACCCAAGCGATTTCAATCGAACAAAATCGTGAAGAAAAAATAAGACGAGTCTCAACTTACGTGCAAGGCGATTGATATGCTTTTTACCTTTACTGGGTTTGCCGGACAATTTGAATCTGAATTTTGGACATTTACCCCGCGACCATCTGACTTTTGTTAGCTTGGACACTAATTTTTCTGGATCGAAGGAAAACATCCCCTTCAGCTTGTGATAATAAGTATATTTTTAAAGAACTTTGAAGTTTAAAATTTATTTTAGATTGCATACAAAAAAATGACCAAGAATATTATGCATTTTAGATATGATCAGGAGGCTGAGGTATACCGTTTTGATCTATTTTTTGTGTGACACACAGTACATTACACATTTACACATGCTTATATGCAAATAAGGGAAAGCACAAATTTCATTCCAACAAACCATAAGACAAGCTGTAATGAGCTGACTGCTATTATTCAATATCGAAATAAATATATAGAATTTACTTACCACATTCACCGGCTAAGATTGATTTAAAACCTGCCATGGCTTGTCTAATAAAAGAGCTGGAGTCCGTTTGACATCCTTGGGTTATAATTAAATTCTTCCGCCAGTTCTCCGCCTGAGGAGGCAATCCCAAGAGGCATAGTGTTGGCTTGGTCAAAATGGCATATGGAATTGACTTCCACGCGGAATAACAACTCATAACGTCCAACTGATCCAGATTTGACAAGTTGCTAATGCTTTCCGGAAGGCTCTGCAATTTTTCGCACCAGCTTAGACTTAAATGTTTCAGCTGTAAAAGATTGCCAATACTGTCAGGAAGTTCAACTAAGATCTTACAACAGGTTAAGTTCAAGTACTCAAGGCGAGAGAGGTTCCCAATGGTGTCAGGAAGGCAACGCAATTTTTCACAGTAACTCAAATTCATGTATTGCAGTTGTGAGAGGTCGGAAATGATGTTAGGAAGACAATTCAAATTCTGACATCTGGACAAATTCAAGGACTGCAAAAGTGACAAATGACTAACACTGTCTGGGAGGTTTCGCAGGGACCTGCAGTCAGTCCAGTCGATGATCCTCAATTGCGATCTCATGCTTAAAACAGATGATTTCTCCTTTATTGCTATTAGTAACTCCTCCAATGTCTTCGGGCTACACCCCATGCTTGCAAAGGAACAAGAATCCACCTTTAGCCATCTCAAAGTTAGAGGAAGAATGTCTAAGATATCTTCTATGAGCACTTGCTCCAAATGAAGATAGCGAAGACTAGGTGTACACAACATTTTAAGGCACCGTGAATCACCTTGATGGAGACGAAGGCGAGAGATATTGATAGTGCTACTTGCATTGTTGAATGAGCTGCTTGACTGGAAGTGGACAGTCTCCCGTTGCCGGGTTTGATCTTCCTCAGCAATGATTCGGACCATATCTCGCACGAGGTCATGCATTTCAAATACACCATTCTCGTCTATCTTTATCAACAACTTATTTGACAGATTATTGATAGCAATGCGCACATTCTTGTACATGGATTTCCAGAAAACAATGGGAGAAGTTGTGCATTCTCCAATAAAATAGCAAGCAATGTCCAGAAACATTTCTTTTTCCTCACTACTAAGACCACTATAACTGATCCTGAGTGTTTCAAAAATGTCTCTATTGCCTGCAACGTTTTGAAGGGTTTCATTCCAGCAATCAATGTGAGTGTCATCCTGCTTATCGTACAAGAAAGCTCCAATGATCTCGAGAGAAAGAGGGTGTCCCTTGCAAGCCTCCACTATTCTTTTCGAGAGTTGTTTAAAACGGGGAATGGGGGATGGTCTGAGGAAGGCGTGCCAACAAAACAACTGGAGCCCTACGCTTTCCTCCAATCCGCGCATCTCTTGAATGCAATCGGATGAGATATGAGCGGCATTGAGAATGTGTCGATCTCTTGAAGTAATGATTAAACGGCTTCCAGGGGCCAGCCAATCCCCAGCCAAGGCGTCCAATTGCACGCCATTATCAACATCGTCCAAGACGACAAGGGCGCGGATTCCTTGCAAACGATCTGTCAACAAAGATTTGCCCTTTTCCACACTCTGCAGATCTTCTTCATAGTTAACCAAGTCTTTGAGAATTTGCCCCTGCAATTTTGGAAGACAAGCGTCGCGGACATTAAACAGGAAGGAAGCAGCATCGAACTCACCATAAGTTTTATTATACACGGCCTTCGCAGCTGTGGTCTTCCCGATACCGCCTATACCCAATATTCCCACTCTAACTACTGTTTGGGATGAAATGAGATGCAATTTCTGAATAAGAGCCTTTTGCACAGTTTCAAATCCCATCGGATGTTTAGCAACTTGTAACGGTACCCTGTCAAGTGTCTTTATTATGTCGTTCACCACTTTCTTCACTAGCTGAGCTTCGAATCTGTATATGGCGAAGTAAGTGACAGCTGTAAAACGATGAAATCATGGAATCTATTTTCTATCATTTCAAATGACAATGCAACTGCAATTGCGAAGTATATCTAATTTGTGCCCATCCTAATCACGCAAACAAAATATGATCTTCATAATATAGAAACGGAACCAAATAACCATGGGCAATCTATGTATTTAGGGAAACTTGTTTATACGAATTATTAAGGTACATATTGCTTTGAAACATATGCTAGTTTTTGTTTAGCAATTGAATTATTTTAAAGAAGGGAGATTATAAATGTTTTCTGATTTTGTTTTAGTCTTGTGGGATGGATGGATATGAATAAGGGACAGGTCCTATGGGAGGGGCTTAGGCTCTATTTTTGTGGAGTGGGTGACTCCATGATAATATTTTAAGAGGGCTTAAGATTTATTTAGAATCTTTTCCTATAAAATAGGAGCCCCTATTTTTAGCCTTCTCGTCAAAATTGGGAGGACTAGTTTAGGGAAGGATTTTGCCATTTGTCAAAAAGTTCTTCAGCTCCCCACCAAAATGAATTAATCTCTTAATTTTTAAAATTTATGAGACAATTAGATTCTTTTATTTTAAAAATTGATTTTAAAATATAAATTCAATTAAAAATTTCATATTCCTAATCTCAGCAGCACCTATTCTATTTTTAATGAAGCGGGTGTCCATCAGACCCAGCCTATTTCTGACCTCTTATCTCATGCGTATGAAGGAAAACCTATGGTAAATATTTCTCTTTTCCAACTGCTTCAGCTTGTTAATATTTATTAATTCTAACATTTTGTTCTAATCCGTTAGTTACGGAGTAGTTTGCCAATAACTACTCCAACTGACTGTTGTTGGCAGTGCATGATTTTCCATCGCTCGTCCACTTTGAGCGTTCACCGCAGTCTTCTCCCAAGTCTTCTTCTAATTGTTAATTCTCCCATATAAACTGCATGTTCTTCATCTTAATTTGTGGTTTCAACATATGATTGTGCTTCTTGTAATAAGTTATTTTTCATTCATCGAGTATGATGATATGTTCTGAAAGTTCTCTATTTTAATTCTGCAATTATGATTTCAATTCCTAGCAAGATCTATGCCTAAAATTTTACACAGCTGTCTTCCCTATTTAATTTAAAAGATTATCCTGTCTAATCTGTTTTTTAACTCCATTATTCCAATCATTATTGCTTCATGTTTTCCAAATATTTACACAAAATGAAAAGTGAAAGAAATAAAACGGAACAGAAAGAGAGGTGAGATTTTTAAAAATTAAATTAAAAAGTTATTCATATTTCATTTAAAGTTATATCAATATTTGATTGCAAATTATAGAGCTATTGTTAAGTGTAACTTTCATAATTACTAAAAATAGAGCGATGAAGGAGATTCTCTTAAACTATTCAAAGTCTGTGATCTTTTACATAACATGAAGGTTTATCAACACATCATTCTTACATAATCTATATTTAAAAATACATGTTCTGAAATCTAAATTTGTTTTACATATATCATATGAAGGTTAATTCAGAACTCTTCTCCTTCAGATGAGAGTTACTCAATCCAACATTCACAAATATAATACATTAAAAAATTGTAATAAATAATTTGTTTTCTATATCTAAATGAAAATGAAAAAAGGCACATACTCCTCTATCTCAATTAAAAGAAATACAGTTTTTAATTGCAAGATACTAAGTATTTCAGCTTTACAAATTTATAAGATAGACTGCAAGTTTTTCTAGATTCCTTGCTACTTTTATTTTCTACCAAAAAAACTCAACTTAGAATTAATAGCCTCTACTTCAAAACAATTCCTTAAAAATATCTGTATATTCCATTTTTCAAAATAAATATCTAATTATTTTATTTTTTAACTGTTTAATAAATAAAAGTATATGGCTATTCCCATATTTGATTGTCACTTGAAGAAAGATATTTTTATAATTTTACCATTATAAATGATAGAAAAAAGTGCACCTTCTTGAAAATTACAAGTTCCATTCAACAAATCTCACAAATATTACATAATTTCAAACTCCCAGAGTCCCATGTTCATTGAAATCTATGTATGTTCCCATTTATTTTCAACTACTTAACTACAATAAAAGATTAAAACAATATAGAATTGTCCAACTACATCATAGAGAGATCCCTGTTCTTCGCTGCAGCAATAAAACTTCAGCTTCTACACTACCTCTTCAGATATAACCATCATATAAAAGACTACTGTTCGACGAATATGGCCAGGACAGAAGCGAAAATCAAGAGTACTAATAAAAATTAGATTTGCTTGTGGAACTCCACCGTATGAACATCAAAATAAGGAGATTTCAATCAAAATTTCATTCATTTCTTTACTATTTATAATGAGAGCTCACCCATATGAGCAGAAGATTTGAAAGATACGTGTCAAAAAAACCTCCAAGAAAAGGGGGTTAACTGACTCAACACAAACCGAGTCATTCGGCAAAATAATGACCCAGTCACAAAACAGGAATCACGGCTAAAACAAATATTGAGACAAACTAAGCAATGTGTAGACAACACAAACACAAGAAATTGGAGATATGCAAGATTACTGGCTTTCTATTGCACTGAAACTTTGTATGGAAATAAACTACAAAGTACAAAACTAAATAAATAACTATACTGTTGTTGGCAAAACAGACTTACAACAATATGGCTGCATACAAACTACCTAGAGCAATCGCAACTCAATAGGACAACTATTTATTTTCCATTATTATTCATATGTCTATTTTTCTAACTATAAGGAAGAACTTTGATACATTGCATCTTTTTCTTTAAAAAAAAATTCAATTTTAAGCTAATAATTAAATTTGAAAAATCAAAACAAAACAAAGATCAATTACTTACCTTGCAGTCATATCAAGTGACCACCCTGAAAAAGAGCAGATCTGCTCAAGGGCATGCTTCCACCCATCAATCTCTTCTCTTGAATATCGATTTGGATGGTTGTAATACTTTTCAAATGATTCTTTGTAAGGGCTGGAATCTCCTAAAGGATATCTAACATGGGTCGGTTCCATTTCATAAAAGAGAGGAATAATCAACCGAGAAGATTCCAACATAAAGGCAGCCTCCCTAAGACACCATGCTGAGCTTGCATAGCCTTTGGAAAATATAGGAATACATATTGCGCTCCACATAATTGCATTTTTCAGGCTTGAAGCAATGGTTCCCCCCTTATTTAATTTGTGGGTGTCAAGAAACACATTCAATCCAGCTGCGGAAAGAGCTTGGAAGAGATGATCAACCAGAGTCTTTCTCACATCTTTTCCCCTAAAACTCAAAAACACATGATATCTCTTAGCATGGAAAGAAACTTTTGTGGCGGCCGGAAGGTAAGGCATGAATCCATCCATGTCAGAGTTCCAATTGAAAGGAAGAAGGATGTAATGAAAGCCAGATACAGAAGCGCGATATTGGACACAACCCAAAATGAAAAAATATGATACTGTACTAGTGGTCAGCTCTCTAGATGTATTGGTATAAAAGATCTTCATTATTATTTATTTATTATTATTACTATGTAATTTTGCTCGAAGCCTTTAAATTTGATAATGTTCGAGTTTCAATTTGCAAAGATTAAAATTTATCAATACTTTTTTAAAATCAGTGTTTGATAAAAGCTAATACATTTTAAATGTATATTAATTTTTTTGGTCAACTTGACTTGGTGGCAGTTTGTGTTTCGATATTGAAAAAAAGTAATATAAAGAGCAGCTACAAATTCAATAACTGGCTCAAGCAAATGGTAAGAGAGCTAGGTAGAAAACTTGAGTCTGAAAGTCACTGTCAAACACGTCTCCGACAGGGCTGTTTGACCACCTTTAAGAAGAAACATCTCTAAAGCTTCACAAGCTTGAGAGTTTAGAGTTGAGTGAGTGCGTACTTTTTAACTCTTCCGCATTGGGCACTGGTCTAATGATAAATTATTTTGTTTGCATCTATGCATTCATCTACCAAACCATTGTTTGCTGGCAACGGTAGGGCAAACAAAATAGTTTATCTTTTAGCTGTTTCGATTGTGATATATAATTCGTGATGGTGTTGGTTAATCTCCAGACAAAATGTACTAATCTCCAGTCAAAATGCACTAAAGATCAAAAAAAAAAAAAAAAAAAAAAACGAATCAAACATGAATTTTTTTAGAGACAAAAACATAGTCAATGATACAAGTTGTAGAGAAATAACAGGTCCATAAGTGATAGGCTAAACTAATCATGAAGATAAGAATGAACTGTAGGTGGTTGGTGGACCTATTGGTTGATTTTATGGGATCTAACCGGAATTGGCCCTCCTCCTAAGATTTTTATAAAAACCCAAACATACTACCGCATCAATCTTACATATTTAATTAGAAGAGTGGGTAAGGAAAGCCACAGATATTGAAAAAATATTCATTTTCTTGACTTTTTTTCCGGCCAATTCGCTTTCCACGATACACGCATTTTTTCTTTTGACGCGTTTTGTAGATTGAAAACGATATATTTTCCTGGCTCTCCTGCTCAGATTTGACATAATGTGCATCTTCCTCCCCAGAAACCACTTAAATGGTTAAGAACTTTCGTTTGTGGGGCAAGTAAAGTTGAAATTAAACATGTTATTGGATTCCACGAAAGGGGGAGTTCCGCGGCTTTGCTATCAAAATAATTTTTTATTTATTATTCATTAGTTATATTTTTTAAATTTTTTTATGCCGGAGATGTTTATATGAAACGGACTTTACTAAGTTTGTCTATCAACGGCTTGCAACGAGGGAAAAGGATAGGCATGACGATTGAAGCCTATACAGCCGTCTGATGATTTCCACCGCTTTTTCGTCATTTCATTACTCTAGACGACATTTGATGTTTTTGTCATTTGTCCACGCCTCCTCGCAGGTTTTTCATTGTTTTTAGTCCATTCTTTTTATTCGTACGCTGACCTCATAGTTGTGCAGTCGACATGTGGGGCCCTGTGCCGTTACACCCGGATCCTCGTATTCTCCTTAGGCCCTGTTTGGCAAGCGGAATAGGAATACCTATTCCATGTTTGTTATTCTGGGAATACAAAAATGGAATAGGTATTTCTATTTCCTTGTTTGGTTCACCTAGAATTTGATAGAGAAAATGTATAATTTATATTTGCTTGTGCAAAAGTGAAATTGCAATAAGATTATGTTTTATTGTTATTTAATATTTTTTACATTATACATTTGAATGAGTTAGATTACTTTTACAGATTTTTTTTTTGTTATGTTTTTCAATTTTTAGATTTAAGTCACAAAGATCACATATACATCATTTTGGGTGATTCAAACATTGCTTTCCAACATGAGAACCTTATGGCCTTCTCATTTGTGCACAACCTATAATATAATAAATATTATTAAGTAAATAAATAAATTTTTTAAATAATTTTTTAAAAGATCATTAGTCCAATGTTTAAATATCATAATATCATTAACACGTTGTGGTGAGTAATTATATTAAAACAATTAAATCCTTAGCCAAATTCTTCTATTAATAAAATATTTTTTAAAATACCATTTTTTCACATAAAACAAATTTGCAATTAAGAGGATGTCCATATTGACAAGTATAATTGACAATTAAGAGGACCTCCATATTGACAAGTATGAAGGTTAAATTTGGGTGAGATGATTTTTACAATTCAGATCCAAACCTCTGATTCACCTATCATAGAAATATTCTCTTTTAATAAGAAATTTTCAACAACCTTGTTGTCCCTTATGAATGATAAAATCTTCCATTAAATTCAATGTGAAACCTTTTTATTCCTTATGAAAAATAAAATCTTCCATTAAATTCTTTTTAATAAAAAATCATTTTTTCCAATGTAACAAATTCTTAATCAAAACTCAACTCTCCAAAATAATGAAACATGAAGAAACAAGTTAAAATATGAAATTGTTTTTTTTTAATTAGACAATCAATTGAAATAGTAATGAAACTAGTATAATTTATTCATCATTTTAATGGAATTAGTCACCACAATATGATTAGAAACAAGTTCCAAACAACAAAATAGTCAAATCATTATTAAATATGTCCACAATTTCTATTCAAAACCATAAAATAAATTACAATGTACAAGAGGTGCTTTGGCTTTTAACTACATTTACGCATATGGTCCCAAAAGACTAGTACGATTGAAATAATTATAATTCCCAACATGCCTCAAAGAAACATGTTTTCACTCTCTCGGATCCTGCACAACTTGCAATCAGTACTTTCATGTGCTACATATTTAGCTACAACAAATGTTGGGGGACCTCATCGACCCAATGAAAGAAATTACAACCACTATCCCCCTGCAATACGAATTCTAAATTAGTAGTGTCTGAAACAATTAGTTGGTACAAAAATGTAAGTTCATACAACAAAAATTAGTAATAACCTCTCTTCCATTTGGACAACAATAGAATTTACATTCTGGATTATCCTTTGTGCGTCAGGTCTTTAGTACTACATAGTGCCACACTCACAAATTAGCAAAATTAAATCCATCAAACCTATATAAAATATGAACAAATACAAATAAAATGAAACATTCAATTAGGAAGATATATTATTTTATATACATTCATTATAGAAGAATCCAATTTATAAAATGATAATGACCTCAACTAAGTCTTTTATATGATCATTTTAACTAAATCCTTTGTGAATTTTCATTCATCGTAAGGGAACTTCTCTTTGCATTTCAATATTCAAAAAACTCATGTGGTCTTCAATCCTACTATATCCCATAACAACTATGCTATATAAAGGTACTAAGAATCATATTAAGTTTGGATTGAAAGCATTAATATCAAACATTTCTTGCTAAGAGATTAATATCAAACCATCTAAAAATGCATTGGTACTGACTTGTATAGTACAATTGCAACAAGAATGGGAACATCACACCAACAAAATTAGAAATTGCTTCTATGCAAGTTGAGGATATGCATTTTGATGAAATAAAACACATTGTATACATTAGAAGAGATAAAACATCACATACATGTAGATATATAGGCCAAATAAATTGATTAGCATATATGTTTCTTGTTTTCTATTTTAAGTACACTTCACATTATAGACATCAATAATTGGGCAAATGTGTTTTAGTGGATCTTCTCTAAAATATAGATAAATTTGGAATACTTATATCATAATATTGTTAAAGCATTAGATATATATAGACACTATAGAAGCTTAATACATAAATTTTAATAAGAATTGACAAAATAGATTGACCAAATTTGAGTGTTTCAATTGTCAATAGAAGTACATATTATAGACAAAACAAAGAAAATATATGATCATTCTTAATCCACAGATACAACTAATAGCTTTGTATCAAAATCAAAACTCAAGTTTAAATCACTATGAGTATGAAGAATTAAATAGATAGGACTAATAACTCTGTATCGAAACTCAATATAAAACTTGCGATTCTATTTATTGAGTTTGGTGGCTATTAAAAATAATACATTAGAGAAAAAATTAATCTTGAAAAAGTAAGTCAATTTTGACTATTTTAACACTTTAAGAATCAAATCTTAGTGTATGAAATTTATGCCACCCAACAATTAAAAAAGTTTGACTATTCAAAACAGTCACCAATTCATAGCCAAGTTGGAGATTTTCAATATTATGAGCACAACATTATCTACTACTGAAATCAAAGTGAATTAAATCTAGGCTATATGTTTTGAAGAAATGACAAGAATCTAAAAAGAAAGGCCAAACTTGAATCGGTGATAAAAAAAAACATTATAGAATTGCTCAATAATAGCATTATAGAATTGCTTAGCAACAACATTATAGAACTACTCATCAACAACATTAATAGCATTATAGATTTTCTTAGCAATAGCATCAAGAATGACATGATTATGCTTGATTTTGATATTTAGTACTTAGAGGAGCAACAATCAAACAAAAATAAACACAAACTAAATCACTCTTTATATTAACTGAGATTTTGCTCTTTCATGCTAACACTATCATAAACTTATATTTTAAGGTTGCCCATTACAGCTCTATAAAGTCAAACATGAATCTTTTTTAGAGACAAAAACATAGTCAATAGTGTAAGTTCTAGAGAAATAATAGGTCTATTAGTGATTAGGCTAAACTAATTATGAAGATAAGACTGAACTAGAGGTGGTTGGTGGACCTATTGGTTGATTTTATGGGATCTAACTAGAATTGGCCCTCATCCTAAGATTTTTATAAAAGCCCAAACATACTACTGCATCAAAAGGAAAGCCATAAATATTGAAAAAATATTCATTTTCTTGACTTTTTTGCCAGCCAATTCACTTTCCACGATACACACATTTTATTTTTTTGACTCGTTTTGTAGATTGAAAGCGATATATTTTCCTGGCTCTTCTACTCGAATTTGACATAATTTGCATCTTCCTCCCTAGAAACCACTTAAATGATTAAGAACTTTTATTTGTGGGACAAGTAAAGTTGAACTTAAACATGTTATTGGATTCCATGAAAGGGGGAGTTCCTCGGCTTTGCTATCAAAATAATTTGTTATTTATTATTTATTAGTTTTATTTTTTAAATCTTGGAGGTGTTTATATGAAAGAGACTTTACTTAGTTTGTCTATCAATGGCTTGTTTAATTATTATTTATTAGTTATATTTTTTATTTTTATGCCGAAGGCGTTCCTATACTGAAGTTCTTGAACTTCAGAATTGCAGCTATGGTCAGCATTTAGCAATGCACAAAGCAAGATGATGGAAATGTCTTTGACCGTCCGATCATTGGTCACCACAAAAGATAGGACACGAGTCATAGAATACTATTTTGTTTGGACTTTAGCCACATCAGACTATTTCTTTGGGTATATGGGTTTTTATGAGCGGTTTCTCAGTTTGTGACATTTGCCATATCTTTTGAATGATTTCTGCCACATCTTTTTTTGAATTGTCTCTCCATTTCATATGGCAGCTAAATCGAACGAAGATTTACATCGCTGAAATAAGTTAGGGATGAACTTTGATGTATGATTTAACCTTTCAAAAGCAATGAGCTTTATGATTATTCCTTATCAAAAGTATTTTGACTTGGTAAAAAATATTAAGATATCATTTTTCCATACCAATTACGTTATCTATTTTTTATTATATTAATTTAGTCTCTCCTTAATTTAATTTATTTTTTGTTATTATTATGATATGATTGTTATATTAATTATTAAATATAATATATATTTTATGTCATATTTAATACAATAGTAATTTTATTATATTCAATAAAATAATTATATTTATTATTATATATTACATTTAATTTATTAAATATAAATATAATATAATATAATCAATATACACTATTTATTTAATATAATAAATATTAAAGTTATAATATAAAATTGTTATAGATGTTAAATGTAAATCTTATTAATTATTTTTAAACTTATAATTATAATTTAATTTATTTAATTTATTTAAGAATTTAATTATTTTTGTGATTTTGTTAGTTTTTAAGTTATCTTTCAATACACACACACACACACACACACACACACACACACACACACATATTCTAGTGTTCACACGACGGTTTGTCTCATGGTTAGAGTTTGGTTTTGATTAGGATTACAATTTAGGGTTAGGAGTAGAAGTAGGATTATAGTTAAGATCTTGGTTGGGGTTGAGGTCTGAATCATTGCTTTATTATTATTATGGTTAGGATTAGGGTTTAAAGGATTATGCTTATGGTTAGATTTAAGGTTTATATCATGGTTATGATTAGGATTTTGATTAGGATTAATATTTAGGGTTATGATTGGGTAAGAGTTTACGTTAATGCAATGGTTAGGATTAGGATTGGGTCTAGAATTTGGGTTATGACATTGTTTAGAATTATGTTTATGTTTAGATTTATATCATGGTTGTAATTATGGTTAGGGTTTTGATTAGGATTGTTATTTGTTGTTAACATTAGGATAAGAGTTTAGGTTTACAATAATAATTATGTTTATGTTTAGATTTATATCATCGTTTTAATTATGGTTAGGGTTTTGATTAGGATTGTCAATTGCAATTAACATTTGGATAAGAGTTTAGGTTTACACATTACATAATTTTTTGTGATTGGATTTATAGCTTAGCTTATGATTTTTTTTAAGATTATTGTTTAATGTTTGGATTAATAGTACTTTTGAGATTATGGTAGTATATTGGTTTAAATTATAGTTAGGCTAAGGGGTTACACCATGGATAGTATTATGGTTGTGACTAGGATTTTTTCTTAGAGTTAGGGTTAATCTTAGGATTAAGGTTAGATATAGAAACATAAGTACTCTTATGGTCAAAGCTACCATTAGGATAAGGGTTTAGACTTATGTCATGATTAAGGTTGGGGTTATGTTTGCAATTCAAGTTATGATCTTACTTTAGATTACAATTATGTTTAGGATTGTGATTTAATATTTGTGATAAAGGTTTAAGGTTAATTTTTTATAGTAATGAGGCATGATTTTTTTTCTCATGAGGAATTTGACCAAATTGATAACTTTTTTGACTTTCAATATCTCTTCGACATACCTATTGCACCCTAAGGTGCAATTGCTAATTTAAATCCTAGAGGTGTTTATATGAAATGGACTTTACTAAGTTTTTCTATCAACAGCTTGCAACGAGGGAAAAGGATAGGCAAGACAATTGAAGCCTATACAGTCGTCTGATGATTTCCACCGCTTTTTCATCATTTCATTACTCTAGATGACATTGATGTTTTTGTCATTTGTCCATGCCTTGTCCTAGGTTTTTCATTTTGTTTTCTCTATTCTTTTTATTCTTACACTGACCTCATAGTTGTGCAATCATCATGTGGGGACCTATGCCTTTATCGGATCCTCATATTCCCCTTTGTAGTGCCTGCCCCTGGTTCGCATTTTGTTATCATTGCTGAAATCTTTTAGAGCTAGTTTTATGTTGTTGGTTAGTAGCATTCTTTTGAGATTATCAGATATTGTGCTATGGATTCAGTTTATTATGTGATGAGATTACTTAGACTCTACATTTCATGTATGCATGATGATTATTTTCAGTGTTTGTAGTTATTAATGATGATTAGTAAGATGATTTATTATCATATGTGTTTTCTTATGGATACTTACCCCATACTTGCATGTGTATGGTGTGCGTGTTTGTTCTTATGTATGGCATGTCTGATATGGTTAAGGAAGGGAGTCGTAGTCACCTGCTAGTCGGGATCTACACGATGCACCACTTCCTATCATTTCCTGTTTAGTTTAGTATATATTGTGCTTGTACATGCGTGGTTTTTATGTAGGTTGCAGGTATCGGGTATCGACTTCCCTGATTTGTCAGGATGAGCGTACCCTACCACATTATCTCAATGATAAAAGAAGGGAGATAAATTCTCAAGTCCAAATCCCAACCCTTTAAGCCATTTGTTCTAATTGAAAAATTAGGACAAGTATCTGAGTTGAATACCCTCCGAATACGTTGGATGATGTAATTCGTGATATTAACCCTTGACTTGATTTTGTATGTATTTTGGCTATGATAGATTTTCATATTTTTACCTTGTGAGTCTTTGATGTATTTTCTATTAATTAAGCCTTATTAAAAGATTTAATTAATGATTTAATTTAATGGAAAATTAATATGATATTTTAATATTTATTTTATTTAATTAATTAGGAAATTAGTTAAATAAAATAATTAAATTTGAAAATAAAAGTTATAAGTTTAAATTTGGAATGAGACAATATTTATTTTAATAATAATACATTTGGAGTTCATTTTTAAATAAATGACTAAATAATATTATTATTAAAGCTAATATATATTTTAGCAATTAAGTTTTGAAAATGAAATTTAAAAGTGGAAAATATATTTAAAATTATTAAAAGATTCTAGATTTCATGTGATTTAAATATAAATATATTAAGATTTGAAAAGTGGAATTATTAAAGTTGGTGCATGAGATTTAATAAATAAATTAATTTAATTGGAAAGAGTAAAGTAAATATTATATTAATTAATGTGCATTATTTTAATATTTGCTCACATAGGAGTTGGCAAATTCTCAGGAGTTGTCATGTAGACAACACAGGGGTTTGCACTCTAAGAATGCACAAGTTGTCTACACTTAGAAGTTAGCATTTTATTTGAGCACATGGTGTCTACAACCTTAAGACTCATCTAGAAGGTTGGAGAAGACCCATGCTTGGTTGTCATGCTTATCTTCTAGTTGTTTCTAGAGACACTCTAGATGCATCTTAGAGGCCTTTAAATAGAGGCTCTCCTAGTGTGTTTGGGCAAGCTAAAATGGAAGTTTCAAAGCTTACATGCATTTGAGAAGCTCATATGCTTCTACATGCTCATATGTTTCTACATGCTTCTATGCTTCTTCTAGCACTTCTAGTCACTTGGAGGTTTTCGGTTGGCTTGGATCTTGGAGGAATTGTGAATGTTGGAGAAGGAAGGGATTTTCTATGGACTTCTGAGGTATGGCAAATTAGCATCAGTGTCCAGGTGCACTCGTGATTTTCTCATAATCTATTTGCACTCTTTCTCTTCATGTCTTCATCGTGTTTGTTATATGTGTCTAAATACTCTTTGTGAATTGAATCTATAATTTGAAATTGGAATCTAGATATGTATGGTTGCAAAGAAAACAATAGATAACCCTAGATCCAATTTAGGAAAGAAATTAGATCTGAATCAGGTTTCGGCACGAATTATAATCAATTTGAGAAATGAAAATTTATAGTTAAACTTATTGGATGGAATAATGGATATGTTTAGAAAACAATTATTTAAAAAGAGAAAATTCTTGTTTAGAAAAGCCCTTTAAATCTAAGTATACATTCTCTTTTGTAAATCTGCACATACATACATACATACATACATACATACATACATACATACATACATACATACATACATACATATATATATATATATATATATATAGATATATATATATACATATATATGTATATGTATATATACATGTATATATATATATACACACACATATACATATACATATATATGTATATATATACATATACATATATGTATATATATATGTATGTATATCTATATGTATATATATGTATATACATACATATATACATATAGATATACATACATATATATACATACATATATATATACATATATGTATATGTATATATATACATATATATGTATATGTATATATATGTATATATATACATATATATATATATATATATATATATATATATATATGTATATATATACGTATATACATATATACATATATGTATTTATATTTGTGTATATTAAAGTGAGAAACTTATTCATTAAATTCAAAATTGCAACCCATTTTTCAGAAAACGTTTTCATGAAAAAACATTATAAACAATTTTATATTTATTCATATGTTGATGGGCGGGTAGGATACCCCACCCCGGCTGTGGTACGTGGCAGGACTGTGAAGATCGTAGAGTACCTGCATGATCACAGTGTACCTGCGATCTGCAGAGTACCTGTGACCCGCAGGTCTTGCACGAGTACGTGCCGACGATTTATAATTATTGCCATCATTTTTTGTAAAGGGTTTGAAACATTCAAATTTAATAGTATATGGATGTTTCTAAATTTAAACATTCCTTAATTTATGTTATTTCATGTGTTTTATATATTTATATATATATATATATATAATATTTATTTTAAATGAAATTTTAATATTAATAAGATTAATCATCTTATAATATTTTAAGTCTCATGATATAAATCTAATTTAAATTGTTTAATAGAATTTAAATGTGAAAGATAGAAAAATCGAATGGAAATTTGAGAAAACTAGATATGATTTTAAAAGAACAATTTTTCCTAGAGATATTAACGTTTACTTGACATTCATTGAATTTTCAAATGAATGATGAATCTGATTTAAATATTGATCATTATAATAATGAAATTATTAATGGGTTTATTATTTATTAATAATTGTTAAGGTTAGCAATTATTAATGAATGATAAGTATAGTTAGTCTAACTATTAATTAATTCAAATTGAGATTAGTTAATAATTGAAGTATAGCAATAAGTTATAGATTAATTATAATAATTGGTTTAGACAATCTCAAAGGATATGAGACGAAAGGTTAAAGTAAATTATTAGATAATGATATTGAGAGATAGTTATCCTTTTATCATTGGGAATATAAATGCATCAAAATATAGGTTATGGAACTATGGTTAATTATTAATTGATGTTCATTGAGTTGTCAATATAATTATATTATGTGATAGAGTTTTAACTTGAAATGATTATCATGACAAATGTGGTCATTATGGATAAGATTTTCAAAATAACTTGTTATTATTATAAGTATTATTGAAATATTAATATTTGTATTGAAGTTGACTTTCTACGTATAAACTATTGTTAGTCAACTGATATTCATTAGGTTAATGGTGTGGTTGTGCGATTATTAATTAAATCAACTAACTAGAGTTGATTGGATTTAATTAATAATTATGTAATAGAGATTTAATTGATATAATTCTTTTAATGAGATTGTAAAAAAATTGATATCAAGTTGATAGGTCTTATTTTGATGACTTGAATAATGACCATAGATGTTTTAATGGTGAAGACTTAGTAATATTTAATTGAGAACTATTAGAATGATAAAAGTCATGGAATTGTGTACCTAGGTTAATTGATTGATTTAATTGATCATTTTAATAAAGTTATAATCTTCTTATTCGAAGATTGATAATTGGCTTTCTTATATTTTAACAAATAATGATCCTTGATTAGGTTGAAAAGTAAAAGTAACATTAAGGAAAAGTTATTCAATTAGTAATATGGATCTTAGCAAATAAAGTGAATGATTTAATTTAAGGTCAATGATGATCAGTTTAATGAGTAAAGTATTTACTCTTAAGTGATTCTTAGAATATTATTTTAAGAATAATGCTTTTAGGGAACAAATGGGTTGACTTGTAGGTTAAATGGTAAAACCTATACACTTGAAGTATACTTGAAACGAAAACTGAAACTCTACACATTATTCAACTATGTGAATTTAGTAAACCAAAACATGTGTTTGCATTGTGTATTCTCTATGCTTCTTGTTTTGGGTTTTTGGGTTGACTAGTGTTGACCAGTCCTAGGTTGTTACTAGAGGCTCGGGGGTTATGAGATGTGATGGCATGTTGATTTTATTTGTTCTTGATCTTTATAAACCCAACCATGGTAATGTGATCGTATGCTCTATAAAATGTTTGTATTTACTGATTATTATTGTTCATCAGTCTTTATGTGTGAAGCTGAGATGTATGTATCTGAGACACTTGAGCTAATCATTTTTGAGTCATTGATCAGTTATCCTTGGATTACTTTCTAGTTGCCATGATGGGACTGAAATGTTGATTTATTTTTTGATGATGTCATGTTGTGACATTTTTGACTCAACCATTTTGGAGTCTTCGATCATTATGATTTTGAGATATTGTTGGTTGCTTGTTGAGAACCAATGGATATGGTGATTCATTTTGAGATATATTTTGGTTATTGAGAACCAATGGATACTTATGATTATTGGTGATGCCTTTAGTTGCCAATAGAGAACTGTTGTGGTCATGATTTTCTGTGGATGCTTTTCAGATGCTCATGGAGATTTGATGATTCTTATTGTGGATATTTGATTCTTTTATCATGGATATTTGATGATTCTTTTTATGGATTACCTTTTTGGTATTTTTATAGTCGCTTGTACAAGACTGTGGTGATTTTATGATTCCATGAGCTTAGGGTAGGTTATCTACTTGTAGTGTCAGGAAGTGGCTTGCAATGGGGGTCGGGACCCTAAGTGGCTACTAGGGTAACTCATTGTAAGTTTGGTTAATAAGTGATAACATTTACACACTAAATGGGGATTAACTGAACCTAAAAAGATAATTGTTTTGATGTTCTCACCCATGCCTTGAGTGCTTGTACAGACTAGGATGGGAGTAGAGAGAACGCATGGTTGTGACCTTGCATTCCATAGTATGCCTCGTCAGTATGAGAGGATACTAGTGGCCACATGAGATCAGTATGGACCCGTGAAGTTTAGCTAATTGCCAGGGTAACTTGTACATGATAAATGCGATGACACTTTTCCGCTTGTAGAGTAGGTTTCTTACATGTCTTTGTGTGCCTCTGGGAATTAGATGTCGGTTTTGTGTGATGGAACCTTTGAGTTAGTATACTTTTAGGATTCCTGGACTTATAGCGATTTATGCTTTGTGATTTTGATAACTTGTTTGGGACTTGAGATTATCTCCTTAGCATGGTGGGAGTGGACCACTTAGGTTCCACATGGGCGGGTGGTAGTGTTTTATCACTCTTATCATTTGAGATCCGTCCGAGACATCGTGGCTAAAGCATTCTTGGTTGGTATTTATCTTCATTATGTTCTTGGAGCATTATGATTGATGATATACCCTATGTTGGATGTATTTACTGGTATGTTTCTTATATTGATGATTTGCATATGTTAGATGATGTTATCTTATGCTTTACTTTGCATGTTAGTAGGATGTTTTAGGAGTGACATTCCTACTATGTTAATACCGATGATCTCTTCGGCACTTTGGAATGTTACGCACGGAGGGATGGATAGGATCCACGATGGTCTAATGATGCTATTTACTATTGGGAGGAACCATGCACTTAGTTAATTATGTTTGATGATATATGGATATCTTTTATGATGGATGTTTATATCTTTTGAGATGATGTATCATGTATGATATGTGCTTTCATTATGTTATTTCATCATGGATTATTATTGGATGATGATGTAATTTATTCATACAGATGTTTATTCTTTCAAGCCCTTCATACCTTGTAACATGTACAGTGGATGATTGAGCTAAACTAAAATGTAATTACAAAAAGGACACTTGCATATGGTTTAAGAATGTTGGATGTATCATTGTTATTTCATAAGGATGTAATGTTAGATGAATAGTTAATTTAGATGTAATACAACGTTAAGGGATCCTTAAAGAATGTAACCTGTTATGTATGTTATGTTTATTTGAATTGTTGTTAATGCTTCCGTTACTATGTATAAGTTGTGAATGGTTTATCTTTCATGTTAAAAAAAAAAAATTGTTTGGTAAACTTAGTGAAATTCTTTGGATCCCTTGGCAGGGCATTACACCCTTAGGGCCCATTTAGCAAGTGGAATAGGAATACCTATTCCAGGTTTGTTATTCTGGGAATGCAAAAGTGGAATATGTATTCCTATTCTTTATTTGGTTCACCTAGAATTTCATATGGAATATGTATAATCTATGTTTGGTTGTGCAAAAGTGGAATTGGAATAAGATAATTTTTTATTGTTATTTAATATTTTTTTCATTATACATTTGAATGAGTTAGATTACTTTTACATTTTTTTGTTATGTTTTTCAATTTTTAGATTTAAGTCACAAAGATCACATATACATCATTTTGGGTGATTCAAACATAGCTCTCCAACACAAGAACCTTATGGCCTTATCATTTGTGCATAACTTATAATATAATAAATATTATTAAGCTAATAAATAAATTGCTTAAATAATTTTTTAAAAGATCATTAGTCTAAAATTTAAATGTCATAATTTTTCTAAGTAAGATTCAAACTTCATTAATGCATTATGTTAAATAATTATATTAAAACAACAAAATCCTTAGCCAAATTCTTCTATTAATAAAGTATTTTTAGAAACACCATTTTTCCACATAAAACAAATTGGCAATTAAGAGGATGTCCATATTGACTAATATGAAGGTTAAATTTGGGTGAGATGATTTTTACAATTCACATCCAAACCTTTGATTCACCTATCATAGAAATATTCTCTTTTAATAAGAAAACTTCAACAAGAAACCTTGTTGTCCCTTATGAATGATAAAATCCTCCATTAAATTTAACATGAAACCTTTTTGTTCCTTATGAAAAATAAAAGCCTCCATTAAATTCTTTTTAATAAAAAAAAATTCTTTCCAATGTAACAAATTCTTAATCAAAACTCAACTCTCCAAAATAATGAAACATGATGAAACAAGTTAATTTTTTTAATTAGACAATCAATTGAAATAGTGATGAAACTATTGTAATTTATTCATCACTTTAATAGAATTAGTCACCACAATACAATCAGAAACAAGTTCCAAACAAAAAAAAGTTAAAATGTTATTAAATATGTCCACCATTTCTATTCAAAATCATAAAATAATTTACAATGTACAATAGTTGCTTTGACTTTTAACTACATTTACGCATATGGTCCCAAAAGACTAGTACAATTGAAACAATCATAATTCCCAACATGCCTCAAAGAAACATGTTTTAACTCTCTTAGATCCTGCACAACTTGCAAACAATACTTTCGTGTCCTATGGATTTAGCTACGCTAGATGTTGGGCAGACCTCATCGACCCACTAAAAGAAATTACAACCACTATCCCCCTGCAATATGAATTATAAATTACTAGTGTCCAAAACAATTAGTTGGTACAAAAATGTAAGTTCATACAACAAAAATTAGTAATAACCTTTCTTGCATTTGGACAATAATAAAATTTACGTTCTGGATTATCCTTTGTGTGTGAGGTCTTCAGTACTACATGGCCAACGCCACACTCATGCATTGGCAAATTTAAATCCATCAAACTTGTATAAAATATGAACAAATACAAATAAAATGAAACATTCAATTAACAAGCTATATTATTTTATATGCATTCATTATAGAAGAATGCAATTTATAAAATGATAATGACCTCAACTAAGTCTTTTATATGATCATTTGAAGTAAATCCTTTGTGAATTATCATTCATCTTAAGGGAACTTCTCTTCACATTTCAATATTCAGAAAAATTATGTGGTCTTCAATCCTACTGTATCCCATAACAACTATGCTATGCAAAGGCACCAAGAATCAAATTAAGTTCAGATTGAAACCATTAATATCAAACATTTCCTACTAAGAGATTCATATCAAACCATCTAAAAATGCATTAGTACTAACTTATATAGTACAATTGCAACAAGAATGGGAACATCACACCAACAAAACTAGAAATCGCTTTTATGCAAGTTGAGGATATGCATTTTGATGAGATAAAACATAACATACATGCAAATATATAGGCCAAATAAATTGATTAGCATATATGTTTCTTATTTTCCATTTTGAGTACACTTCACATTGTAGACATCAATAAATGGGCAAAGGTGTTTTAGTGGATTTTCTCTAAAATATAGATAAATTTGGAATACTTATATCATAATATTGTTAAAGCATTAGATATATATAGACACTATAGAAGCTTAATACATAAATTTTAATAAGAATTGACAAAATAGATTAACCAAATTTGAGTGTTTCAATTGTCAATAGAAGTACATATTATAGACAAAACAAAGAAAATATATGATCATTCTTAATCAACAGATACAACTGATAACTTTGTATCAAAATCAAAACTCAAGTTTAAATCACTAGAAGTATGAAGAATCAAACAGATGGGACTAATAACTCTGTATCAAAACTCAATATAAAACTTGCAATTCTATTTATTGACTTTGGTTGCTATTAAACATAATACATCAGATAAAAAATTAATCTTGAAAAAGTAAGTCAATTTTGACTATTTTAACACTTTAAGAATCAAATCTTAATGTATGAAATTTAAGCCGCCCAACAATTGACAAAGTCTAACTATTCAAGACAGTCACCAATTCATTGCCAACTTGGAGATTTTCATTATTATGAGCACAACATCATCTACTACTAAAATCAAAGTGAATTAAATCTGGCCTATCCATGTGGAAGAAATGACAAGAATCTAAAAAGAAAGGCCAAACTTGAATGGGGGATAAAACAACATTATAGAACTACTCAGCAACAACATTAACAACATTATAGAATTGCTCAACAACAACATCAAGAATGGCATGATTCTGCTTGATTTTGATATTCAGTACTTAGAGGGAGTAGCAATCAAACAAAAATAGACACAAACTAAATTAGTCTTTATATTAATGGAGATTCTACTCTTTCATGCTAATACTATTTACAAACTTATATTTTAAGGTTGCTCGTTATAGCTCTACAGACCTGGATTCTTGGAAGAGTACTCAACAAAAATGTAAACACTCAATATAGAGTGCTAAATAGTTCTAAACAATACTGAAGATAATATAAAATACTATTTTTCTTATTATCCAATAAGTGTGCAAGAATATTAGATGCAACAATAAAATATTATTTTTCAAATCCCTAAGAATATTACAATCCTCCAAATTTACATCTAATATAATCTTCCCTTGTTGAGTCATCCATCTCTAAGAACCAAATAGCTCTTGTTGGTTCTTGCATAAAATTATCAAATACGATAGTCATAGTGTCTTGACTGATTTCGAGGATGCCTTTCAAGGCAACAAACAAATCTGCAACATCTTTCCTAGTATCCTCTTTATCAAATTTGATGGTGTGCAACTTATTGATTCCCTCCCGTATCTCATGGATTCTTTCAAACATTACATCCAAAGAAGTGGCCATGCTTGCCTTCCTCTTCTTCAGCCTCCTTGTCATTGGCATTGAAGGAATGCTTCTGGCAGATGTAGTGGACTGATTTGACTGAAGGAAATCTTCATCTAAATCAGTAGCACCATTCACAAGCATAATCAAATCATCATCATCATCCACATTAATAGCATCATGATAAAGTTACCATCTTCAACATTGTGTGGTGTTCTAGCTACACTTCCTTCCACTATGTCATTCCCCACTATGACAGCTAGATCATTAAAATAGTTGAATGGTTACCTCCTATACACTTTTGCAATCTTGAATTCTTTTCTCTATACACATTGCCAAAATTAAATAATTATAGATTTTTGTGACATTAGTATTGAAAAAAACTTTGAAGAGGACATTACCTTAATAAGTTCACCCCACACACTGTCCTCAGCATCCACACATTGAGTTACCTCATTCCAAGCAAAGCCACTTGTATTGTGTAACTCCTTCATTATTCTATACGTTGTCTTCCATGTTTTCAACTTATTTTTAAAATTTTCCTTTCCAAGGTTCAATTGCAACTCTTGATTGAATCTCCTCTCGATAGCACTCCATGCTTCTCTATGAAAACATCCATCACCTTTCCTTCCTAGGTTGACTTGCTCAAGGAGCAAATCCAATAGTTTTCTCTCCATTTCTCTAGTCCATACAACTTTTAGATTTCGACATGAAGTTGAAGTAGGAGCAGAAATAGGTGTAGCAATAGGGGTGGTAATAGGGGGCATATTAACATCCTCATGTATGCTCATCAAAATATTTTTGAAAGACATATTGCTGCAATAAGCAACTATTATATTACTAGAAAACATCCATAAAATAAAAGTGCACATTATATATTGTCAACAACAACTAAAAATATTGTACTATACTAAATATATGAAGCACTAACACTACAGGGATCATTTGTCACCATGGCTAAAAGAAAAGTGGCTACAAAAGATGTAAACCTATATCTTTAAGAATAGATGTTTAAAAAGTAAAAACTTAAATACACAATTAAAACTGAAAACTGGGTTGGATGAAATGTGTGTAGCTACAATGGTGTTTTCTATGCCCTTGCATTGGACAACAACAACATTGAAGTTGTAGCTGGCATTGATCTGAATCATGTTGACATTGCAAGGTACCTTCCAAGGGAGCTTGGTCTTCTCACAGATCTTGAGCTCTTCATGATGTACTCTCTCATAATAGTGTGTCGCTTCCTTTACCATAGGTCTTCTATGTTCCTTCCCCTTTTAATCTTGCAAAACCAAAACTAGATCTGCTAGTGAAGTGGAGAACTATTACTATATAACTATAACTAGGTCAATAGGACTAGATGATGGATCACTGGGAATATTCAATGAGACTGAGACCCTACTTTGCAATGCAAGGAAATCAACAACATTCTACTGACTCAAAGGCTAATCAAATTATGGCAAAGTATAGGCCTATTGTTCCCAGACCCCCTCTCCAAACAACTTCCAGTTTAGGTAAGCCTACTCCTGACTCTACTTTCTTTGCCTTGGATTTTCTTTCCACTTTGAACAATACCCACAATAGTAATTGTGGCCAAAATGGAAGTGGGTATAAGAGGAGGGCCTCTGATTGTTTAAGTATCCCAAAACATTTACCTAGAGTCCTCAAGAAGCCAAGAGGAGTACCCAGTTTAAGTATCCCCTCATTCAACCAAGATATTCTATTTTCTAGGGTACAAGTTGATGGGCAAACACCAACTCTTGCTAAAGGATTAGAGACCATGGAGAGGAGAGAGGCCAATTGTTTCAATGGAAGCAATGTTTTGGATGAAAGATGTGGTGGATCTGATGAATGGGTGAGTTTGAAAATGGTGATGGAGTCAATTAGGGAGGTGGGTAGGGGGAATCTTAGATCAAAAGTTGATGATGTGAGTGTGGCTGTAGTGGCAAAGACTTATTGTGGTTGTGGGTCTTTTGATTTTCATGTTTCCCCAATTGCTACTGTAGAGGAGAAGAATGCTCTGGTTACTCTTCCACTCCTTCCATAGACACCACCATTGCATAATGGTTCTAGTACATCATCTAATAAAGAGGGCAGTGCTGCTTCTAATAATAATAATGGATCATCTCATAAGGAGGTTATTCGATTGAGACTCTTTGGTAGAGATCTAGGCCATACAAAAGTTGAGTCATGTGAAAGCAACAATAATGAAAGCCTAAAACTTGAATATATGTTTAAAAAGTAAAAACTTAAATACATAGTTAAAATTGAAAAGTTTTAATTTATTATTTAAGTCATCTTACATTGCTCTCTTGGAAATTATGGTTGACCCAAGCCTTGTAATCCCTAATCCAAGGCTTGGGAGTGCTTACATTACTCTCCAAGCATGGAAATCTACTATCTCCAGTGATCCTTCCAATGTGACTGGCAATTGGGTTGGATCAAATGTGTGTAGCTACAATGGTGTTTTATGTGCCCCTGCATTGGACAATAGCAACATTGAAGTTGTAGTTGGCATTGATCTGAATCATGCTAACATTGTAGGGTACCTACCAAGGGAGCTTGGTCTTTTCATAGATCTTGCCCTCTTTCATATCAATACCGATAGATTCTATGGCACTCTCCATCATAGCTTCAAGAAGCTTAGGTTACTATTTGAGCTTGATATCAACAACAATGGATTCAATGGGTCATTTCCTATTGTAGTTCTCTCATTGCCTTCATTGAAGTTCTTGGACATTAGATTCAATGGCTTTGAAGGTTAGCTACCATCTGAGGTCTTTGATAAGGAAATGGATGCCATCTTTGTTAACAACAACGTGTTTGAGGCAAAAATTCCTCAAATATGGGAAACTCCCCTACTTCTGTTGTTGTCCTAGCCAATAATCCCATGAAGGGATGCTTGCGATCCACCATTGGCAATATGGGTTCTACTATGAATGAGATCATTGTCCTCAACAAAAACTTAACTTCTTGCCTCACTTCTAAGGTTGGTTAGCTAACATCTTTGATGGTTTTTGATATGAGTTTTAACAAGTTTATGAGCACTCTACCAATCAGCATTGGAAATATGGTGAGCTTGGAGCAGCTGAATGTTGCACACAACATGCTTTTAGGAGTGATTCCTCAAGTCATTTGTGCACTTCCCAATTTGATGAGCCTTACATCCTCTTACAACTTCTTCATAGGGGAGATGCCCAATTGCTTGGCTATGCCATCAAGAGGAGTTGTGTTCAATGATAGGTCCAACTACATTCCTAGTAGGCTTGCCCAATGTTCTATCAACCAATGTGCTTCTTTTCTTTCTCATCCTCTTGATTGTTCTTCATTTTGAAGTAAATTTTTTCTCTTATACAACTATAGTTTCCTTTTAGATTTTGAAGCTCTTGGAGTTAATAATAAACTTAACTTCTTTATGATGAAAATGTTTACAGCGAGGGTGCTACTAAAATTGGCATTGTTGGGCTTCCTCCTTTTGGTTGCTTACCTTCACAAATCAATCTCTACAACAGTGTAGAAAATACATGTGTTGAGAATTTTAATGATGTTGTGAGCTCCTTCAATTCAAAGATCAAAGCATTAATAGAGAAAATAAAGCCCAATTTTCCTTCTTTTCTCATTGCTTATTTAGATATTTATGATAAGTTTTTGGACATCGGTAAATCTCCTACTAAGTATGGTAATATATGTTACAAACCTGCTTAGCATCAAAGCTCATTTACTAGTTAAAGGCTTTGTAATTTATATCTTTATATGGGTCATAGTGTTTTGTCAAAAAAAAGGTTGTTTTGATACCTAAAGAGAAAAATGTATAGATTGTGGCCAATTGTAACACATTCTGCAAGTACAAAATATAGATACACATCATACAAATAAGTGAACCATATGAAAGACTACAATAAGAAAAAAATATTGAAATAGCTTTACAGAATGTTGAATTACTGTCACTATTTTACAAAATGTTGAATCATATATTAGAATGAATGAACATTGTATATAAAGTGTCAATGCAGTATCTAGCTATTCAAAATTGAAGTAGAATGTATCAATGCAAGTAAAAGGATCAACTAATATCAAGATCTATAGTCCTTCCACATCTTTTCTACAATTTCATCTCAAAACTTTCCCCAATCATCTCTGTCTTGTTGAGTCATCCCAAAAGTCTCAAGAATTGGGACATTTATCCCTCTATGATCAACGTCCTCTTCAATTTGCACATCAGGTGGAACACTATCCTCTATCATAATGAAATTGTGTAGTATGCAACATGCTAACATGATCTTTGTTTGATTCATGATACTATAAGATGTCACATGCCTCAAGATAGGAAAACGTTGCTTCAAAATACCAAATGTCCACTCAATCACATTCCTAAGAGAGGAGTGTCAGTGGTTAAATAGCTCATGGGCATTGTTGATCGGGTTTTCTCTAGAAAATTCTTTGAGATGGTATCGTGTACACTGATAAGAGGTGAGAAATCTAGCAACATTTGGACAGGTGACATCAACTAAATACAATTTTCCTATACAAAAGAACAATAAGTATTATGATTGAAATAACATAAACATTATGGTTTACAATAATGACTATATAATCATTCGAAATATGATTAAATACACCAGGGGGGACTATTAGTGGATTTTCTCTCGATAGAGTTGAAGCAAGAATATGACTATCTATAGTTGAACCTTCCCAACCAACAAGAACATATTGTGACAAGTTGCCTTTTCTATCACAGTATTTTGCTTAGTTGTCTACATCAATGGTAATTGGTATATGGGTCCTATCAATTGCCCCATCACAATCCTAGAACACTAAAAATATTATTGTCATATATGTAACAATATACTCAAGCAACAAAGTACATGTCAGTAGGAGATTTACCTTGAAGTACAGATCAAAATGGTCCTTCCCAAGAATTTCAGGAGGGGTAGTTGGAGAAGGGGGCAAAAAGTAATTGTCGAGCAATATGATTACCTTTAAGACCTTGTGGAACTGGCAACTCACAATCTCTCTCGAGTGACCAAAGTTATGGCCAATCTTACAATTCCTTAGATTGTGGCCAAGGGTATGTAGGAACACAACTATTTGTTCTTCCAATTTCATGTTTATTGTATCTTTAATGATCCATCTCTCCCTTAGAATATTGGTGAGTTTGAAGAAAGCTCCTGTAGTCATGAGTATTTGGTCTTGGCAATCCATGTCATTAGAATATATAATATGTTTAAAGAAAGGACAAGTAACTCTTCTTTACTTGCGTCGTTGTCTTCTAGCATCTTCGTAAGATGCTACTGTGAGTACTGCTTGGGCTGCAAGCAAAACTACAAGTACATGCAAGAGCGTGATCTTCCTAACAATGCTTTTGTAATCTTTTTTATCAGTAGTAGGATCCATCGAATGCCCTATAAACACGTAAATAGATTTAATTTAGATTTCCATATTAATAAAGATAAGGAGAATGAACAAGAGGAAAAGGAAAAATTTGAAGACAAATGAATTTGACAAGAATAACCTTGGCTATGAGCACCCATTGAAGCCTAAAACATATGAAAAGATACTTGGGACTGTTATGATAGTATGATCTACTATGTGAATGACAGATATGGAAAATATTTTCAAGCAATAAAATATGTATATGTATTTATCACCATTAAATATTGCATTTTTCATTTATCAACATTAAAGCATTATAAGCTTTGAAGTTTAATGGTATTTTAGAGAAATACCATCACACAAGTTTTAATAAATCAGCCTAAAGTCCTAGAAGTCTTCTTCATTTGAGTCAGTTTCAAACATTGAGTTCTCTTGCATCTATTATCTCTAAATCTTCTCAATAGCCTTTGAGAACTTACAAGGCATCTTTAAAAGACTAAGGGCATCTAGACAGACTTAATCTGTTGGACTCTTCCTACATAGCTCAGGAAAGCTTCTTTCTAACTAACAAGTTTTCTATGAAATATGTCAAGAGGGGATGGCCAAAAGGAGTCTATATGCTTAAGACCTAGAGGAAGACCCAAGTAGTTCATCAGAAGGCTACCAATTTGATAATCCAAAATCTTCACCTAAGGATAAGAGTATTGATTAAGATTTTTTTTTCTTACAAATTAATCAACTAACCTGAGTCCCTTGAATACAGCTAGAGATAATCTTTACACACATTAGCTTCTTGAATGGAAGCTTCTCCCATAAACAATGTGTTGTCCACAAACAACTCATGTGAACAAACCAAATTATCAGAGGAAGATTTCAGACCTTGGATCGCCCCACTAGCTAACCCCCTGAACTCCAAAGACCTATAAGTGCATGTCTCTTTGTCTTAGATCTTTAATAGGCTTAAAGAACTTGGAATAGGAATCATTAATGATGACTGCAGCAAAAGAGTTACTCGTGAGTTATTCCACGAATTGTAAGCGTGACATATAAGCATATTTGAAATTTGAATAAAGTAACCATTTTTTCTTCTCTCGCTTTCAATAATCTTTATAATTCCAAAGCATCATTCACCTAATCATCAGCAACATCAGAAAGAAAGAGTGCAAAGCAAAACAAAGCACCGATTCTATCTCAAATTTTTAGACAAGAATTTTGAATAAGAGCCAGGTTTGATGGCATTATTTTGAAATAGCCAAACAACATGAAATGCAACTGGATAACTTTGTTAAAAGGTTGAAATTTTAAATGTTTTGTTCATATTCAACCATTTACAGAATCAATAGCAAGTAAAATCTTTTTGAAAAACTACCTTGAAAAACTCTTTGCAATAATAATAAAAAGATCCAATGAAAGATAGAAGAAACAACTAGAAATAAAACCAGGTTTGAAGCAAAAAGATGGGATGCAATTGAAAGAAATCTAAACTTGCAAATGATGGAGCACAAGGGAATTAATACAAACTCATCAATCCCAAAAACTAATTTCAATACCCTTCACTCCTCGTTTAGGTGGGCAAAGCAATAAATTAATTATTTGAATCCAAAAGGTTAAAACATGCTAGTGCTCGATGATTATTACAAGCTTTCTTCAAATTTATTATAATTTGGCAAAAAAAAATAGTGAAGTTCAAATACCAACATGCAGACTGATATGAATCTAAACATATCAAAGACTGATAAATTATAATGTTTCAAACTCAATAATATGTACAAAATATCCATGTAAACAAGGAAATCTGTAACACTCTATATGCACAAGTTACTGATGGGACGAATTCCAGTCATTTTGGGAAACAAATACAATGCTCCTGTTCATGAAACGGCTGATTGAACCTAATTTCCAAGTACAATTATTGACTAATTTGGGCAACATCCAAAATCTATTCTTACACTAAGTAATTAAACAGTGTCAAGGTTTCCTAGCAAATAGAAGCCTCTTGACAGAGAATATATTGCATAGACAATATATAGATTCTTCCCTTGTATAGAAGGATCAAACAGGTTAAGGATCCGATGGAAAGAATGAATGCAACTTAAAAAACTTCGAGAGCGAGCACGGGGACTATCATAAAAAACAAAAGTCTATTTCTACTCTTTGCTTAGCCCTTCTATAACAATAATACATTTTCAAGTGAAGAGGGGAATTTAGGAAGCTAATAGGGATATCCAGTTAACAAAGTTATCCAGACTCTAGTGTTGTTTTTACAAGACGAGAGAATACTGAAGCTCAAATATTGGATAGAGTTTACAGTACATATCAAGGAAGACAAGAAGAGAACTGTGATATGTAAGACAAGGCAAAAACATAATGTTTCTCATCCTAAAATTGGTCAAGCTGAGATCAACAAATGTTTGAAGAAAGGGCCTGTCCTCTTATATGTAGACAATGTTCTAAGATGAGAACACATTGAACAGATGTTACCCAATAAACTTGACAATGCAAAGAAATTCCAGCTCCTTTTAACTGCTAGAAAGAAAGATGTACGAGCAATCGTCAATAGCTGCAGCATTGACTGTTGTAAGTATTATGAATCGAGCCTCTTAATATTAAGGCCAGCCTAGAACTCTTGCACAGAAAAATAGGTACAAGTAGAGATCACGTAATGCCTAAATTAGGCAGATAGCAGAAAAGTGCAGCGACATTCCATTGGTCCTGGAGGTGGTAGGAGGCTACTTAAAATGGAGAAGAAGAGATAATATGGAAGCTGAAGCAATTGAAAGAGTACTCCAAGGCCTGGAAAAAGGTGAGCCTTTCAGTGGTAATACACAAGATATGGGTTATGAGGCAAAGCTTTTGTTTGCCTGTGATGATCTAACACAAGACACTCAAGATGCTTTCCTCGACATTTGTGTGTTTTTCAATGGTTGGAATTGGGAGAAAGTGGCTTCCATTGTGGGTGAAGAGAATGACATGCCCTACGCGAAGGGGCACTGGTGAAAACAAAAAGAGAACTGTGATATGTAAGCTCTAAAGCCCTTAATCATGCTTCAAGCTTTCCTGCATATTTTAACTTCGGATTGTTAAGGAAAAACCCTGTAAATCTGCAAAAACCCAACTCAAAAGCTAAGGAAGATAGGAGAGATAATCAGGCCAGAGACGTCTAGTGGGTTTACCTTTGTCAGCGAATCAATCAACCTTTGTTTGCGAATCAATCAACCCCGGAGTCCTCCGCCATAACAGCAAAACAACAAAAATAACTCGTCCAAATGAATGATATTTCGTTTACCCCCAAACTGCAGTTTAATCCTGCGTCAAAATCAAAGAGTTGTCAATTTATCAAACAAAAAATGGCACATCTGCATCTGCTAAACTAGAGGGAACAAATAAAATGAGATTGAACAAAACCCTACCTTAGTATCGACGAAGCCACGCAACAAAGCAGAATACGTTTGAGTGCCCAAAAAAATCATGAACTCGAAATTTTGTAGTTTTTAACAAACAAACAAAAAAAAAAAAAGGTGGAATAGGAATAAGTATTCCAATTTCACCTATTTGGATGGAATTGAAATACTTTCTTTTTTAGCACAAATAAAATATCATATGCCTATTCTTAATTCCTACCTCTGCACCCAAACGAAGAATTAGATGATTTTAGGAATAGACAGATGCCTATTCCAGTCGTTTTCTGCTTGACAAGTGGGCCCTTATATATTTAATATCTACGTTTGCATTTTTATTTGCCATTGGAGATTTGCTGTGCACAGTTGGAAGGAATCTATGAGTCACATTAAGAATGGGCATGGAGAATACACCCCATGTTGTATGTTGGCATTCCTTTTGTAGGTCACATTAATTAAGTTCTTGATGCAGTTTTCCAAAGTTTTGTCCCCCAAGCTTCCACAACACTCTTAATAATGAATATATGGATGAGAAAATGTTAAGAGCTGGATCAGTCCAGTCAATGAGTGCCACTGCGTTCAAAAGTATTACAGATGGTCTGCCTCTTCAACACAGATGAATAAGCCAATTAATCGGTGAGCTTTGTGAATCCATGACAGATAATTGTCCCAATCAATTTGAAGAAGCAGGACATGCCCCTCCTTTGAGCTGCATTATTTTTAATGGGATTTTAAGTTGGGGTCAGATATCACCAAAGAAATTGGGAATTCCTAAAGTATGGGTCTGAACTACAACTGCTTGCAGCTGCAATATTTACTTCTCAGCGCCTCTTCTCAGAAAAAGGATAACATTCCTCTTGAAGCTATTTTTTAGTGAGCTATACATATTTTGAATATGTCTATATATCAATTTGAGATTATTATATTTATAAATATCATGTCTCTGCTGGGTATCAGGAGATAACTAGACAATTATTTGGAAATGCTGAGGTCCCTTGGTGGAAGCAAGTTTGGAATAAAGTTTCTTGGTCCAAGTGCAATTTTTTCATGTGGCTAGTGGCTCACAACCGTTGTCTTACCTAGGATAATCTTTGTAAACGTGGATTTCAGGGCCCCTCTTATTCTGTTTTGTGTGGTAATGGAGAGGAGTCTGTCTCCCATCTGTTCTTCCATTGCTCCTATTCTACTCAGATATGGCACCTTTGGTGGCACGCTTGGGGTTGCTCTTGTCGGCATGCTTCCTCTTTGCCTAAGTTCTGGGCCTACTTGGGTGCTGCTCCCTCTAAGTCTTCTTTTCTCCATGCTGCTTGGATTGCTGGCCCATCTTTCATGCTTTGGCATATCTGGTTGGAGAGGAATCGTCGCATATTCCAAGATGTTCAGCTTGATGTTTTGCATCTTTGGTGGAAAATATCACATTCTCTTCAGGAAACTATTCTTGTGAAGTGTGAGCTTGATGGGGGTATGGATCCGGTTGATCTTGCTATCAATAATCGCCTCAATTTTCATCTGCAAGATGGGGCTGCAGCTCATAGGTTTCCTTCTATGTCCAGGCAGCTTCATCATCAGAGGAAGGGTCGGGTTAACCGGGATGGGCACTGGACTCCTCCTCCCTGTGGAATTCTGAAAATTAACACTGATGGTTCTTCCCGTGGGAATCCTGGTCCGGCTGGTATTGGCGGATTGGCTCATTGTAGTTCTGGGGATGTTAAATTTTTCTTCTCAGTTCATAAGGGTGATTATACTAACAATCTCATGGAAGCTCAGGCTATTTTATATGCTGTGGAACAATGTTGCTTGCGGGGATGGAGTAAGATTATCTGTGAGTCTAATTCCCAAGTAGTGGTGAACATGCTTTCTTCGCAAGAGCTTGAGGATGTTAGTTGGCAGCTGGCTACTGTTGTTAAGCAAATTCTTTTCTTCTCTTCCTCTTTCAATTCATTAGGTTCACGTATATTCCTTGTGAATGGAATAGAACTGCTGATTGTTTAGCCAAATAGGCATCTAGTCATGATCTGGGTTGGAATATTAGGGATAGGAGGCAACTGTCCTTTGAGATGGTGCAAGAATTTGATGATCTTGTTGCTCAGGATCGAGCTCCTTGTTGAGCTCTCGTTTTTGTATTCCTTTTTGTCTTAATAAATTTTTACCCCTCTTTTTGCATATTATCTATTATCAAATTTTAAATAAAAATCAAGAAATTTTCTTAACACATGATCCAAATTATTATATTCCATCACAATTTCTATGTCCAACTCTATTTAAAATAAGTAATTGTGAAATCTATAAATTGTGATAAATCTTTAACGTACTTCAATGTTTCTAATATTTTATATTAAGAAGAAATTGTATATTATGTCAATTTATTTATTTCATTTTTTTTAAAAAAAATTTAATTATCATTTTGATTAATGATTTTTATTTAGTTTTAGATAATCTTTTGTTTTAATTTTGTCTTAGATTTATTTCTTTTCTTAAGATCAATCTTGACATGGAACATACATTTTAAAATTCAATTTAAATTTTTATTTATTTTTAATCAATTTGTATTACTTATTTTGACTATACTTGATATAAATATGTATCACTAAAAGTTACACTTTTTAACTTAAAAATATTCATTATTAGTCTTATGTAACTTGAGATTGAACTCAAACTTTAAAATTCAATTTAAATTTTCATTTGTTTTAATCTATTTATATTACTTTTTGCCAAGTAGACTTGGCAGCAATTTGCACTAGTTAATTTGGACCTATTTTTTGACGAGGGTTGGTTAATATTTTGACAGTCAATGGTCAAAATATTTTGTCAAAATTTCAACAAAAAGGTTGTCTATTTATTGACAAACAACCTAGTAAAAAATGAGACCAATCTCTATCAGGTAGGTAGTGTTAGATCATAACCAATAGATGTTGAAACTTTGATGATTAGGAGTGGTTTTTAACGAGCTTTCTATGTCATCAACAAAAAGCCTCATCAAAACATTGACCAAACTTCTTCATAATCCTATGAGATTTTGATAGCCTTGCCATGTGATCGATAATAACTATTGTCGATAGATCAATGAAAAGGCATCAAAACTTTGATGAGATCCTTGTTTCGTAAAATTTTTAAAATAGAAAAAATCATTGACCAAACTTCATCAAAATCCTATGAGATTTTGATAGCATTTCCATGTCATCAATAATAACTATTGTCGATAGATCAATGAAAAGGCATCAAAACTTTGATGAGATCCTTGTTTTGTAAAATTTTTAAAATAAAAAAAATCATAAGAACCCTCCACATCATGAGATCATGTTCTCTTCCCCAACTTATAGATTTTATATCTGATACAGGAAGCAAGGAATACAACAATGCAATAATGCACTTTCTAAGGAACATATGTATGCATCAATCAATGACCACATCCACGAATATGTAGCTTGATAATTTAAAAAATTAATGAGCATGTTATTTGATCATTAAACAATTATAAGTTTAGAAGAATCATAAATAGCAATTTTTATAAAGAAAATATCAATGTGTAATATTTCAAGGAGTCATGTGGAGATGCATTCATTTTATTTATAGACATTCCATTCTAGAAAAGAATGCAAAGCTATCAACAAAATAGAAAAGGCTATACATATTTGTACTATCTCATGTTATATAATACAACATAAATCCATAGGGAGTTCAAAGACATTCTAATTTTACTTATGAGCTATTGGGCATTCTTCTTGTAAATCAAAGGATTGTAGTGGCAATGGAGAATGTATATAAAAAAAAGGTTGTCAAATCTAGTTGTGATTACCTAAAATAAAAATTCTTCTAGTAAGTTACACAGTAAGTATTATGACTCATGCATCCACAAAATCTAGTTCAATCTATAATGAATGAGATTGTAATACCATAATAGACTCTTATATAGAGAGGATTCATGGACAATTTTATGGGAGAGCATTTATAAAGGTATGATCCCAAGTCAACTTTCCCCATATGCTCGGCTTACACATTGAAATGTTGGCAATTTCATAACACTACCGAGACACACATTGAATATTATTGTTATGATTTCTTATTGGATGGAATAATTTTAAAATAAATTTCGCCTATGCTAATACTAAACTAAGAATGTGAAACATCTGGTCTCTATCGTGACCAAGCATAAAAAAAAAAATTAGAGCTTAATAGAATCATAAGCATCATGTTGGGGTTCATCGCAATTCCTCAAAATCTTGAAAATAAATGCTACTTCTATGTCAAATCATGGAGAGATTCTTTCTTTACCCTACAACCTCAATTTCTCATCTAGTTCTATTGCTTAATACCTTGCAACCAAATACAACTAAATCATGATCAATTAGCATTACAAAAGATTTTGAAAAGTTTCAAGACATGTTCTAGTTTTTTTGCATTGCTGAGTGTGCTATATACATATTAAGATCTATAGTGTTATAACAACAACTTTAAGAAGACTAAGATCAACATGTTACCAATATGGTTACCATTAGCAAAGATCAAATTTAGTGAATGAAGGTATGCCACGCTTTAACAAAGGAAAAAAAATATTACTTTTAATAACATAAAAAAGTAGAATGTACCAATAGTCAAAATAAGGAACTCAACCATAGAACTACAATGTAAATAGTGAAGAATCATTTTCTTCAGCCACTAAAGAACCCATATGTCTTTGACTTCTCTCCCTTCCATCCAAAATAAGATTAAACCACTCTAAATCGAGAATACATGTGTAGTCATGTTTCATATGTATTGACAATAGTTGGAGTTGAAAAAATGCACCATGTTTACATTAGTTTAATAGGTCTTTAAATTTTTTTTAAATTTATAGACCATCATGAATGTTAGAACTTTGGCTAATATGGCCAAGAGAATGTACTCATTGAGGAAGCAAATATAAAAGTCTTCATTTGCTTCCATGCTGAGGACATTACCCTCGGCTACAAAAGTCAAAATTACAATGTTCACAATGTTCTATAACTTAAAATATCTAATTACTGAGTTGTAACAAAAATACAAACCTATTGTGTTTTTCACCTCCACTTGATTTCTTATGAATATCAATTGAGATTTCATATTGAACTATAAGGTCCTTCTGCATTGCCTAAAACCAAGAAATTGACATAGTTAACATCTAATACTATCTCCATTAATTTTGTCCACACAAGCATATGAGATGAACCTCCTTATAGCAATATCGTGAGAATGCTCGAAATAACAGAATACAAAGTGATAGTAGAACTCAAAATGAATCTACTGATCGCAGGCCACTTCGAGGGGGTAACCTCCTTTGAGCAAGCTCAATACAATAAATTCGTCCGTGCCCATCAAGGGCCTCAACCTATTCTTATATACTAAGTACGATCTAGAAAAGTAATACTACCTATGCATGTGGGATAATAAAATATACTCACGGGACGACTTACAAAGCATATGCGTCCAACAACACTACTCTAACAAAATAAACAGAAGGAACACACAGGTTCCTAACATCCCCTCTCCCTTAGAAAAAAGCTTTGTCCTCAAAGCTTAAGGTGTGGAAATTGTTGTTGAATCTGAAGAAGGGGTTCCCAGGTAGCATCCTCTGGTTGCATGCCATGCCACTGAATCAAGACCTCAGAGATGGAGCGAGAGTGAAGCTGGCGAGTGCGCTGGTCAATGATTGCCACCGGCTCCAGGATAATGGATCCTTCCGTATCCATTTCAGGGAGAGTAGTTTGTGCTCTGACAGTGGTACCCAGAACTTTCTTTAGACGAGAAACATGAAAGACTGGATGAATGCGGGAAGAAGGAGGAAGTTCCAGTTTATAAGCAACTGAACCAATCTTCTGCAGAACCTTATAAGGCCCATAAAATTTTGGGGCCAGCTTATGACGCCCTTTCAGCTTTAGGGAGGATTGTTTGTATGGCTGTAGACGAAGAAAAACCATATCCCCAACTTGAAATGAGCGCTCAGAACGGTGTTGATCTGCTTGCTGTTTCATCCGATTACGGGCCATGTGAAGATTATCCTGTAAGGTACGAAGAATCTGATCCCTGCTGCGGAGAACTATGTCAACTGCCTGGACTGGTGAGCTGTTGGGAGTGTAGCGAAGGAGCACTGGAGGTGCCTGACCGTAGACTGCTTCATATGGAGTCATTTTAGAGGCAGTGTGGTAAGAGGTATTGTACCACCATTCAGCTAAAGGGAGCCACTTGGCCCACTGATGTTGCTGTTCGAAAGTGAAGCAACGAAGATAAGTTTCCAAGCATTTATTGACAATTTCAGTTTGACCATCAGTTTGTGGGTGATAGCCCGAACTCATCTTCAGTTTGGTGCCAGTTTTCTGAAACAGTTCAGTCCAAAAATGACTGGTAAAAGTTGCATCACGATCAGAGACAATGGAAGAAGGGAGTCCATGAAGACGAAATATCTGGTCCATGAAGATTTGTGCAACAGAGGAGGCAGTATAGGGGTGGCTGAGGGCACAAAAATGACTATATTTCGAGAGACGATCAACCACAACCAAGATCACTGTCTTGCCACCGGATTTAGGAAGCCCTTCAATGAAATCCATAGAAATATCAGTCCAAATCCGTGTAGGGATGGGCAATGGTTCGAGCAAGCCAGGAAGGAGGGTCGTTTCACCCTTGTGGCGTTGGCAAGTATCACATTCAGCCACCATCTGTTGAATCGTTTGTTTCATCCCTTTCCAAAAGAAGTTTCTCCTTGCTCGCTCATAAGTTTTGAGGAAGCCTGAGTGCCCTGCTGAAGGAGAAGCATGGAGTTCATAAAAAATAGCCTGATGTAGAGCTGGGTTCTGAGGAAGCACTAGCCGACCCTTGTATCGAAGAGAAGCACCATCCCAAGAGTAATGTGGTATAGCAGAAGGATTATTGGCTAGCTGGTGAATGATTTGAGATAAAGAAGAGTCACTGTCATAGCCCTGCTGAACAGACGCTAACCAATTGGGAATGGGCATAGAAATAGCGGAAAGGGAAGCTTGATTATCAAATGTGCGAGAAAGAGCATCTGCCACAATATTCTCCTTACCCTTCTTGTAGGTGATCTCATAATCATACCCCATGAGTTTGCTAACCCATTTCTGTTGTGTAGGAGAGGAGACCCGTTGTTCCAGGAAGTATTTCAGACTTTGGTGATCGGTTCTGATGCAAAAATGACTCCCTAAGAGGTATGGCCGCCACTTCTGTACAGCATGCAAAATAGCCATCATTTCTTTTTCATAAGTAGAGAGGGCTAGATTCTTACCAGAGAGGGCTTTGCTAGTGAACGCAATAGGATGGTCATCTTGCAGGAGAACAGCACCCAATCCATTGCCGCAAGCATCACTCTCAATAGTGAAGGGTTTGGAAAAATCTGGCATTGCGAGAACAGGTGTACTGCACATAGCCTGTTTCAGTTGTTCAAATGCAGTCTCAGCAACAGGGATCCAGGAGAAGGCATCCTTTTTTAACAGAGCTGTCAATGGTGCTGCAATTTTCCCGTAATCTTTGACAAACTTGCGGTAGTAGCCAGTCAACCCCAAAAAACCCCGAAGGCTCTTGAGAGTTTTAGGATGCGGCCAAGTTTTCATGGCATCTATTTTTGTAGGATCCACCCGCACTCCATGGTGTGCAACAATATGCCCGAGATACTCCACTTCCTCCTGGCCAAACACACATTTAGATAGTTTTGCACAGAGTTGATGATCAGAGAGAAGTTGCAAGACAAGCTCCAGATGATGGAGATGCTCAGCCCAAGTTTTGCTATATATGAGGATATCATCAAAGAAGACCAGAATGAATTTCCGGAGGTATGGTCGAAATATGTTATTCATCACTGCCTGAAATGTTGAAGGAGCATTCGTGAGGCCAAAGGGCATGACTAAAAATTCATAGTGACCATCATGTGTGCGGAAGGCAGTTTTAGGTATATCCTCCTCATTAACCCGAATTTGATGATACCCAGAACGAAGATCTAACTTGGAGAAAAAATGAGCCCCATGAAGTTCATCAAGAAGTTCATCAACAACTGGAATGGGAAACTTGTCCTTTATAGTGAGATGATTAAGTGCTCGGAAATCAATGCAGAGTCGCCATGACCCATCTTTTTTGCGAACAAGCAGAACTGGAGAAGAAAAGGAACTGGTACTAGGGCGAATAATACCTTGCTTCAGTAAGTCACGAACAAGTATCTCGATTTCGGTCTTCTGATGAAATGGGTAGCGGTAGGGCCTGATGTTGGGCGGAACACTGCCAGGAAGGAGCTGAATACGGTGGTCCTCTGGACGAGAAGGAGGTAATCCCACAGGTTCAGCAAATACACTAGAATACTTGTCCAAAATGTGTTGGAGATCGGCAGGAGTGCTAGAGATTGCTGATGGCTGCATCTGAATGGAATGGAGCTGAGCGATGACACCATGTGAATTCTTCTTAAGAAGTTTTTCCATACGGTGTGAACTGATGATGCTGAGAGACCCTGGTTGTAAGCCTTTCAAAGTGTGTTGGTGCCCCTCGGCTGAAAACTGCATCCAAAGTTCAGCAAAATCCCAGAGAATGGGGCCAAGAGTGCGTAACCATTGGGCACCCAAAACCACATCACAACCACCTAAGGGTAAGGCAAACATGTCAGAGCGCATGTTATAATCGCCAATAGAGAGACGCACATTGCGACATTTCCCTTTACAAGGTAAAGTGCCCCCATTGGCAATCATGACTTCAAAGCTAGAGCAGGGATGGATAAAGCAATCAGCCTGTTTGGCTATTCGTGGATCAATGAAGTTATGAGTGCTACCAGAATCAATGAGTATAGTAAGAGGGATCTTCTTGAAGAAACCCTGGACCCGCATGGTTTGTGGAGTAGTGACTCCTGCCAAAGCATGGACAGATATCTCTGGTGGAGCTTCTGGTGAAGGAGGTTCAGGCTGGTGAGGCTCAACCTCATCATCCACTGTTTCCTGAGCATCTACATATTCTTCCAGTTCCGGTGGAGAATCCACATCCAAGAGATAGAGCTTTTGCCCCGAGACCATTTCTCATCACAATTATAACAAAGCCCTTTGTCTCGCCTGACTCGCATCTCTGTTTCAGACAAGTGCTTGATCGGAGTAGTTCTGGGAGCTGGTATGACTGGAGGGTTGTGAGAACCTGTATTTCTGAATGGAACAAAATTAGATCTGGAGCGTTGTAGAGCACTAATCTTGTCTTCCGCTAACTTAGCCAACCCAAGGGCTTCCATCATTGTAGTAGGTCGAAACATTTTGACTTCTGAGCGAAGTGCATCCTTCAGACCACTGACAAAACAACTACGGAAGAATTCATCAGACAAGCCCTCTGTGTGATTAGCTATTTTTTCAAACTCTATCTGGTATTCTCTTACAGTGCCTGTTTGACGCAGTTTAGTGAGTGCTCCTGTGAAATCATCAAAGGAACTAGGGCCAAAGCGCTCCAAAATGAGGGTGCACAAGTCTCTCCATGTTGGGCCTACATTAGCCTTGATGTACCAACGGAACCATTGAAGAGCTTCATGTTCCAAATGAAAAGATGCAAGGGGGACTTTGTGGTTATCCAAAGTATTATGCAAGCTGAAATACTGCTCTGCCCTATAGATCCATCCAGTCGGATCAGAACCATCGAAGCGTGGAAAATCAAGCTTTGGTCCACGGAAATTGCCAGAAGAGGACCCAGTATCTCCTGAATGGTTTCGGCTCATGGCTGACTGCTGAAAGTTAAGACCCAGAATTTTGTCATCCAGATCTTGAAGTTTGGTTTTGAGGGATGCCATTTCTTCTTCCATGATTTTTGCTCCTGTACGCGTAACAACCATAAAGCAAGGTTTTTTTTTTTTTTTTTTTTTTGGAATGGGTAGAAGATGAGAAACAAAAACTTTTTTAGTTACGGCAAACTTGGATTTGGGTAAAACTCAGATAGGAAATGGGTGTTTGACGGGTGGTGGGAGACTATCTGGGAACAAGGGAAACAGAAAAATGAGGGTTTCAAGGGTAGGGAGGCGAAATGAGGCGAACAGTCCAAGAGGGATAAGGGAGCAAAATGAGGAATTGAATCTTGTGGCTCAGTTTGGTGGCGATTGGATGAGAGGTGAAAAAGATAGGGCAAACCCTAAAATTAGATAAATGAGGGATTTAGGGCTTTGATATGTAAAATTTGGGGTTGGGTCGCCAAGGAAGGAAGTATGCGAAATGATATTGCAGACGTTCTGCGGAAGTATGAGCAGAAACAGAAAGCAAACAAGGAAGCTACGACTAAAAAACAGAAAAAATTTTACTCTTTTTATTTTTATTTTTATTTTTATTTTTTTTTTATTTTTTTTTTTTTTTATAAATTTTTTGTGAACAGTCGACTTAGAAAAATTCACTCCCAGACAGAACAACTGAAAAGAGTTATTGCAATAACAAGAGATATTAGAAGTGAGAGGAACTTGAAGGCCACGACAGAAAAAAAAAATTTGATGTAATTTCCACCCAGCGAGCCCAAGAGAGTGCTCTGATACCAGATGAGATGAACCTCCTTATAGCAATATCGTGAGAATGCTCGAAATAACAGAATACAAAGTGATAGTAGAACTCAGAATGAATCTACTGATCGCAGGCCACTTCGAGGGGGTAACCTCCTTTGAGCAAGCTCAATACAATAAATTCGTCCGTGCCCATCAAGGGCCTCAACCTATTCTTATATACTGAGTACGATCTAGAAAAGTAATACTACCTATGCATGTGGGATAATAAAATATACTCACGGGATGACTTACAAAGCATATGCGTCCAACAACACTACTCTAACAAAATAAACAGAAGGAACACACAGGTTCCTAACAGCATAATATTTTAATTTTTCTTTGAAACATAAATAATAAAGGATTTGCAACATATTAATTGCCAATTTCTCTTGAATATGTTCACTAATAGGATCAACTCATAGATAGAAAACAAAGTGTTTGATGTAGATGCTATGAAGAGTTCAAGTGTTGCTTCAATTACTTTAGATACCTATGAAATAGAAATAGAAGGAAAAAAAATTATCAGTATACAAAGAAGATTTTGAGAGCATTAACAAGTGTGTAATGTGTTCATATGTTCTTCTTTCATTCTTAAAATATATACAAGAGAGTTTCCCCTTTTAAATGTAGAGGAATATCACACTATGAAGTGGTTTATCCTATAGTTGCATTTAATTTTTTACACTTTCATTGGGCACATTGTGAAGATTTCAATGTGACAAGTCTATTTACCAATAGATGATATTTATCAAAGAAGAGATTATTGTGATTCATAATAGAAATGTAGCGATAATAACTAATAGTGTAGACATGCAATGAAATTGCAGTGGTAATTGATATGGAGTTTATAGCAATGAACATCATAGACACATCTACATCAACATAGAATAAATGACAATCGTTAGTGACTTGTTGATCTCATATTGGTTTTGACAATTAAGTGTCAACACACTTAAGTCATTTACTTAGTCCATGTTGAATTAGTAATGCATGTCAAGTACAACATGTAAATATTAGACCATGCTAAGATGAAATAAGTGTCAAGTCACCCATGTACCGAGTCACTCAAGTGTCGAGTAGATAGACCATGCCTAGTGATTCAAGTGCCTAGTGAATAGTAGATGTCGAGTAGTTTAGGTGCCAAGTCAAAAGCAAAATTATAATGTGTAGTGTTAGTAATTTCATATGCCAAGTAAGACAAAATGGACATATTTGTTTGTAATGGCACCAACAACTATGTAAAACATTTGTCAACTAACCTAAGGATAGATTATGATCTTTTGAAAATAAAGATGAATCTATATGCAGATTCCCTATCCAATTATATGCAGCCAATTAGAAAATAGGAAGGTTTAAGTAGCAAAATGGATGAATCATAGCCATAGATTCATACCTAACCCTAAGCCACCAAAGTCCTTTTAAGAAGGATGAAGCCCTAAACATTTTGTGTAAGAGTACAAGGGGTGAATGAAAGAATTGAAGAAGCAAACAAAGGCAGTTTGTAGAGTTTTCAAGGTGATTTAGTAGTAAGAGTGCATTGCAAAATCAGTTAGAAAAGAATAGAAGATAGAGAAGGATACAACATTGTTATATATGATCATGAAGGATCAAGAAGGACATTGTGCAAGGTTGATCTGTTATTGAGCACGAAAGTGCCAATCACAAGATCTATGCTAAGATATTTTAACAGGTGATTTCAGTTAAATCACCTAGGCAGAGTAGTCCTAATAGGCTATACAAAATCCTTTAATAGGGTGGCATTCCAAGTGAATGACCTAAAGTATTTTAACTAGGCACACTTCTACAGGGTGTTAAAATCCTCCAACAAGGTGGGACTTAACAGTCTTTGTAAGCCTTTAATAGGGTAGGCCTTTCACAGGGTTAAACCATTATAACCTTAATTGGCTACACTTTATTGCTACAAGAGTAAAGATTTTTTGGTGTCATCCCCACCCCAGTTTTACCTTCTTACTTGGAGGGGTTCTAGGTAATCATATCTAGTGTTATACATGTTTTAGATGCATTTACTTTACATGTTATTTCAGTTTATATATTATTCAATTCATCTAATGAATGGTGAAAGTTTTATGGATTGGAGTTTAAACTCTTGATTCACTCCCACTCTTAGAGGTTTACCTTTCCCACTTGAAACTCCAACAATTGGTATTAGAGCTAAGTTCTCAGAAGGAGAAGCTTTGTAGCTTAGAGGAAAGATCTTGAAATGGAAGTCTAAAGTTGTGAAAGACTATTGAGAACTAGGAGAATGAAATACATCAATTGAATGAAGCTAGAGATGCTTTGAAGAGTTCCTTGAAGAGAAGGAAAGATATTGTTATAATAGAAAATGACACATAATACAAAGATATAGACACCACCAAACTATTTATAGATGGAAACTCTAGCGAATTTGATGCAGCAGTTGTAGATTTAATGGAAAAGAATATAGCACAAGTTGAGAAAATTAGAAATCCCAAGCTAGAACAAGAATCTCAAGCCATGATGCTATGTGAGGTGACAGAACAAAAGAAGAAATTCATGGAAGAGAAGGCCATGATTGAAGAGGACAAAAGAATCTTGAACAATAGACTAGAAGAGAAGTCAACAGAGCTAACTAGGATCTCAAACATGCAATTGGATACCTTAAGCCAAATGATAAATGCTCATCATGAATTGAATGTCAAAGAAATTGAGATAACCACATTGAAGTTGCAGAATGAACAGTTGTGGAATCATCTAAAAAGAGAAAAAGAAATTGTTGAAAGTTTCAACAAGCCAAATGAAGCCATCAAGCACTTTGAACAATCACTGAAATCCCCAAGATCCAACAATAGTGTAGTAGGATTAGGCTACACAAGCACTAAAGAAGGAGAATCATCAAAATTTGTTGAAGAAAGGAAATCAAAGGTAAGAACTCCAAACCTACTTGTTACTTTTGTGGTAAAAAAGGACATACTGATAATGTGTGCAGGAGCAAGAATACAAATTAGAATGCTAAGCCTAAGAACATGACACATTGTCATAAATGCAACAAACAAGGTCATCAGACACATGAATGTAGAACTAGAACCATGCATGCACAAGGTTTTGAAGGATACTACTACAATTGTCAAAAGTATAGACATAGAGCTTTTGAGTGCAGATCCAAATCCATGTGGACATCAAATAGGTCAACAAAGGTAAGAACTAATAGAAACTTTATAATTGGGATCACAACACAAGATATAGCTTTCATTATTGTCAAGAATGTGGACATATCCCTAAGAACTACATTAGGACTCACTTTAGCAGTAACTACAAAAGATGGTTGAGTCAAACCACATGTTTTAGTTGTTTGAAGACTAGCCACATCAGTAAGCATTGTCCAACTAGTTTAAAGGCACCAAGTTGTGAATTTGATAAAGGAAAAGGAAAGGTAGATATTGAACAAATCAGGAATGAGATGAACAAGCCATGGAAGAAGAAAGATGGTTGTAGTACATCAAATGGAGAAGGGAACACTTCACCTAATGGGTCAAGTAATCACACCTCATCAAACTAGGCAAATAAGAGGTATGTGGAGCTGATACTCAAATGTAATATCACACATCAGTTCCAAAGGAAATAGTACTAAAAAGAATACATTAGCATGAATAAAGATGCAAGATGTAAGTCAAAACCTTGAGTTTTTCATGTTGTTGCTAAGTATGGAATGTTCTTTGTGTATGTTAAGTGGAATACTAGTTACTGCCAAGCTACCAAACTATCTAGTTGATGGCGAGTCTGTAGTAGTTGTCGAGTGATGGTAATATCAATAGATGCTAAGTGAATCTAAAATTGTGTTGATGCTAATTTTATAGCTATACAAGCACCAAGCATTAAATACAAGGGTTTTGAAGGGTATATGGTCATTTTTCACTCATTATTTGTCATTTTGAATTTGAGTTAAAGCAAGTGGAGTGAAAGGCAATTTATAAACTCACTCAAAGAATTGACAAAGATCTCAGTGATGATTTCACACTAGTTCTACAAGATTTTCAAGGTATGTATCACAAGTTGAGCTATGCAATTTTTATTTGCACAAACCCTAGTTTGATAGAATGGCATCTAGCTCAAAGAATGTAGAAGGGAAAGAGGTTTTGAATATGCAAGTAGTTAGAAATGAAGTAAAATAGACAATATTCAAAGCCATCCTTGACATAGCATATAAACAAAATCCCTCTAGTAGATTATCCATGATCCCACCAAAAGTTATTATGGTACAAGATGTTAGGAAATGTTACAATTGTAAAATAGGAGGAATAGGAGACATGGAAATTAGAGAAGCCTATGAAAAACTTTGTGAAAATGGTGCTCTGAAAGAAGAATTCAAAATTGTCGAAAGAAAGGGTTTGATCTATGTCCTAGACTTTCCTACTATTTTCAAGACTAAATGGATTAGAATTGTCTTAAGCCAAATACATGATGGATCCCTATGGCTAGAAGGAGGACCAATAAATATTATCAAACAAATAATCCACAGGGTTACTAGTTTCCCAACCCTAGATCAGCCCAAGACTCTATAGAGTGACTCCAAAGAGGTAATAGAGAAGAATACAAGAGTAAAATGGAATAAAAGAGGAATGACAATAGACACTATGACCGATCCTCTAATAAACTTTACTATTAGGTTAATCTCACACAAATTCTATCAATCTAGCAGATTGAATATTGTAACCTATATTGTAGTGGATGTTGGCTACAAAATTGTAAAGAAAGATCATACATATGATCTGGTAGAACTCCAACTACAACAACTGATGGAGAACCTTGGAGCTATAAGGAAAACCAAAAGTGCACACTGAAAATTTGGTTCAATACTTATCTCCATATTCTTCTGTGTACAAAGTGCATTCCCTTCTTTTGGTACAGTTGGATGGAAGACCAATAGGTCAATTGTAGTTTAGATAAATGAGTATATTGAATAGATGGGTGAAAATTATTAAACATTAATGACTAGCTACTTTGAGGACTTTAAGAAGTCAATGAAGCCAAGGATGAGGATATTGGTTTCACTAGTTGAACAACACTACAACGATATATGTTTTCTTGTTGATGTTGATTATACCTTTATATAGGCTGCTACACCAAGGGTTAGATGGTTAAGACCACTTGGATATGAGATCAATGTTGATGAAGCATCAATAGCAATAACTACACTTCTAGTAGAGGAAGTGGACAAGACTACAAAAATCTTTGGAAATTATGATGTGATGAAATCAAAGATTGAAATGGAGTTGAAAACTACCTCCACACTTTAAAAGAAAGATAAAATGGTAAAGAAGCTAAAGGTTAATTTTGGTGAAGGTGCAGGTGGGGAAGAAAAGGAAGAAGATGAAGAGGATGAAGAAGGAGATCAAGAAAAAACACAAGGACCTCTTGCATTAACCCAAGGCATGGGAGAGGACAAGGAAGAAGAAGAAACAGAAGGTGTCAAGGGAGAAGAAGTTGAGGAAGCACCAACACATGTTGAGCCAAAGAAGAGAAAGGGTAAGGCACAACCTATGAGTAAGGTAAAGAAAAATGCAAAGCCAAGCCTAGCCAAGACAAATGCACCTATCACTAGAGCCAAAACACATGCCACAACACAAAAGGAAAAGGAGAAGTCCAAACAAGAAGAACAAGGCAATCAAGTGCAAAAGAAATAGAGAAGAAAATATGTTGCACAACTTGACTCGGATGAAGAAAAGATTGAATCAGATGATTTGAGACAATTCAAAGTCGTAAGTCACAAACCACTCTTTGATATAAAAAAATGTGTGTGAAAATGTCAGAAATAATGCAGATTTATCTGGTTTAAAGAATATTGATTTTGAAAAACTTGGAAGAGAGGAGAAGAATCTAGCAGAAGAGGTAGTGTATGCAATGATGTCTAAATTTAAGAACACTCCACTTGAATTTGATAACTCTATATCAAAGGACCTATATGACATTGTTGAACAAAAATGGCATTATTGTTTAAATTTGGAAAAATAGATGAGAGAATCAACACTAGCCTAGGTAATGCCAGAATTAACAAAAGGGCAGATTGCCAAGGCAAACAAGAAATATGGAGGAAGATTTGCACCAAATTATAGAGCCTTTAGCATTCTTCAAAATAACATCGAAGATGTTGTAAAGAAATCCACATAAATGTGGAAATTGATCTATAGATTAACTACTATGAAACAAGGAGAAGAGGACCCCTTTGAAGGTAAGAATGATGACAAAGAAGAGGATGACAAAGAAGACAATAAGGAAGAAGGAAATATAGTTGAGGAGGATACTGAAAAAATAAATACTGACATGGCCATAGCTGAATAGTAGCAAGAGGAATAGAGTCTATAAGACACACAAACACCGAGTGCTAGTCCCCCTTATGACACAAGTGTAACTATAAAAACCATAATTGTCAAGGATGTCTTTGATGCATCCACTCAGAACATCAATCCATTAACTGTAGAAGATTTGAACAAGATTCTAGACCAATCTACACTACAAGCACAATGATGTGTAAATCCTATTGTGTAAAAGAACTTCAAGAGGTAGTAACTGAGGTTACAAGGGATAAGGTGAATCCACAAGAATCACCTTCTACCATTCCTTCAGTTACTCAAGTACAACCTTTAACTCAAAAAATAGTAGACACATCTACTAAGGTTGATACCAATATTAAAGTTGATACAGATGAACAAAAATAGATTGTAGAAGAAGAAAAAGGGACAACAATAGAGCAAATAGGATAGATTCATCTGTACCTAAAGCACAAACACAAGGCACAAGCCAAGTTATTGCCATAGATCAAGATAAGTCTGAAGAAGGTGAACAAGCACCTAAGGTAAAGGAGAAAGAAGCCATTCATGCACTGGTAACACTACCAACATCTAGCACTTCTACAAAAATTCTTCAAAAGCCAAGAATAGAAGCTATACCATTGTAGATCTCAGTTCCAGGCTCAAGTTCTTGAAAAGTTGATAAGGTAACTTAGTATGGTGATATCACTTTAGATGAAGAGATAATAATTCCTAAATTTGACTATGATACAATGACAATAGATCAAATAAGTATTTTATGAAAAGCTTTAGAGAAGAAGAAGCATCAAGAAATGCTTAGGAAAGAATATAGGCAAAAGAAAGCACTATAAGAAATCAAAGAAATATTTTTAGATGCATTTAGCTTGCCTACTCCTGAAGAAACAAAGCCACTATTAGAATAGTTGTCAAACATAGTGGAGAAGGTCAACAATGAAGACATTGACACAAGTGCAAAACTTTTTGAGTGGTAAGAAAATAAATTCTAGAGCAAGGTCAATGAGAATGTGATGACCCTTTTTTAACCCTTTAACCTAAAATTCAAAAATTGGGTATAAGTTAGGGAATCATCCAAAATTAAGCAAACCTATGACCATCATTATTATTAAAAGTTTAAGGAGATGAGCATTTCATTTACTTTACTTAGTTTATTTGGAATATTTCTTCTTATAGGACCAGACAACCTTCTCTCTCCAGGTTATGATCATCTTGAGATGGTAGATTGATGGTGCAAAGGGCGCGTGAAACAAGTTACAAGCAGTTCCTTGGAGGATATTCATCAGGTGCTCTAATTTACTCTGCCTCTCCCTCCACCAACTCCCTATCTTTAGATTTCGTAATTTGGATGAGAGATAGACTCTTTGTACTACAATTAAAATGCATTCCTAATGCTATTTAAATCTTTAAGAATATATATATATATATTGTTATAATACACCAGTATTCCTTTAATACAATGTTTGTTTATATTTCATACATTTATATCTATTCTGATGTATATATCATCATGTACACACACACACATTTGTATATTTATTTTCATATTCAATAAATTATTACATGTATTGATCTTAAAAGATATTTCCAAGATCACGTTTAGTATTCATTCGCTTCACATATGAATTACTTGATTAAATTCATTAACCGTTCCTATTTTTTAATTCTTGGATACCATAGACTTGGAAGATTTAATAAATCATTTTATTTCTTAACGTATAATGAATGAAACTTTCAAATACAACTTAATGCTGATTACTTAATGCTTAGCATCAACATTCTTTATCAGTGATATAGGCTTTCAATCAGTGATAGAATGGTGATTAATTATATTCACCTTATGTACCCAGTGTCTATCCTTGTATGGGGGATAAGAGCACTATCTGCTCATATGTCTACACCATAGAGATTGTCAAACAGTGGAGAAAGAATGTTAGTTCCTTAGTGCTTGGTCTTCCTTGCACATAGTGTAATAGCCCACTTATTCCCTTCTAAGCAGAGACTGTTCCAGTTTGGGTGTAGAGGCTATTAGTCTTTGACACCAGTGGTTATTCGTACTTGTGCACAGGTTTAATGTGGACATGGAGGATTACCTTTGGACGTTGTTTCCTATTTCTTACTGCACTTTCCTTCATATTCACTTCTCGCACCTATGATATCTTTCATAATTTCCCTAACCCTAATTAATATGGTCTGGGTAGATATGAATGAAAAGTCGTGCCCTAAATTTGTCATTGTTAATAGAATGTTATTAATCACTTTTATATTTATAAAAGTTATATTATGTTTATTTGAAAGTATTTGTAATATGATAAGAGTGTCAATATGATTATTATTATTTTGAGTTGATTATTGTATTTTTGGATTATTAAAGTATTTGTAGTATAATTAAAAGAGATGAAGGATCAAAAACCTTTTTGCTATTGATAGATATAAATTAACAATAGTTTAACATTAATCATTTATAATTTTTATGCTATTGACTGATTTTAACAATAGTGTTATATTCAAAGTATCAACTCAAATGATCAAACAAATATAAGTATATTTTATAAATAAAGAATACATTAATCATGGCTCATGATAGTTCCCCTTCCTAAATTTGCTTGTCCCCAAGCAATGTTGAGTGAGAAATGACTTCTTCTCCAACCCATGTAGCATCTTCCCAGGGAAGATTTTTCCATTTTATTAAGTATTCTGGAATAGTTCTGTTCCTTAGTCTCCTATCATGCCTTCCAAGAATAATCTCAGGCTCCAAGATGAGCTTTCCTTCATTGTCTAGTGGTGGCAAATCAACACAAGGGCTTATATGTTTCCTGAGGACTTTCTTAAATCTAGATACATGAAAGATATTATGGATCCTACTATTCTTAGGTAATTCTATCTTGTAGGCTACCTCTCCTATCCTTCTTAGGATCTAATATGGTCCATAGAAATGTGGTTTTAATTTTTCTACTCCATTGACCTTAAGTGAAGATTGTTTGTAGGTTTGTCATCTTAAGAATACTAGATCTCCAACTTGGAATGACCTTTCCACTCATTTTCAATCAGCATATATCTTCTATTGGTTTTGAGCATGGTGGAGATTGTCTTTGAGAGTTTCCATAATATCAATGCTTTGTTGGATGAAATCCTTTGCTCCTGGTACCCTGCTCTCTTGAATGATCGAATCCGCAAATGTAGTGGCCTCATATCCATATAATGCTTTAAATGGACTCATCCCAATCGACATCTGATGGGTATTATTATAATAGTATTCTCCTAAGTATAACCATTTGATTCATGCATTTTGTTGTCTTGTCACATAGTTTCTGAGATAACCTTCTATCCATTTGTTAACAATTTCAATTTGTCCATCGGTTTGGGGATGATAAATAGTGTTGGGAGCTAACTCAGTTCTTGCTAATTGAAAGAGTTCTTTCCAAAATAAGCTAAGAAACTTACTATCCCTATCACTAATTATATTCTTTAGCAACCCATGTAGTCTAAAAATCTCCTTGAAGAATAACTGTGCTAGTTATGATGCCTTATAATGTATGGATACGGGAAAGAAATGTGCATATTTGGTTATCCTATATACCACTACAAGGATGGAATCTCTTTCTTGCAGCTTTGGTAATCTTGTAATGAAATCCATGGAAATACTTTCCCACTTTTGGTTTAGGATGGGCAATGGTTGTAATAAACTAGTTGGGTAGTTCTGTTCAGACTTTTTTTTTTGGCACGTCATACATTCTTGGACATATTTCATAATGTCCTTCTTTTTGCCTTTCCAAGAGTATCTCTCCCTTATCTTCTTCTAAGTCTTGTATAATCTAGTGTGTCCAGATAGAGGTTTGTCATGATATTCCTTCACAATCTTTCTTTTAACCTTGGAATTTGCTACAAGTAGTATTCTTTCCCTATATAGTATGAGTTCTTCAATGATTTTGAACTCATAATTTGGTATATTTCCCTCCATGATCTCATTAGTTCTTGGATCCTTAGCATACAAGTTCATTTTTCCAGTCACCTGTGATACTAGTAAGGGTATTCAATTGGCCTTGACAAGATAAAGCATCTACTACCACATTATGGGTTCCTTTGACATACTCAATATCAAAATTATATGCTTGGATTTTACTCACCCATTTCTACTGGCAATCATTAAGGTCTTTCTGATTCATGAAGAACCTTAAGCTATTATGGCTTGTCTTAATATTGAACCTTCCACATACTAGGTATGATTTGAATTTTTCTAATGCATGCATGATAGCCAAAATTTCCTTATCATAGATTGATTAGTGTCTTTTTTTCTTTGAAAGTTTCTAGCTTTCAAAAGCAATAGGGTTTTTGTTTTACATTAGTACTACCCCAATTCCTTCACTAGAATCATCACACTGTAATTCAAAGGGTTGTGTAAAATCTGGAACAACTAAGACTGGGCAAGAGCTCATTTTTTCTTTTAAGTCTTTAAAAGCCTCCTGTGATACCTCATTCCATCTAAAATTTCCTTTTTTTGTTAAGTTTGTTAAAGGGGATACTACTTGGAAAAATTCTTCACAAACCATCTGTAATAGTTGCATAAGCCCAAGAATCCTCTAAGTTGAGTTAGGGTTTTGGGTTTTGGCCATTCCCTTATTGCTTTAGCTTTTTCTTCATCCATGCTTACACCCTTGGCACTGACTTTATGACCTAGATAGAGAATTTCTTCTAAGCCAAATTCAAATTTTGATGCCCTTGCAAATAAGGATTCAGATTCTAATATGCTTAAGACTTCTTCAATGTGTTGGAGATGCTCTAATCATGACCTGCTATGGATAAGAAGGTCATCAAAGAAAATAAGTAAAAATTTCTCGAGTTGTTTTTGGAAGATATGATTTATACATGATTGAAAGGTGGCCAGGGCATTAGTGAGGCCAAAGGGTAGAACTAGAAATTTGAAATGCCCATAATGACATCTAAATGTTGTCTTGGGAACATCATCCTTCTTCATTATGATTTGGTGGCACCCTGATTGTAAATCAATCTTAGAAAAATACACTGCTCCATGAATTTTGTCTATGAGTTCATCCACCCCAAGAATGGGATAGCAATTTTTAATAGTTTTCTTATTTAGTGCTCGATAATCTATACACATTCTCATTGTCTCATTCTTCTTTTTAACAAGTACCACTAGTGATGCAAAAGGACTAGAACTAGGTTGAATATGTCCCATGGCTAGGACTTCTTGAATGGCTTTTTCAATTTCATTTTTATACTTTTGAGGATGGCAGTACAGGGTGGTGATCACTGGTTTAGCATCCCTTTTCGATTCTATAATGTGTTTGAATCCTCTTTTGGGTGGTAATCTTGGAGGAATTTCTTCAAACACCCTTCGATGATTCTTAATAATGGGTTCGCTATCTATATGGATGGTTGATTCTTGAGGAGTAGATTTGTTTAGTACTAAACATTATGCAACCCATTCTCCTGGACCATGCCATAATATTCTTTCGATTCTTTTGCATGAAACTAGTTTTGCAGAACCATCAGGTATTCCTTCCAATGTTATTTCTTCCCCTTTGTGCTCAAAATGGATTTTCAAATTTGGAAGGTCAAACTTAAAACACCCCAAAGAAAATATCCATGGAGGCCCCAAAATTATATCTAAGCCTAGTGGAACCACATGCAAGTCTTCTTTGATGGTGTGTTTCCTTCCTAATGTGATTTCTTGTTGTGGAATCACCCTTGTACATTGTACCAATGATCCTCTAGCTTGAACAGTAGTAAATCCCTTGAATCTTTCTGTTCTTAATTTCATTTTTTTAACAAGTTTTTCATCAATGTAATTATGGGATGCTCCACTATCAACTAGTGCAATGACTTTCTGGTCCATTAAGAGTGCACCTAATTCTTAAGACTTGATTTTTAGAGGGTTGAGTCATAGTGGCTATCACTCCATATTCTTCTCCTTCTTTCTCTTCTTCATTTCTTTTGTCACATTTTTCCTTTTTGTTGACATTTCCTTCCTCAAGATCCTCTTCCATTCTTTGGATGTAGCCTTTCTTTCCACATCTATGTCTGGGCACCTAGTCTTTATCGCAATTGTGACAAGTGTTTCTTTTTTGGTTGCAGTTATGGCCTAGCTCCCATGGCTCTTAGCATTTAAAGCATAAATTCTTCTTCTTTAGTTCCTCTTGGTCCTTTGTAGGAACAAACTTTTTGTAGGATTTATCTTTTTTGTGATTTTTGTATTGGGCTTATTTGATGATTTATTGTTTGTGGTTGAGACTTCCAATCTTAGTGCTATTTCAAAAGCATTGATGAAGGTTTTAGGGCACTTACTAGACCCTTTAATGAATCTTTTAATCCTTCTTTGAACAAGTAGGTAGAGCATTTTCCATCTACTCCTATGACTTGGACTAAAATCTTTTGGAATTCTTTAATATAATCCTCTACTATCCCTTGCTGCCTTATTTGAGTTAATTTCTTAAAGTTTTCGTGAGGATGCCTTCTATCAAATCTCTTAATGAGCTTTTGAGAAAATTCTTCATAAGAAGTAATATTTTAGTGTCCTTGAGTAATAAGGCCATGATGCCACCAATCATGTTCCATTCCTTCTAGGTGAAAGATCATGAATTGAAGTGCATCTTCTTCCATCATTGGACTAAGGGTAAGGTAAGTGTTCAATTTTTGTAGCCAAGCGCATGCAGTAAAATTTTCTAATCCATCAAAATTTGGAAGTGTTACTTTGTTTACTTTGCTTCTAAAGTCTTGATTTTGATGTCTCCTTTCTTTACTATGGGTTTCTTGTCTATTGGCTTCACAAAATTCCATAAATTTTACTAACTCTATAATTTCTAGTTCAAGGCTGGCATAAGCTCTTGCATTTTCAATAGCATTATTGGTTGTCTATCCCTCTTCTTCCATCAAGGGGCCCTCCCTAGGTAATAAAGGGGGTTTGGGTACTTAAGATGATGAAGCCCCATTATTTTCTAAATGGTTTGAACTTATGTCTCTTCCACTAGAATTATTATTTTAAAGATTGTTTATGGAATTTTTCATGTTCTACAATGCTTGAAGAAGTGCTTGGTTTGATCTCTCTATTTTCTCTGCTAAAGTTTGATTTTTCTATTACATAACATTCCTAATTTCATTAGATAATTGTTTTCTCATTTTTGCTCCTTTTTTCATTTATTTTATTTTTAGGATGGTAGGATCAGGCTCTAATACCACTTGTGATGACCCCTTTTTAACCCCTTAACCTAAAATTCAAAAATCGAGCATAAGTTAGGGAATCATCCAAAATTAAGAAAACCTATGACCATCATTGTTATTAAAATTTTAAGGGGATGAGAATTTCATTTAATTTACTTAGTTTATTTGGAAGATTTCATCTTATAGTACCAGACAACCTTCTCTCTCCAGGTTATGATCATCTTGAGATGGTAGATTGATGGTGTAGATGGCACATAGATTGAGTTAAAATATGGAAAATGAGTAAAAAGATCAATTAAGATAGTGAAATTATAATGCATTAATTATCTACTTAAGGTTGTAAAGGATAGATACACTGATTAAGTTAAGAAGAAAAAGAAAAATGAATTAACTCTGCCAAGCTTAACAATCTACATAGAAGGTGCCAAGAAAAGTTAGTGTAAGTCAAGAAAAAAATTAGGTGGAGCGGATAAAAGTCAAAGTTAAGTGTATGCCAAGTGATACAGTGTTAGTCTAGTAAAGTTTAGTTGATGTCAAGCAGTAGTAAATTTTAGTTCATGCTAAGTGATTTGATAGTGGATGTCAAGAATGTAGTATGTGCCAAGCATCAGAAGCAAGTTATTGTCAAGCATTAGTATTATGAGAAAGATCATGAATTCAATGAATTTGGGTTGACAAGTTTGATTTCTTGGATTGTGTAAACCATGTGGAAGATAAGGTTGATGAGCTAGTGAAATCAAGATGAATCATTTTGAGGAAAATTCAATGAGGATTGATGGAGAAGTTTCTAGAAGGGAATAAAATGAAAAGATGGGTAGACTCATTGAATCGTACCTAACTCTAAAATGGACAATACAGGATGAAGGGAAAAAGATCTAAATTTTCTATTTATAGAGATGGTTGATCAGAAGAAAAGGTTGTCATGTGTGAGAACCTAAGGAAGAGAAGAAGTCTTAAGGTATTGCTTCATCTAGTGACCAAAGAGAAGATACTTCTATTGGAAAGCAAACCAAGAAGGCTTAAGGGTATGGATGCTTGAAGGGAAGACAAACTATTAGATCTTAAGTGTGTGAAAGCCAAGACGAATGGAGGACTGAAACAAAGATTTGTAATCTGCAAAGTGAGTTGTAAGTTATTATTAGATCAAGCCTTACTATTACTTTCTAATCATTGTATCAGTCTAGGGTAAATCCTTTGGATTAAGGTTGACCTAATAATAATTTTTAAATCCTCTAATCAAGTAAATTCCAAGTGAATGATCTTTCCCATATTGGGTTTCCATGTAAAATTATTGTTTTAAATGTGTTATTGAATCAGTTATGTTTCATGCTTACATTTTTGCAAATTTGATTTTATAGTAACCTACAAGTTTAAGTGATTGTATGATCTAATGGATGCATGTATGATGAATATGTTTTATGGATATGGGTTCACTAAGCTGTGAAAGGTTTTATTTATATATCTGGACCTTGGATAACTAATTCACACCCCCACGCCCCCCCCTAGTTATTCTAAAGAATTCCAACAATAGTTGATGTGTTGCTCTTGGATTTTAGTGTTTTGTGACCCTTGTGTAGTCTATCTATGTGTAGCTGCCTTGGAAACTATTGTAATATTTTTTTTTATAGCATATGATATCTAATGTATATATTTCAACCCTGAACTACTACAAAATTTGATATGCCCTTATGTGGCTTGATTGTATGTGTGACCCCTTAGTTGGAACCATTGATTGGTGTCCATGTTTGGCATTAAGTACCTATTGTTTTGTTCCTTTTGGAGTACGATGCATTATATTCTTATGGAGTATGGTGCATTATATTCTTATGTTCATTTTTTACTAAGAAATTAAATGAAATAATTAATGTTTGTTATATGTGGCATCTTATTTCTTGCATTTTTATACATTCTATTGGCAAAGAAATATCTAGGGTCCCTACTATTCTAAACATAACCTAGTAGTTGAAACTATCATGATAATACCCATACCCCTGGTGCCTTTTCTTCTACCTCTTGATTACCTAGGTCTGATGTGTTCTTTTTTTTTATATAAATATTGAGTACTGTAAGAAAAGAATCATGCGTTAATTTATCTCTAGTGGCACAAGTGGAAGAAAGTTCAATTAAAGGCAAGGAATAAGTGTCATCAGTGGAAGCAAATCTAGTGCTAACAGTTTAGACTTGACAACCCAAATTCATATCCAATTCCAAATTCATAGCCCTATCGATAGTAGGGGTATCGTGATAATAATTGAAAATGTGTATTTTTTTGGTGATGAGGAGTGTGATTAATTATTGCACTAAATCATTTGGATCAATAATATGTGTCCCCATATTTCCCATTTCTTAATGCCTTTGGCAAGCTATGTGGTTGTGAAGCATTTTTTGAGATTTCTATATACCCTTTGAGCGGGTATTGTCATATTATCATAACCAATCTAATGACTCATTATGTGAGTTGTGCATACCCCACTTTGGAAGAACCTTTGTGGTTGTTGACCAATCATTTCTTAAGCCATTTTTTTGTAAACCATTTTGTATGGGCATGTTGAGAGCCCCCTTTGAGAGATTAACACCCATGCTCCAACCCCTATGTGTTTATCGTTGAACCATTACCACCCATACGCATGTTGTGTTACGTATCTGAAGGACTTGTGTGGCACTTTCAACATATTTTTATTGTTGGTCCTTCGACTCTTATTTGTTAAAGACCTTGCATACTGAAATTTACTGTACAATATGGAAAGAAACAATGAAAATTGTATTTGGTAAATAATATTTATTTTTTATAAATATGTTAGGTATACATATGATTTCAAGATAATTGATGGCTCATGTTTTGATGTGCGTGAACATGTTCTCTAATTGGCTAGGGTGATGTATTTCACACTATCATGTGGAAATTAATCTCACCAATGTGACTAATTTTAGATATAATGTTATGCAAATGTAATTCATGATTTGTACCTTATTTTATTTTCTTGGTGAATCTTTCACTCATTTTGTGGGATAGCATTTTCTTCATATTTTCTTTTCTTGATCTAGTCACCAAAGATTCTCTATCTATCTATTTGTGATAGTTTTCATATAGATACATTTTTTAAAGCCACACAATTTTGGGATTTTACTATTCAGATTGGTTTTTCCCCTATTTGGGTTTTTCACTTATGTTTTGTGGTCACTATTCTAACTGTTTGTTATTGCTACCTAGTTTTGCATTTTGTGAGTCCATCATGTTCCATATAGACCTATAATAGTATGTGCAAGGGAAAACATTGTAGAGAACATACTATAGCATGTTGATTGAGTAGTTGTAAAGATGATGAGAATATCTTTCTATTTAATTATGAGAAAATATTGTGTGGTACATGAAGAGAAAATAAAGTTTGTATTGATGTATGTTATTTTTAAGTTTTAATTAGGTTTAAAATGCATTGAACTATAAATCTACTTGGTATGGATGTTCATGAATGCATTATGTAAAGGATGAGTATATTTTAACCATGTTAGATGAGATTATAGTGCTTGAAGTATTTGGGTTTGTTAAATAATGAATGGTTATTTTCTATGAACCTCTTTTGTGCAAATGTTAGAATCTTTGTCTAAATGCTATTTTTGGTTGATGTTCTTGTATATCTTATGCCATATTGGTTAATCTTGAAATCACACTTTGTTATTTGTGTATATGCATGCTGAGATTTTGGTTTTTTCTCATGATGTGATATGTAGACCTTTAGTGTTTCTTTTTTTAGCATTGATTAATTATGAAAAATTGGGTGTGACTTAGTCCACCTATGAGTTTTGATCTATATTTTAGATCATGATGATCATGAAATTCATTTGTGCTTGCCTCTAAATGCCTCAGTTGCATATTTTGGTTGGTGAATTTCATTTATGGTTTTTGAGTTTTTGGGTTCTCCCAACTCTTCTTCCACTCACTTTATAATCTTGACACTCCCATAGTCATATTGCCTATATATCCTTTTTGGAAAGACTCCATGTTGGAGATTCAGTTTCATAAGGATTACTTGTAGAGTGGTATTCCTTGTGTTTGTCTAGAATGATATGGTACTTTACCCGTATCTTACCATCATGTGATTTGGTAAGAAGATGAGTCTAAGACAATGACCACCTTTTGTATTTATTGCCACCTTGTTAAAGGTGAGAACATGGTCTATTTGATTAATCAACTCTAGTTCCCAGTGATAGTTGAGCTCTTAGAATCAGTGTATACTTCAAGAAACCCCTCCTTTAAAAAAGGTGTAAAAACTTGGCGAAAGGTGTAAAACACCTGACAATAAACATTATTTTTTTTGGCAAAAAAAATAGTTTACAAAGAAAAAATAATAATCTCCATTGGTGAATCATTCATAGTCTCTAAAACAATGTGTAAAATTTGGGTGAATTGTGTTATTTTAAAACCACAAAAAATTTATACATTGGCGAACAAAAAATAATAATCACAATAAAATATTAATTTTTTGGGTGAATCATTTCATTGTATTCAAGGTTAAAAAAAACATATGCGAAGTCGATGGCATTAGAGGTTCACAAAGGGTTTCATCAGTTTGAAGTTGGCAGTTGCGAAACTGTGAGAAAGGCTTTAACAGGTCTATCGCAATGTCACTGTCAAAGTGAAAGTTAATAGTTTGTGTGTTGCGAAATCGCGTGGAGGGCAGAGATCGCATCATTGCCGGTTGAAAAGATAAAGGAGATTGTGTTGCAAAACTACGAGGAGGGTAGGGATCACATCATCACTGGTTTAAATGATGGTGAACTTTTATGTTGCGAAGTCACAAAAAAGGGAGATCACACCATCGGATGTTCGCAATGGTTAAAGGGAAAAGACTTCCAGTAGTCGCGAGATCGCAATGGCAAGGATTTTGCATGTTCATAGCGGTTAAAGGGAAATGACTTCCAGCAGTCGTGAGACTGCAATGGCAAAGATTTCGCATGTTCACAATAGTTAAAGGGAAAGACTTCCAGTAGCCGCGAGACTGCGATGCCAAGGATTTCACATGTTCACAGTGGTTAAAGGGAAAAGACTTCCAGCAGCCAGGAGACTATGATGGCAAGGATTTCGCATGTTTGTAGTGGTTAAAAGGAAAGACTTCCAACAGCCGTGAGACCGTGATGGCAAGGATTTTGCATATTCATAGCGGTTAAAGGGAAAAGACTTCCAACAGCCACAAGACCATGATGGCAAGGATTTTGCATGTTCGCAGCAGTTAAAGGGAAATGACTTCGAGGAAATCTTTCACGAATCTCACTTGAAAGTTGGTAGGAAATAGACTTCACATTTTCACAAATCCATGCATGCAAGGTTTAAAAACCATTAATGTCGCCAGGAACTTTCAGCATTGTGTCCACTTTTTGAAAAAATTCTAATGAAAATGAGATAAGAAAGGAAACTGTACATAATATTCTAATTAAATTAAACTACATAAGCTCAAGGAGAGTATTTTACAGCACAGCTACACATACTAGTGTACCACCACTTGTGGAAGCTATCTCTGGAGTCTGAGTCGTGCCTATGATGTGTCTTGTGTTGCAAGAAATTTAATGGAGTGCTAGCGGTATTTAGTGAATGTCTCATTGGTTGGGCGAGTTTGGATTTATACATATTACAAATCAATAAAATTACCAATTTACCATGCCAAACGAGCTGACTCCTCCACGACAAAATGAAAGTGTGTTGGCAAAACGAGCCAACTCCTCGATGGTAAAATGAAACTAGGATGGCGAATTCTCCCATACTACATGAAAAAAAAACTTGAAACCCAATGAACATTCCACGATAAGCATTACTTGGTCAGCTGCGTGAAAGGCAAATACCGCCAGGGAAAAATTGAAACGTAACATTTGCCTTGGTGATTACAATGCTAGGAAACCAGGTAAACGCAACAAAGCTTGGTGACCAGGAAACCATGGAAGGGCTCAGAAATTGCAAAAAATAACATTGGCAAAATGTCAAATTTGCCAAAATACGAAAATTTGCCACTATATTATACCCTGCTTAGAATCATAGAGATCATGTTTGTCCTATGCTTGGTGATAAGTTGTGTTGTAAGTATCCCTTTGAAAGGAGTCCACTATTAAGACAATATGGTGTGAGCCCTATTGATCATGATTATATAACTTGGTACATTTACACCTCTTGATACCCTGAGTTGGAAGTAGCATTCCTCAAAAGATTGAAATATTTATTGAGAATCTTTACCCTTTTGAGATTTGTGGGTGAGTTAGTGAGATATTGGTTGGACTTAAGAATGCTCCAGATGGGCATAGTAATAATTTCTATCATTTTGAGGTGATTTATCCCTATGTTTCCAAGTTTGACTTGGAAGTTTGAGGTGATTTGATCTTGATAGATACTATTTTGTAGTTGGATGCCTCATGATGAGGTAGAATGGCTTGTGTTATGCCCCTTTTATAGATATCATGACTAGCTGTGTGTTCCTAGCATGCATTGAGTTCCTTGTTGGAAGACTTCATAAAAAAAATATAGTACTCTTACTTGTGTGACTGATCCTTTCAGTGATTTTAGTTTTGGTTACTAAGGAATTTGAGTGGTTTAGGTATATTCATGGAGAATTCAAATGACTATTATTGCTTTCTTTTAGATTTGATCTCACACTTGGTGTGTTTTGTTTTGTTTGACTTTTAAGCTTCTAGGATTAAGCCTAGTCTTTTGAGTGGATGATGTAGAACATTTTCCATTTGTTGTTTACATGTCATCCTACTAGATATAGTTTTGATGTTTAGACTAACTGTTTGATCATGCTAGACCCATGAATTGTATAGACCTTTAGGATGATTTAACTTATTTTGTTGCATCAATAAATTGTTTATAGATTATAGATGGCTATGTGAACCAATATGCTTTAGACCAATTGTATACCTAATTTGATATGTCTTGCTTTGGTTCTATATGTGTACATCTATGTGATCAATTGAGTTAATCTTCTAAACTAGTGATTATCACTATTCTATGATCTTACATGATATTTTGAGATGCACCCTATATAGTTGATTCTTGTGTCCATTCTAAGATGGATATTATATTTTAGATTAATATTTGGCTGAAGAGATTTATGATGTGTTATGATGGTTTCACTAAGGTATGTGTCAGTGGTTGCCTAGTTTTGAATGGTACCACAATGTTATTCCATGAGTACCCTTATGATGTGATTAGTGGTTGCACTATATAATGCACATCATTGATAGAGGAATTTAGAAATTGCTCATGGTAATAGGCTATGCTTCCACATCATGAATACATGAATGGATAGGTGGGAGATAGTAGCTCTAAGAAAGGTAGCAACCCTAAAAAGTGTCCTAATTACTATGAATTTTACTCATTGTATTGAGGGAAGATACGGGGAACATGATAAGGAAGAGGAGATGGAGGAGATAGATGTATTGAGTAACATGGATCATTTTCTATAAATGTACTAACATTGCCAATGTAATTGATGTGTTACAAATGTAGATTTTGAATCTCATATAAATATGAGAGCAAGAGACATGTCTCATGAAGAGATATATCTTTAAGGTTTAATATTCATTTAATTAATATATTAAAAATAATAATTTGTATAATATATATATGTATGTATGTATATGTGTGTGTGTGTGTGTGTGTGTTATATAATATTATCTATATATAACATGTATAAGTATGTATAGGAAATGATGATTTACCAATAACAACAATGTATCTCAGATTGAATTAATTTGACTAAAGCTACAACTTCAACACTCCATCTTAGCTAGGGAGGATTTGTCGAATACATTATGCTCTCAAGCATATGGAGAGATATTATCTCAATATGGAATTTTTGAAATGACATATCAATATAATCCAAATAATGATTCAACAAGAAATGTCAATCATGTGATGTTTTTCATACATATATTCTTTTGGGATGTGCACTAGCACCAAAACCTTGATTCCTACAAAAGATTGTGTTATATCCTAGTAGGATATGAGTTATCCGATTTCCACCAATCCAAGATAACAATTTAATGAATTTGATCATATAACTCAAAATTACTATCATGAACCCTATCATGACAAGTATCATGATATCCAACACTCTATGACAACCACTTAATGAAGTATGATCATGATATGTTCATTATCATGACTTCCAACACTTTGGGACAATAACTCAATGAAGTCATTCATGATAACTAATATATCATTTATAAGATCACCACCTTACAATGGTTATCTTCTATTTATATATGTCAACTTTCATTATAAATCATATGAGAAATAGTAACCACTGTGAACCACATTAGAGGGTGGTACAAAGGCTTTCGCCTCAATTCTCTCTGATACAAAAGAATGCATTAAAAGGAATTTAATTTAGAACTTCTCCTCATAGAGAAGATATCATTCACAAAGGATTGCACCCTAAAATTCTCCCTCTAAACAATGATCCTGGGAAGTTAAGTCATGTAGTTATTCCCTCAAAGGCTCTCTTCACCCAAGGATAGTTGTTGAACCCCCTCTCAATCTGATATCTATCTTTTAACTTCCTAGTGACAAGTCAATACTTCCTCATGATGTACACAAGGGTAGGCCCATCAAAATCATGCAATCACACAAATGTATTTTTAGAATCCCTCTAAATATCAATCTTCTAAGATTCTATATTACTTTTGAAGAAGTGCCAGGATCACTCTTAATGGAAAAATACTCATAATCTCAATCATCAAGGATATTCGCTTCAAAAATCTCAAATATTCACTTCAAAAGTCTTATTTTATCTAGCCTGATCATCAAATGAATAATGAATTCTAGATCACAACATTTTAGAGTTGCTTCCATAAGATTGAGTCTTTACAATATTTGGTAAAGTACCAACCTTCTTTTCCTAAAAGAACATCCTTAGACATAAAGGAAAAGATCAAGGAAAATAGCTCTTTATATTACATATTGAAATATTATAAGTGAGAGACTCTAATGAGTAGAGAAATGTGATGCCCAATAATACTTATATGTACATCAACATCCTTGATATTAATTTCTCTAATGAAGGTCCATGTGCATCAAATCAGAAAATGATTCCAATTGGAATAAAACATTGGGTTAAGGTAATTATTCACCCACCTTCCCCCCACAACGTAAAATTTCCACATACTTCATTTTTATAGAGTTTTCAATCAATATCAAGTGTCATGAATGATATCAACTTCTATCTCTGTTGGTAATCAACCTATATATCTTTAGAAACCATATAATGTTGTCATATTTGTGTACTTCCAATCATCAAATGGAACTTTCTAAATTTGATAGTATGATTGTTTACACCAAAATAAAGGCCTACTACTTTAGATTCCTCAAACTCCTAAAGTTTCCTAGTCACTAGAGAACCCCTCTTGACATAGGTATATCCCACTGATAAATTAGGCCAATGACATCTTGAGCTAATATAGGATTAGATATCATAATCATACTTGAGATACTTAATCAAATACTTGATATTGAGGACATCAGATCATCTAGACCACCTTCATATGATATAGTAGTCAATTATTATTGTAGGGCACTCACATAGGATTTAACATTTTTTTCTCATTTTTTCATTCTCTTCTATCAATGTGTGTGTGTGTGTGTGTGTGTGTGTGTGTGTGTGTGTGTGTGTGTGTGTGTGTGTGTGTGTGTGTAATGCCCCACTCAAGAACCCAAGAGAAATAAACTTAATATGTTACAAAGTTTATTGAACTTATGTTTTTAAAGTTTGAATAACATCAAAGTAACAATGCAGAAGCAATATACACAAACACAACATTTTCACAAATGCAAACAATATAGATTTCAATCATGAAGGGTTCCTTCACATTGAGTCACATTTTAAAAGTTTGTATTAATTAGTTTAAGTCTCAATTACAAATTTTCCCGATCATAAAGAAATAATAGATATATTATCATATAAGAAAATGCATAACTACAACTAATAATACGAAAGCATATCTAATGAATAAAATCCATAGCACATGTCATAGGGTATGTGAAAATAGATACAAGACATCAATATACAATACAATATCCCATAGGATCGCAAAACACATGATACATTGATACATCAAATAAATAGAAGTCCCTAAGATCAAATTAAGAATGATAATGGTATAACTATATCAACAAACATCCAACATCTGTCAACGTAAGTGGGACCCAAATGGTAAGAAGAAACTACACCCTGAGAGATAATGTAGGATCCACACACAAATAATCAAATCATAAAATAATCCTAGGCAAGGAATCTTGATAATCAAAACTACCTCAAGGGTAACACAAACAATGCAAGAATAAGAGATAATCAAAATTGAAAGGACACTCATTACAATACCAACACCAAATACCAACACCACATACCAAATCAAAATCAAAATACCAAGTACAAATCATATATCAAAACCAAAATGACACAACCACTTCCAAATCAATGTCAAGTGTCACAAGCACAACAACCAACAAATAACAAATGTCATCAATAAAAGTAAACTACCAATCACTAACTCCAACAATGATAACACCACTAATGAATAACTAATCATTCATTAATAAAAAACAACTATCAACAATAAATGACATCCAATCAATGATTAACAACTCACAATAAATACACCGTCAAAATTAATATCTAATAAGTATACCACTAGAAGAAAATATATAAAAAAATGAAGGGAACTCAAGCTACATAATAGGGAGTATCATCACATGGGCAAACTACTTGAGTTACCCTAGACAGGTCACTTAATATCCAATCTCCTTGTGCATATAAAACATCATGCAATATTATCATGTTATTAATTTAAATAATCATAAATCATAAATAATTTAATTAGTAACATAAATGTATATTATTATATTAAATACTAATATTAATTTAACTTCTATTTAAGTCCAATATTAATATTTGCTTTTCCTTTAATTCATAATACAACAAGAGATAAAATTTAAAAATAATCTTAAATCATAAATAATTTAATTAGTAACATAAATGTATATTATTTTATTAAATAATATTATCAATTTTATTTTTTAAATATTAATTTAACTTCTATTTAAGTTCAATATTAATATTTACTTTTCCTTTAATTCATAATGCAACTAGAGATAAAATTATAAATTTAATTGAATTATTTATAATTTCTCTCATAAAGTCAAATAGTTATTAATTAGATGATTACAAATTGAACTCTACCACAACTTCTCTTAAAATATAATAATATTATAAATATTTATTTATTAACTTCCCTCTTGTATTAATAAATATAAAATTATTTATATCCGACTACGAGTTTGACTAGACTTAAAGAATCACTAATACTAACATTCACTTTAATAAAATGAATAATATTTTTATTTTTATATAAAATTAATATTTCTAAAATTAATAATTAATCATAAGAAGAAGTTATTTTTCAAAATAATAAATTAAATAAATTCAAAAATTAGATTAGATTTTTATAAAACAAAAATAAACATGCAATTAGTATTTTTCATGTTTTAGATCTCTCAAATCATGCACCCATAATATACTCAGTTTCCTATCTTTAATATATTTGTTTTCACATGCATGTATAAGTTTAGTTACAACAGGACCGATCAAAAAAAAGTTTAGTTACAACATGTTTTACTCTCAATTAATCTTTATTTAGAAAATTCATGATAACCACATTATTCTAATGGTAAATTTAAAGTTGAAACTGCAGCTATTCAATTTGTTATATTCTTCTAATTTTCTATAATCAATTTTTCCTTATATTAGAATAGGATTTTAACATAATACAACTATAATAATTTTCTACAATTTTTCCATAGTCAATTTTTCTTGATTAATAAATTTTCCTTTCCAAAATCTACCACATAATTCTTTCTCCAAAAATCAATACAATAAATTAATAAGCATTATGCAAGCACCTAAGAAGACACGAAGGAAATAGATCTTTTTATAAAAAATTACGAGTTTTCAAACCCTACCTCAAAACAATAGCTAAAATCTAAGACAATCTATGAATGCATGCAAATCTAAACCCTCTAAAACCTTCAACAATTATTTTGATCCAATTCTGAATTTTGCTTCCCAAAACTTGTGTGTGTATAAATGATCTCAAATGTCTTAATAAAGAGTTTAACCCTTTCTAGGGTTTATATTCTCCAATTACTAAAATTCGCTAATTTTATTAAATAATAATTACTTTTAATTATTTAATCCTTTCATGCACACTTAAAGAATGTTTTTAAGTAAAATTTTCTTTTATTTTATTTTCCTCTACTTTGTTAATTTGTGCAAATACTATTTAAAGTGTAATTTATTATTTAAATTAATAATAATAATTGAAGCTTATTATTTAAATGCAACTCTAATTTAATTATTATTAATTAAATAGTTATAATAAAGTAATATCAAATCTTTAATCTTTTGATATTTTAATTCTCTTTTTAATGTAACTTCTAAATTAGACTTTTAAATTAAATTTTTTAAACTGATGCACATATTTAATTAATTTATAACAAATTAAATATCATCATATTTTAATTTCTCTTTAACCAATTTTCCAAATTTAGACTTACAAATTAAGTCTTTTAAATTAAAACACATATTTAATTAGTTTTCAATTAATTAAATATTCGCATATTTTGATACTTTCTTTTTAATCAAATAATATTTAATAATTCTCAATATTATATGATTAGTCCAAATATTATAGTTAAATCATTTACTAGATAAATCGCATAGTGAAATCCACATAAAAATAACATTACCAAAACTCAAAATTAAACAACACACACAAAGATAAACTCATGGGCTTAAAAAGGGTAGAAAGTCAAATACATGTCTTTCTTAGGACAAGTAATCAGGCTATAGCTAATAATTTAGGGAAGTTGATGCCCTATATCTAAAAATTGGTATAAAAGATGAGCATGTATATGTGCATATATATCTAAGCTAAACAAGCAATGGTAGGAAGTGGTATGTTGTGTAGATCCTGACTAGTAGGTGACTACCACTCCCTCCCTCAACCATATTAGGCATGTCAAACATAAATGTAAAACACACACACACATGCAAGTATGGGGTATAATAGTAAATCTTAAACATAAATAACATTATATTCTAACATGAATATCTCATCATGGTGAGGACATAATAAATATCTTTGTAAGACACATCACATGACATTATCATAAAAGTAATTTCATTAACTAAGAAATTAAAGCATCATCATTACTAGTAGGAAATTTTTACAACCTAACATAATCAATTACTCAATATATCAAAGTACTGCATTTCAATTGTCAAATAAGGGCTAACACATCTATAGAAGAGTCATATAGAATTTTGACAACTAAGTATGTAATGATAGCAAAGGAGGAGTATTACACGATATATATATATATATATGTATACATATGTATATATGTATACATATGTATATATGTATACATATGTGTATATATATATATACATATATATATGTATATGTATATGTATATATGTATATATATATAGATATATGTATATGTATATGTATATGTATATATGTATATATATATATACATATATATATATATATGTATATGTATATATATATATATATATGTATATATATATATATATATGTGTGTGTGTCTATATATATAGATATACATATATACATATATATACATACATATATGTATATATACACACACACACACACACACACACACACACACACATATATGTATATATATACATATACATACATATCTATATATATATATATATATATACATATACATACATATATATATATATATATATATATATATATATATATAATGGATTGACCATCATCTCCTCCCCATAGGAACTACGAGATCGTTTCAAGGATGCTTTCATCATCTAGGGGTTATAGAGATAAAAAGAAGCAAACTCTTAGTTGGTCATCTTATTTGAACATGTACAAGAATGTTTTTAAGTAAAATTTTATTTTATTTTCTTTTTTGCCACTTTATTAATTTGTGTAAATGCTATTTAAAGTGTAATTTATTATTTAAATTAATAGTAATAATTGAAACTTATTATTTAAATGCAACTCTAATTTAATTATTATTAATTAAATAGTTATAATAAAGTAATATCAAATCTTTAATCTTTTGATATTTTAATTCTCCTTTTTTATTATTGGTAAATGGCCAAGGCCATGATAAATATTATTAATTAAAATGAAAAGTTACAATAGCTTTCTTTGTTCAAACAGGCACTGGTAGGAAAGAACAGAGAAGAAAACCTCCAATCTTGTCTGGGACAAATGTCCTATATAATTACATTTTAAAAGGGGCATACCCCAGTAAACTAATAACCTAGATTAAATTACAATTAAATTATAATTAATAAAGGGGCATACCCCTAATTATTACAACTTCATCAGATGTTTTGAAACTTCTACCCAATGATGTTTAGACTGGAAACAATTAAATCAGCCTGCTAAGAGATGAATCTGCTCTGCTGAAGAATTGACCAGCCAACCAATCACATAAAATGGTTAGTTAACATATAAAAATAGAGCAGAACTCATCCAACCATGTATTTGGAAAGATTGATTCCATCCATGATAAATTCCAATGAAATATTATTAACCAAAACCATACAAATTGGTCTAAAATGAAAGAAAACTAGGAAAATCCTATGAAGAACAAGTTATGAACTAAAATACTTTTATTAACAACCTACACATCCATGTAGTAAATGATAGAAAAATTAAAAGGATTGACCCTACTTACTTCACCTAACTTGCTGAAAATGTAATATAATAAGAATAACATCATCCAAAGAAAAAATGGAAAGATAACCCATGAGATTCATACCATTTTAACCATACTATAGACCTAACTCTAAATTCCAAATGACTTATTTGAAAAAAGATTATCTGCTCAAAGATTACTCTACCATGCTAGTTAATTATGACCAAATGCCATATTAAACATAAATAAACCTACTATAATCTATGCCATATATCTAGTCAATCTCCATTACACCCTGATCATAATTAATCCTAGAATAACTTAAAATAACCATAATAGTAAAGCATAAACTAGAGCATAACAAAACAAAGCACATATTTGATAAAACGTGACTGTGATAATAGCAAGTTGCCCCAATTGAATACCATACCAACCATCAAATAGATAATAAAATTCAAACCAGGAAACTATGGTATAAACAATCCAAGCCAGAAAAAGTCATATATATTGTTATGAAATGTTGTTGAAACCAAAATAGAGTATATTGAAATATAGATCTACAAAAAATTAAGTATATAATGTCCTATGCTTCGATTAATAATCAAAAATTTATATTTACATCCCCAAACTCCTGGATATATCTATGGACATTATACTTAAGCTACCTACCCTATAGATAGAGGCTGATAATAAACATACAAATCTACATAGAAAATCCTTTTCCTCCAAGTACACAATAGCTAATGTCAAAATAGCAAAATCTACTAGCTGACCACCCAAGCAAGAGTGAACATCCCTTCTTCCAGAAAATCATAATCACCTCTGCAACATCATAGGGGTTTTTAGCCTTGAAGAACGGGGGGAACACAAAGGAAGACCTCTCCCAACTTTTTTTTTCTATATTCAAAGTGGAGAAATTTACATTTTCAATGTCCTCAAAGGTAAACCCGGGGTGCACATAAGCTTTATGAGCTTTGAGGTAGCTCGTCAACCACCCATGCCCTGTCATCAGGATGATTTTCCTCCAACCCATTAGAAAGTGGAAACATGACTCCATTTTTGGCCAAGCCATGTTAAAAGCATACTTATCCCAAATAACCAAGGCCAGTCTCCTTAGAATGTTTGCAATTATCAAGCTCCCTGGAGCATACTTCATATACATTTTTGGAAGTGGCAGGCACTAGTTCTCGTCCAACCCCATGATGGCCTCCTCTATGCCCTTATACTAGGTTGATTAAAAATATTCAAACACAACTTGATCATTGTCCAATTCTTGAAACTGATATGAGAAATATAGCCAATGAAAATCCCTATGACATTGCTATTGGTGTGCCAAGAATGATCATATTTAAAAACTCCTTCTCCAATTGCATGGTTGACTGCAATGCTGGTCATACCATCGACCTTTCATAGGATGTTATTCCAATGTTCTGGCTTAACTTCCTTGATAAATGCCATGGTCCTAACTTTAGAGGTATGGAAAACACTAACATTGGTGTCCATGCTCGCAGAACCAAACCCTACCAGAAAAAGATCGCGTGGAAACCAAAAGCACAAGGCTGTAAAGAATACTCTCAAAGACACATGAAGCCTAATTAATGGGAAGCTAGTCAATATCACCACATAATGAGACAATAGGCTATAAATAGCTAAACTAAAAGAGCATTCTAGCTAATGAGTACTTTGCCAAGGTCACAGATGAAGGTCTTTATATTAAAAAGAGAGGAGAGTGCAAAAAACCTAGAACCAAACTAAGGCTAAACCACTACCAACACCATCACTCCAATCATCATAACTTGATGAGAGAATAAGAGCTTAGCTAAACCATGATACCAAGGGACAAAGAAAACAAAAAGGGACAATCTAATTACAATGAACCCTCACCGAATGATATTGAAATATTCATGGAAAGCTCAAAAGATAACACCTAAGAATGGATTATGGATAAATAAAAACCATTAGCCCCATAATTAGCTAATGAATTTGCCTTCAAATTTCCTTCTCTGAATATATGGCATATACTTAACTCTTCAAATTTTTCAAGTAGGAGGGTAACTTCTTGTAATCTTGAGTTAAGAATCTAGTTGGGCATAGATCACTTTCTAATGGTGTTAAGAATAATTTGTGAATCACCTTCTATAATAAGTGTAGAAATGCCCAACTAAAGACAAATGTTTAAACCTTCCTCTAGAGCTAAGAATTCTGCCATAGTATTAGAGGTAGGATTGATGGGTTTTTCTTTCTTGGCTATCCAAATACCTAAATGATTGTTAACTATACATCCAATACTAGCCTTCCTAGGATTGCCTCTAGTGGCACTGTAAAAATTTAGCTTTGCCCACCCTTTTGGAGGTGGCGACCATTTACAATTTTTTTGGGCCTCCTTAATTAATTTAGGGTATAACAGTGAGGGATTAATCAATTGAGGCCAAAGCTTCTTAATAAAACTATCCCAATATGAAAAGGATCCTTCTACCATCCATGATTTCCTGAGGAAGGAGTTGACATTTTCAACGATGCTAGCTTTAACCTTTGGAATCAATTCTACACTTTCCATCTCTTTGTTGCAAAAACTTCTTCTATTTCTTTCTTTCCAAATTTCCCACAAGAGGACAGACAGACTAATATTCTAGATTTTGCTGTAAATTCCTTTACACATGTTAGTAGACCATCTGATGAGGAAATCCTTAAACTTCTATGGGAATGGAGCATATCAACCAAGGTTATGAATGAGCCATTCCCAACATTTCCACAAATAGGAACACTTATAAAGAAGATGTTCCATGTCCTCATTATTGCTTTTGCAAAGAAAACACCTAGAAGGACCTATGATTCCAATTCTATTAAGCCTATGTGTCGTACAAATTTTATTTTGGGTAGCTAGCCATAAGAAGAAGCTTGCTTTAGGTAAACATGAAGAATCCCAACACAGACTTAGGGGGAGTTCCACTTTCTGCGACCTTTGGGAATTGATAAGACCATTATATCCATCTTTGACTCTATATTTGCCATCATTGGATGCCACCCAAATCAACTTGTCCTCCCTCTCTAATTTTTTAATTGTCCTAGTTGAAATAATTTCCAAGGATTTCCAAATCTAGGTAGAATTATTATAAGTGAACGACTTTGTCTTATAGTCTTTGACTCTTCTCCCCCATAAAGTGTAAATTTTCTATTTAAGACTAGCAAGAATATTACCATTATCAATAGGAGGAAGACTATCCCAAGAATCATCCCAAAAGAGAGAATCTTCCCCGTTTCCAACATCCCAAGTTAAAAATTTACTCACTAAATGTCAATACTTAGTGATCAAGTTCCAACTTTTTGAACCCTTTAGAAGAGTCTTCATCATAAACATCGAACTTGGGTTGTTAATATCGAGATATTTTTTATATACAATTTTAGCCCAATTCCAATCTCTCTCAAAATATAGGTGCCAAACTAGTTTGCCTCCTAGTGCTTCATTTTGCCAAGATATATTTTTAATCCCTAAACTACCAAGCTCCTTTGGTCTGCAAACTTGATCCCATTTGACAAGAGCTAATTTTTTGGTTTCCTCATAATCATTCCATAGAAAATGTCTCAATTTAGCTTCAAATTTGTAAAGAAGGGATTTAGAAAGAGGCAAACACAAGAGCAGGTAAGTTGAGACTGCTAATAAGACTGACCTAATCTTTATACTCTTGCCTATTTTTGTGAGCCATCTGTCTTTCCAATTACCTATCTTGGCTTCCAATTTATTCATGGTGTTGTGCCATACTTTACTTGATTTTGAACTCTTTTCCAAATCTATACCTAGATATTTGCATGGGAAGGAGCCTTTCTTATAACCCATAATGAGACAAATTTGGTTTTCCACATTTTCTTTTGTATTAAGAAAGAAAATTTCCAACTTAGCTTTATTTAACTTTTTGACTGGAGGCTTTCATGTAATTATCAATGATGGATTTGTAATTAATAGCCTCCTTTAGAGAACTCTCTCCTGGTAGTAATGTGTCATCCTCATATTGTTGGTGTGTAATATTAGGAATGTTCCAAGTGACAGTAACTCCTTTGTTTAGGTGGGCTATATTAATAGCTCTACCAAAGGCTTTAGCTATTATGATAAAAAAAAAAGGGGGATAGTGGATCCCCTTGTCTTAAACCCCTGGAAACTTCAAAAAAACCTTCTAATGAGCCATTGACTAGTACTGAGATCCTAGTTGTTGAAATACACTTAAAGATAAGGTTGATCCATTGACAAGAAAAATTGAAGGCTTCTAAAGTTTTACATAGAAACCACCAATCCACCATATCATATGCTTTCTGAATATCTAACTTCATGAACATGCAAGGTTCATTATTTTTCAAAGCTGAGTGAATGGCTTCTTGAATAACTATAATGCCATCTAAAATCTATCTACCGGGCACAAAACATATCTGCTCCTTAGAGATGATCTTAGGTAGAATATGTTTTAGCCTATTGGTCAATATGTTGGAGTAGATTTTATAGATAGTATTACACAGAGAAATTGTCCTAAAGTCATTAGGGCTCTTAGGCTTTGATTTTTTAGGAATTAAGGTAATACAAGAGTGATTGATTTCAGATAAAAGGGATCCCCATTTTCTAGATGCTTCTAGCACTTCCCAAAGCTCTCTCCCAAGAATATCCTAACATTTTTTATAGAAGAACACCTGAAACCTGTCTAGACTAGGAGATTTTTTTGGGTTCATATTGAAGGCTACATTTCTCACTTCTTCAAGGGAAACAAGTTAATTTAATACTTTTTTATCTTTTGGGGAGACTAGTTTGAGGATAACTTTCAACATTTTATCTTGCTCGAGTTTTTTAGACCCTTCCATATTATTCAAAAGTTTTTCGAAATGATTGACTAAAGTTTTCACGATTTTGGATGGAGTATCTATTACAAAACCATCCTAGGTTTTGATCCTATTAATCATATTCCTAGCTCTGTTATGGAGAGTTGAATTATGAAAGTATTTGGTGTTCCTATCAACTTCTTCAAGCCACCTTTCCTTGGATTTCTATTTCCAAAATACTTCTTCCTTGGACAAAATATCTTCTTGTTTGGCCAACAATTCCTTTTTGACCTCATAACTATCATTGGTCATGCCATGTTTGATAATTTCTAAATTTAGTTCTCTAAGCTTATCTTTGATATCTAATTTTTCATTTAAAATGTTTTTGAAATGTTCTTTGTTCCATCTAAGGATTGACTCTTTTAACATCTTCATTTTAACGACAAAAATGAACATTTTAGAACCCTCGAATTCACCTCGAGACCACCATACTTTAATATTTTCTAAAAATTTGGGGTCCAAAAACCACATTTTTTTGCATTTAAATGCACTTCTGATGGGCTTATGAGGTTCAGTAAATTCCAACCTCACTGACAAGTGGTCTAAACCAACAAAAGGTAGAATCATAGATTGAATATTACAATTATCAATTTCAAGATTCCCTTTGATGAAAAATCTATCTAGTTTTTTCGTGATATATGCATAGTCTTTATGCCTATTATTCCAAGTATAAATCCCATTACAACAAGGAATATCAACCAGATTTTGCTCAAAACACCATTCATTAAAATCTTTCCTGGATTGAGAGAACCGTGAAATGCCTCCAATTTTTTCATTTAGATTTAAGATTGTGTTAAAATATCCTCCTAAAATAATGGGAATATTTTCAAATTTTGCCATATAGCGGCTAATATCATTCCAAATTGATTTCTTTTCTAGAGCACTAACTAGTCCATAAATATTAAATAAAATCAGTTTACAATTAGATTTGATACTATTGATAAACACAGATCCAATTATTATTTGAAGATAATACATTGAGAGAAATTTTCCTATAGTTCCAAATTACTCCTAATCCCTCAAATGCACCTACTGACGCATGCATACTACAGCTCTAGTTACCCAGACTTTTACCTAAATTTAAACCATCAAGCTTATTTAGCTTAGTTTCTTGTATTAAAATTATATCTGATTTGAATTTATTAAGATTTTGTTTTAATATTCTTTTCTTGTTAGGGGCATTTAAGCCCCTAACATTCCACGTTGTGATCTTCATGGCTCCTTGGGAAGGCTCTTTCCCTTCCCTTTATTAAAGAGATAGCTGATTTTTTGTTGTTCTTGAACCATTATGTCTACTTCTCTGAGCTCCTTTAATGATTTCCTGCCTCTCTTTGCAAATATTTTCCCACAATTTGGTAATCTATTCCGTTCTATATGCATGGAAATACCTAGCTGATCTAGATTTTCTTGAGCACACTTCGCTATACCATTCTTGGAACTATCATCCTTTTTTAATTCTTTCCCTATGTCCTCATCTTCTATCTCTGATAATAGCTAATCTAGAAATACTAAGTCTTTATCTGCCTCTTCTTCCATAGTTTGAACTATCTCTAAATGATAAACTAGATTAGCCTCCTTTTCAAAAGTTTGCAAATCCCTCTTGAGATCTGAAAATGTGTAGTTCTCCCCTCCTATCTTTAATACCCTTTTTAAGAGTTCTTTTTTTTGAACCAAAATGTCCTCCTCTTCATTCTCAAAATCAAAGAATCTGCAGAGTGCTTCTGATAATTTTTCTATATAATCCTTATCCTCCTTTTTAAAACATCTTGTCTCTAATTCTTTCTGCATATCCTCTTTTTGATTTAAAAAATTCTAAAAATCTTGAATGGGGATATCTTCAGGATCCAATTCTGAAGAATTTTTCAATTTGTCTAAATAGACTCTCTTTGGGGAAGGGGTTTGCCAGAATTTGGTTAACCTCTTCATGGGTTCTTTGTTATTGCTACCATTTACTGATAAGGTTTCTGCCTCTTTACAATCCTCAATAATATTTTTTGATCCATTACCATGTTCTATTGCAACTTCGAACAACAGTTCATGTTCCTTTTCCTCTAATTGATTTAGAGAAGCGACTTGTTCCTCTATGTTAATTTTAGAGTGTGCCTCTACTTTACGCAATGCTTCCTATCTAACTTACTTTTCTTGGACTTTCTATCCTTTTTCCTATGCTTCCTTTCATCCATAATGATACTTTGTAGTCTCTATCTATTTGAGTTTTTATGAGAATCTTTTATAATATTGCATTCTTCTTTTCATTCTAGCTGCCCTCTAAATACCACAGCCTTGTCTGCATCTAAAACCTTACTGAAGTCCTCCTGAGATCCATATTTCTCACTTTTGACTGAATCTAAATCTATGGTCTTTTGACTTGATGCATAATTTGAGCCTGATTCCCCAAAATTTTGCTTAACCCATTTTGATGCCAATTTCTTTTTATAAACCTCTATCAAATGGAGATCAAGATCAAAAGTTCTAGGAAGAAATTTGAAAGAGGAGTTTCTATCATCATCAAGCCTGATGATCTCTGAATTTCTACCCTCATACTTCTAAAATTTTAACTTGTATGTGGATCTATTTGTGATTAATTTCAAGTTTCTAGGGTTTTCATTATTTATATTTTGTTTAATTTGTAGTTTTAGATTGTTACAATTTTCAAAAGAAGCATCAAGACTTACTAGATCTCCTATCACATTTCCTATGTGTCTAATAATTTGCTCATATGATTGGGCTCTAGGGGAAATGAATACAAACAAACCATGTAGATATATTTAGATTTAAACTATCCTCCCTACAATTAGGAATACAATTGAAAAACTTGATCACAGAACCATTGAACATACATTTAGAGATATTTAAAATTTATTGTTTTAATTCAACATCCCAATAAAGCAAAAAGATTAATCTATTAGAATAGATAGAGACACTTACCTGGTGACCACAAAGATCCTCTAACCAATCCATCGACTGATAAAGATCTACATTAGGGCCATTCCAAAAAGTGAAGAGGCCAAAATTTTGACAATTATGCCATCTTTCCTCACTCTCTTTGTTGTTGATAATGAGAAAATTATCCCCATTGTCTTCACAGAGAGGTTTGGATAGTTTAGGGTTAACTCAATTAACCTGAAGATGTAAAGGCTCCCTTCTATGCGACAAGACATAACTGGCCAATAAATGCAGAGAAGCATTATCTCACTGGGGCATAGGTAGAGCATTCCTTGGTAGGAGATCAAAACCCTTTTATTTTAGATAATAGGGATTCAAGTTTTGATTAGCATACTTGGTAGCATTAAACCCAAAAAATTGTCTATCTAAGCTCTCTATTGTATGGATGCTTGGTTCACTTTTCTTCTATGAATCCAATGCTTGGCAATGTGGAAGCTATTTAGCGAGCTGAGAGACTAAAAATATATATGTGTATTTACATGTACATGTATATATATATGTGTTTATGTATACATACATACATATACATATATACTCTATTTTGAATAAAAGAAATTCATTAATAAAAATGAAAAATTCATTCCATTAATATATAATCTTTAACACCTGCTTTGAATCTGTCACTTGATTTAGTCTCTATTTTTGGTGACATAAATATGTCCCTCCCTATGATTTATTGGTTAATAACTCATGAGTCTGTTGTCTTTCTAAAATAAAGATAGTTCTCCTACCTCGTTAGATATTGCTTTGATGATAAAAATAAAATTTTCTTATTCTTTCTTTATATCATTATTAGGACCCATTTGATGGTCATCATAATTGTCATAAAAGACCATAAATTTGGAAAAGACATTCCTTCAGACACACACACACACACACACACACACACACAAAGATATATATATATATATATATATATATATATATATATATATATATATATATATATATATATATATATGTATGTATGTATGTATGTATGTATGTATGTATGTATGTATGTATGTATGTATGTATGTATGTATGTATGTATGTATGTATGTATGTATGTATGTATGTATGTATGTATGTATGTATGTATGTATGTATGTATGTATGTATGTATGTATGTATGTATGTATGTATGTATGTATGTATGTATGTATGTATGTATGTATGTATGTCAAAGCACAAATTTGTCACCTTTCAGCCTAACTTTGTAGATGTGACCAGACCTAATTTTGTCGGATCTATCTTGGCCAGAATGAATCTAGTTGAATCCATGTGGTGTTGGATAAATGCCACATGGCATGTACATGTTAGTGATGTTGCGGCTGAAATCAGTTTGGTCAAATTTGGTCTAGCCAAATCTAGTTTAGTAGGAACCCTAAAAATCATATAAGGTGGGAAAAATGCAATTCGTAGGTCATTTGCATGAAACAAATTTGTTGTGATTATGGAGCATGAGGGGGCTATAGGAGTAATTCAACTGGATTAGGTACGTCAACAATTTCCCCCAAATTTTCAATATGTTTTAAGTTTTATTTTATGTTTTCATAGGTAAAATTTTGGTTTGTAATATGTTTTTTAATGTTTTATGGTTTTAAATAGTTAAGAAAAACTATAATATGATACATCTATGTTTGTAAACAATGTATTAATTTTTGAATAGTGTAATATTAGAGTATTCTTTTAAAATGTTAAATTTTAGTAAACTTTAGACAATATTAGAAAAAATAGATAAATTGTAAGATAATATTTAGAGAAAATATAGAAAATTATTTAGAAAATTTGGAAAATTTAGAAAGTTTAGAAAATATTCAAAAATTTAAATATTTTTCCTTTGTTTTTGTTAGAAAACATTATAAAATGTTAGGTAAAAGTTTAAAAATGTTTGAAATATTTGATAAAAACCAAAAAAGAAAAGAAAAGTACAAAACTTAATCTAGCATAAGTAAAACTCTATCATTGAAGCAAATGAAACTTGTAACTAAAACCCTCAAATTGAACTAAATTAGATGTTGCCTCTTATAGTGAGCCCAATTAAATTCTAACTAAAACCTTAACAATGAACCTAATAAATTATAGCCCTGAGTGGAACTTAACGTTGAATGTAATTATACCACAACATTAAACTTGATCAAACTCTAACTAAAACTTTCACATTGAACCAAATTAGATTCTGACTCCTTTATTGAACCTTAAATCCAAATATGTTGACCTAATGAAACTCTAATTCAAATGTTGGAACCCTTACCTCTCTCTAACTCCTAACCTTGTATCTATATCTCTCTCTGATTCCTAACATTGTTAGTTTATCTCTCTAACTTTCATAACCTCATCTCTGTCAACCTTAACCTTCTCTCTCCAACTTGTAGTTCCTCTCTCTCTCTCTCTCTCTCTCTCTCTCTCTCTCACATATAACCTCTCTCTCTAACCCCATAATCCCTAAACTCATTTCTCACTCTCTCTAACTTACATAACCTCATCTCTCCCAACCCTAACCTCCTCTCTCTCTCTCTAACCTATAGTTCCTCTCTATAACTCCTAATACTTGTCTCTCAAAATTCTAAGCCTCTCTCTAACCCCATAATTCCTAAACTTGTTTCCCTATAACTTACATAACTTCAACTCTTCCAACCCTAACCTCCTCTCTCTCTCTCTCTCTCGCATGCTCACACACACACACCCCATCTCTCTAAACCTTAAATGTCTCTCTAACCCCATAATCCCTAAACTTCTCTCTCTCTCTCTCTCTCTCTCGCACGTATGCACACACACACACACACCCATCTCTCTAAACCTTAAACCTCTCTCTAAACCCATAATCCCTAAACTTCTCTCTCTCTCTCTCTCTCTCTCTCTCTCTCTCTCTCTCTCTCACTCTCACACACACACACACACACACACCTACACCTATAGTTCCTCTCTGTCACTCCTTAACCCCATTTCTCAAAACTCTAAACCACTCTCTCTAACCCCATAATCTCTAAACCTATTTTACTCCCTCTCTAACTTACATAACTTCATCTCTCCCAACCCACTTTTTCCCTCTCTCTCTTTCTCTCTAATTGGAATACTTTAGAATAACTGGGGGGGGGGTGGGTGTGAATCAGTTATCTAAGGTCTAGATGTATAAATAAAACTTTTCATAGCTTAGTGAACCCATAAAACATTTATCATCATGCATGCATCCATAAGATTATGCAATCACTTAAAACTTTGTAGGTTACTACCAAATCAATTTGCAAAAATGTAACACATGAAACATAACTGATTCAACAACACATTTGACAGAATGATTTCCATGGAAACCCAATTTGGGAAAAAACACTAGTAACATGCTACTCTTTTTCACTCTTCTAAATTGATGTCTTGGGAAAGGCCAACCTTGTTAAAGGTTACAATACACACAGTTAAATGTGACTTGATTAAAGGATTCCAATCACCTTGGTAGGAGTGAGCCTTGTTAGAGGACTTGAGACCATTCACTTGGAATGTCACCCAGTTAAAGGATTTAAAAATGACTGTTAGGTCAACCTTAATCCAAAGGATTTACCCTAGATTGATACAATTATTAGAGAGGAAGAGTAAGGCTTGATCTGATAACAACTTACAACTCTATTTGTAGATTACAGATCTTTGTTTCAGTCCTCCATTTTGATTGGTTTTCATACATTTCATCTTTGATAGCATGTTCACCCTTCAAGCATACTCTTAAGCCTTCTTGCTTAACATGCTAATGTAGAGTCTTCTCTTAGGTCACTTGATGGAGCAATTGCCTTGAGTTCTTGTCTTCCTTAGGTTCTCACACATGACAACATTTGCTTCTGAGCAACCATCCCTTTAAATAGGAAATTAAGATCTTCTTTTATTCATTCTCCATCGTCTAATTTAGGGTTAGGAAAGATTAGGTAAGATTCAATGAATCTATCCCATATTTCATATCTCTTCTAGAAACTTCTCCTTCAATCCTCTTTGAATTCATCTCAAAACGGTTTACCATGAATTTTGTGCTATGAGCTCATCAATTTGATCTTCCACATGGTTGACATAATCCAAGAAAACAAACTTGCTAGCTCAAATCCATTGAATTCTTGATCTTTCTAATAATATAGCCACTCGGCATTAACTTTCTTCTAATGCTTAGCACACACTGTGTTGCACGACATCCTCTATAAGATCACTCAACATGAACTAAAGTTTACTAGTGTTGGGCATCAATAAACTTTACTCAACATGCAATTTTTTCTCAGCATACACTAGAATAGACTTTTAGTTAGCTCTAACTAATTTTCTTCTCAGCTCACACTAACTTTACTTGGCACCTACTATCCACTTGGTCAAGCTTTGTAGACAAACTTTGTTTCACTTGTTCTCTTGAACTTGGTTAGTGTAACCAACCTTTGCAACCTTAAGTAGATTATCAATGCACTGTGATATCATTGTCTTAGCTAATTCTTATGCTCCTTTACATATCATAACTCAACCTTTCCTCTAGGTGCTACTGTTACATCTTTTGATCAAATCCTCTTCATCAATGAAATAAGTGATGGTACTTAAATTATATAAGTAGTTGTCTTAATAGCAAAAAGTAGGTTCGTCTTCAATAACAAAATAATGATTAAAATATATTGATCATACTTGTATCAATCTGTTCTTAACAATTACCTTCCCAAACATCTCACTCACACATGCACACACTCATGCGCGCACGCGCACACACACACACACACACACAACACAACCTATCTCTCTCTAACCCCATAATCCCTAAAAAATTTCCTTACTCTCTCTAACTTACATAACCCAATCTCTCCCAACCCTAACCTCTCTCTCTCTCTCTCTCTCTCTCTCTCTCTCTCTCTAACCTATAGTTCCTCTCTCTAACTCCTAAGCCCCATAACTCTAAACCCTAAACCTCTCTCTAACCCCATAATTCCTAAAACTTGTTTCTCCCTCTCTCTAACTTACATAACCTCATTTTTTCCAACCCTAACCTCCTCTCTCTCTCTCTCTAACCTATAGTTCCTCTCTCTAACTCCTAAACCCCATGTCTCTAAATCCTAAACCTATCGCTAACCCCATAATCCCTAAACCTCTCTCTCTCTCTCTCTCTCTCTCACACACACACACACACACACAACCTCATCTCTCCCAACCCTAACCTCCCCTCTCTATCTAATCTATAGTTCCTCCCTCTATCTCCTAAATGCCATCTCTCAAAACCCTAAACCTCTCTCTAATCCCTTAACCTATCTCTAACTCCAAACCCTATATCTTAAATCATGATTAGGTTTTCAAGTATGACTACGTTGATTTGTATTTATTGTTATCTAAATGTTATTTGTATCTATTACTATAATCCAAATGTAATGTAGTTAACATTTCTTTATATGTTGTACATTAGGTTTGTTTAGCAAGATACATTTAGTGTATTTTGATTAAATTAGTTTTTAAAATAATGTGTATATGTATATATATGCATGTGTAGATCTCCATTATCAACTATCATATTTTGTTCATTTATATGACATCTGGTGGTAGTGATTCTGGAGAGTCCAATGTACATGGTTGTCCTCATAGTGGGTCATTACGTAGATCCACTAATAGTATCTAGGAAGGAAGACACTTTTCACTGAGACTATTCAATGCTTACAAAGTGCACTTGATATTATTGATCAGAGCTTACAAGCTTAACCTACCCTACAACATAGGCATATGATTTCCATTAGAGATGATTTGATCAGGGTGATGCACACTATTTAGGGTTTTAACCCTTATGATAGTCTCATTTTGGACACATTTTATAGTGCTCTATCCTATAGTGTTAGTGGTGGTTTGAGTTGGAAGGAGATAGATGAGATGGTGTCAGTGGAGAGTATGAAGAGCATGTTCCCATATTATCGATCGTTCAAAATTATCAGAGGGTACCATGCTATGAGGTGTAGTGATCCATTGGTGGCTCCTTTCACATATCCTTGTTGGTTGGTTGCACATCACATGTGGCCCCAAAAGGATGATTTCCCCTTATATTTCTACAAATAATTGTTTGCAAAATTTTATCTACATTGTGATGTTGATTACATCAATATCCCTAGGCATGTTGAGCAGGGTTAAGGTAGGTTCTCAAATAAGTTTAAACACTCTAATCTCATTAATAAATGGGTATTGATCGATGCAAACCTTTTGGTGATGCCAAAACTTTTGGAGTTAGTTGTGGTTGGAGATAGAGTGGTGAATGATACATGTAGATATGTGTATGAGAGAGCATTACCACTACTGTTTTCCAATTGCATGAGATGTCTACTAATCAAGTGCATAGATACATGACACACTCACAATCTTCATCTACAGGTGGTCACGATGTTGGATCATCTTCATCTGATGATATGTATCATGAGGTTGACATCACATCTCTAGTAGACATCTTCATGGAGTCTTCAGTAGACCATTTGAGGGCCCTATGAGTACATATTTATCAATTGATCTTCTTTCAACCTATCAAGTTATTTAGTTGTTGACTAGACAACATAGTGTAGTGCCATCATATGTGATTGCTATCATCAATAATAAATCAGAGGCATAGGGTGGTCAAGGGCAAGAGGACATACATGTTGCATATACAACTTCATCACATACCATAGTGGGGAAGGATGCATCCCCCCATACCATGGAAAGTTCTTACCCACTATAGTGATCATTATTCACATATATGCTCATGGATCCTATGCTTGACATCCCAAATATGACCTTTAGTGATACATACCGTATCTTTTGAAAAGACCTTAGGAACTAATTAGCATTCCAAGTACCCTTTATTGATTTTGTTATATCCCCAAAAGGGAAAGTGTTGAAGCCATTTACAAGCCTTCCAAAACTAGATTGTTATATAGGCCTAATTTTCCCAATTAGGTCACCTTAATAAAGGAAGTACCAAAAATCTAGTGAGAAAGACCAAACCAATGCATCCAACAATTAGGATAGGACAAGGGAAGCTAGATTCCAAAATTTCACTTACTAGTTCAAACCCCAAGGCATGCAAATTAGCAAATTCCATAATGCAGTAGAGTTGTCACATGGCAATGCCAACTCATTTGTGCAAATTTCATAAAATAGACCAAATGCATAAGATAATCTTGTCAAAACTTAAGAGACAAGGTAACAATCAAACCCCCTATAGACTTGAGTCCTTATCAATCCAAAATCATGACAAGAGGAACATCATTAACAAAACAAAAAGCAAAAAGGGGTATGATTTCCTTAGTAATATTTGTGTGTTTCAATATGAAATAAACAAAGGATATAACCACAAGTTAGGGTTCTTCATAGAATATTGTCTAAGCCATGTGCCAGTTATAACTTCCACACTGACATGGTACTCTAAACCTTTACCATCTATAACCGAGTGATCCAATTTTTCTTTGGCTTGAACACAATGACACAAATAATAATATGCCCCTTCTTCATTGTCTTTAGGTGCAATAATAGCAAAAACATGGCCTACAGTGAAAAATGTACAAAATGTGGTCATTAATTCAAAAAATACTAAGGTAAAAGTTATAAAGTTACATATTGAAATTAGAAATATATATAAATATATATATTACTAGGTTGCACTAGATCAGAACAGAAATCAAAGTCAATAGATGAATCCATCTATACCATTTCCAGTGCTTGTGGGGGACGATAGGTGTCAATTGTGTCCAAAACCTGTATATCGCATTTGTCCACCCATTCAGTCAACTCACAGTCATCCCAATTTTTCTCTGCACATGATGGACAATAGCATGCCATTTTTTGTGTGTGGATACTCCATGAACCTGCATTAGAGCTTCTAAAAGAGTGCAACTCACTAGATCCTATTAGCGTGCAACAATCCTGATATGGTGCAATGTTAGTATTATCTATCAAGCAAAAAAATTTACGAACCGTAGACTCACCTTCCTTACCTAGACCCATTGTAGTGTTACACCACTGGACAATGGGTTTTGCATTTGTTAATATTGCTCTATCTTTGTACTTTAGTTCTTTACGAGCTAAGGATCTTTTGATGCATGCACCTACACCATCATGCTCTCCCTTTCCATGGCTAGTCTCTGTGAAACTCCACATATATTGAATTCTATATAGTCTATGCATCCTGCTCAACCAATAGAACATCTGTGCATTCTTGAATTGAGATGCACAATTGTCTAACCAAATAATGTGATGATGATATGTGATACCCATATTAGCCAAATCTCCATAAAATAGTTGAAAACAACCCTATACAAACTCTATAGAATGTGATTGATCATTGCTGATGTAAAAGTGGTACTCTCTCAAAATCTTCCTGTCATCCTTTGTACTTGTAGGTGAATATATAAATGTTATGTGAACAAATATGGAAACCTATTGAGAAGTATAATACTTTACTTGCACCTCATTTTGTCGTTGTAGTGTGTAGTTCTCTGCAAAATCTATAACCGAAACAATGGTATCTAGTGGAAATGTATCATTGCACAACTTGAGTTGCAAATCCAACCATCAAGCTCAATGTGTATGCCTTACATACTCATAAATAATATTTTCATGAAAATCCTTCATGAACTCATACACTAGAATCTTTTCAATGACTAAATCACATCTTTTGGCCTATTTTCTATCTTTTAGAGCATATGTTAGATTTTTAAATTTTCTATAATCTACTATTTCATTTTCAATTGCATGTGTACTATCCATATGTTGACAAGTTGATAGAAGTTACAAAAAACTACAAAATAAGCATGTACCATCCAAGCATGATGTCTTGTAAAATTGTTGGTCATCCCCTAGTTCACATGAAATTTTGGATATGAATTCCCTTGAAGATCTTGGTGGCTCATTCATGTCACAATCCTGCAAAACAAACTTAGAATGCAAAAACACACATATATGCCTAAAAATATCAAAATGGTTAGAAAATTCAATATGTATCCTACAACAACAAGTTGTGCATGCATGATTTATCTTGACATAAAAAGGTTTACCCATCTTAAAAAATCTTTGACTTATTTGAATTTGAGGATGCATACCAACAAATTTTGCAAAAAATTGTGTCTGAGCTGAGTCCAAAAAATGATTCTCATATGGGTCATGATTTTGGCTACCAATCCTCCTTCTTACAACATCTCTTTGATTAGGGGAAACATGTGTGTTATATTTTCAAGAATCTTTGATCAATGATTTGAAAGCTTCACTAATTTATTTATCCTTTCGTAGTAGTCTACTGCTAAATGTCCATAACTCATTTTTTGTTGGATCTTACAATCTCTTATGCCTTAGCATGGATCTCTTTAGAGTACCTCTACCAATTTTTAATGTTTTTCTTGTCTTTCTCCTGAGTCAAGCTTTCTTCATTTAGCTACTTACTATTGTCAATGTAAGTACTCGTCTTGTGATATTACTATCTTTGGTGCATGATTTAGAACCCACTTTGTCATAAGCACTCATTAGATTCTTTACAATATTTTTTTCATTTGAATCATCCATCGTTCTTAGCCCAAGAATCTTCATGATAGGCCTCAATTTAAATTTTTTCATCATGTCAACAAATAACTGGCATTGACCTATAATATTTAATTCTTCAAAAAATAATCTTCACATATGATTAAATTTTTTTTTGACAAGTATGCTTGCTAATCTTGTTAGGCATTGATTTCAAAATGTTAGTATCAATATCAATCAAATATTTTGGTCTTCTAAAACAATTTTTAGGTGTTATAATTTCTTCCATTCCCTCAACATTTTGAACATCAACATAAGGTTAAGTGTATTGTGTACCTTGAACCAAAGGTGATGTGTCTTGGCAATAAGATGCAAAAAATGGAATATCACCTACTTGATGTGTTGATGTTGTGCCTTCAATATGACATGATGGAGTGTGTACATCGTCAGATCTACAAATTAATGTCTCTTCAACGTGAGAGGATGGTGTGACTCCAACATTCAAAGATGGTGTAGCTTCACAATTCAATTGTCTTCTTGAGCATAATAGTCTCATTCATTCTCTTTGTCTTTCCAATTCTTCCTCTAAGTTGGTTCTTTGTATCGGTGGTTCTTGATCCTCTTCAAAAGTCAATTCTTCATTATTGCCTTGCAATTTTCTTTGTTCACATAGTAATTTCATCTTATCTCTTTTAATTCCCAAATCTCTCTCCCTATCTTCATTTGTTTGAGTTTTTGGTTTCTTCCTTGGCATGATGATGATTTCTACATGTCAAATTATTCAAACATCTGAATTACTTACAATGTGTAAATTACAAATCTTTCAAATACATATAAAAATTACAATTATTTGAATGAATACACAATATATATATAAAAACTTGTCAAATTTCTAACCATTTCAAAATAACATTTCATTCAAACATACAAATTTCAAAGAATTCACTATATATTGAACAACATGTCAAATTATAATCAAATATGTATCTATATATCAACAAACAATATTTAAAAAGGATTGCACTAACCTTTTCTATACAAAGAATATTCAAAAAGACTTCAACTCATGTATTCAATGATTGAGTTTGGTGTTTGCTAGCTTTAAAAAGTCTTCAAATAGTGTTTGCTATGTCAAAACCCGTGTTTTCTATCAAAACAACTGAATGCACAACAGACCAAAAGCAGAGAATGGATGAAATGAGATCCAAACTTTCTTTTTTACCATTTTTAGGTGATTTGACATAGTGTGTATTCACTATAGTGCATACACACTATGTCAAAACACATCTCTCCCTATTCCATCATCCCCCATCCCCTACTCTCTCTCTCCTTTCCTATCCCCTACTCTCTTTGTCTCTCTCTCCTCTCGCATCCCCTACTCTCTGTCCCACACACTCCCATCCCCCCTCTCTCAGGCTACTCTCTCTCCCATCCCTTACTCTCTCTCTCTCTCTCTCTCTCTCTCTCTCTCCCCCATCCCCTACTCTCTCTCTCTCTCTCTCTCACTCTCCCTCTCCCACTGCCTACTCTCTCTCTCCCTCTCCATCACCTACTCTCTCTCACCCTCTCTCCTCTTCCATCCCCTATTCTCTAGATCTCTCACACACACTCCCATCCCCCCTCTCTCTCCCTCTCCCACTCCCTCTCCCACTACCTAATATTTCTCTCTCTCACTCTCTCCCTCCCCCTCTCTACTCTCTCTCTCCCATCCCGTACTCTCACTCTCTCTCCCATCCCCCTACTCTCTCTCACACTCTCTCCCATCCCTTACTCTCACTCTCTCTCTCTGCCACCTCCTAATCTCTCTCACTCTTTCCCATCCCCTACTCTCTCTCTTACACACACTCCCATCCCCCTCTCTCTCCCTCTCCCACTCCCTCTCCCACCACCTAGTCTCTCTCTCTACTCTCTCTCCCCCCTCTCCCACCACCTACTCTCTCTCTCACTCTCACTCTCACTCTCTCTCTCTCACTCCCTCTCTCCCTATCTACTCTCTCTCTGCCACCCCCTACTCTCTCTCACATTTTCACACTCTCTCCCATCCCCTACTCTCTCTCTTACACGCATTTCTATCCACCCTCTCTCTCCATCTCCCACTCCCTATCCCATCCCCTTCTCTCTCTCAAGCTACCCTCTCTCTCCCCCCTCTCCCATTTCCTTCTCTATCTCTTTCACAGACATGCACTCCCATCCCCCTCTCTCTCGCTCTCCCTCTCCCACTCCGCCTCCCACCACCTACTCTCTCTCTCCCCATTCCCCTACTCTCAATCTCTCTCCCACCCTATACTCTCTTCGCCACCCCTACTCTCTCACACTTCCTCTCTCTCCCATCCCCTACTCTCTCTCTTTCCCCCCCCTCTCCCATCCCCTACTCTCTCTCTCACTCTCCCTCTCCCACTGCCTACACTCTCTCTCCTTTTCCCACTGCCTATTCTCTTACACCCTCTCTCTCCTCTCCCATCCCCTACTCTCTAGATCTCTCACACACACTCCCATCCCCCCTCTCTCTCTCCCTCTCCCACTCCCTCTCCTATTGCCTATTATCTCTCTCTCTCTCTCACTCTCTCCCTCTCTACTCTCTCTCTCCCATCCCCTACTCTCTCTCACACTCTCTCCCATACCCTACTCTCACTCTCCCTCCCATCTCATTCTCTCTCTACCACCTCGTACTCTCTCACACACTCTCCCATCCCTTACTCTCTCTCTTGCACACACTTCCAACCCCCCTCTCTCTCCCTCTCCCACTCCCTCTCCCACCACCTAGTCTCTCTCTCTCATCCCCTACTCTCTCTCTTACACACACTGCTACCCCCCTCTCTCTCCCTCTCCCACTCCCTCTCCCACCACCTAGTCTCGCTCTCCCATCTGCTACTCTCTCTCTTTATCTCTCTCTACTCTCTCTCCTCTCTCCCATCGCCTACTCTCTCTCTCTCTCACTCTCACTCTCACTCTCTCTCTCTCTCACTCTTACTCTCTCGCTCTCTACTCTCTCTCTCTACACCCCCCTACTCTCTCTCACATTTTCACACTCTCTCCCATCCCCTACTCTCTCTCTCTCTCACACATTTCCATCCCCTATCTCTCTCTCTCATACACACAGATTTTCATCCCCACTCTCTCTCCCATCACCTACTCTCTCTCTCCTATCCCCTACTCTCTCTCTCTTCCCCCTCTCCCATTCCCTACTCTCTCTCTCACACACACTCCCATCCTCCTCTCTCTGACTCTCCCTCTCCCACTCTATCTCCCACCACCTACTCTATCTCTCTCGCATCCCCTACTCTCAATCTCTCTCTCCCACCTTGTACTCTCTCTACCACCCCTACTCTCTCTCATACATGCTCTCTCTCCCATCCCCTACTCTCTCTCTTACACACATTCCCATTGCCCCCCCCCCTCTCTCTCCCTCTCCCATCACCTACTCTCTCTCTCTCTCATCCCCTACTCTATCTCTCTTACACACACTTACATTCCACCTCTATCTCCCACCGCATGTTGTCTCTCTCTCTCTCTCACTCTCTCCCTCTCTACTCTCTCTCTCCCATCCCCTACTCTCTCTCACACTCTCACACTCTCTCCCATCCCCTACTCTCTCTTACACACACTCCCATCCCCCCTCTCTCTCCCTCTCCCACTCCATCTCCCACTACCTACTCTCTTTCTCTCCCATCCCCTACTCTCTCTCTATCTCTCTCTCCCCTCTCCCATTTCCTACTCTCTCTCTCTTTCACACACACACCCATCCCCTACTCTATCTTTCACTCGCTCTCCCTCTCCCACTCCCTCTCCTACCACCTACTCTCACTCCCACTCTCACTCTCACTCTCCCTCTCTCACTCTCACTCTCTCCCTCTCTACTCTCTCTCTGCTACCCCCTACTCTTTCTCACATTTTCACACTCTCTCTTTTACATACATCTCCATCTTCCCTCTCTCTCCCTCTCCCACTGCCTACTCTCTCTCTCCCATCCCCTACTCTCTCTTGAGCTACTCTCTCTCCCCCTCTCCCATTCCCTACTCTCTCTTTCACACACATGCACTCCCATCCTCCTCTCTCTCGCTCTCCATCTCCCACTCTATCTCCCATTAACTACTCTCTCTCCCCCATCCCCTACTCTCTCTCTCTCTCTCTCTCTCTCTCTCTCATCTTGTACTCTCTCTCTCCCCATCCCCTACTCTCAATCTCTCTCTCCCATCCTATACTCTCTCTCTTCCACCCCTACTCTCTCACACACTTCCTCTCTCTCCCATCCCATACTCTCTCTTACACACATTCCCATTGACCCCCTCTCTCTCCCTCTCCCACCGCCTACTCCCTTTCTCCCATCCCCTACTTTCTCTCTCTCCCCTCTCCCATCTCCTACTCTCTCTCTCTTTGAAATACACCACACACTCCCATCCCCCTCTCTCTCTCTCTCTCCTCTCTCATCCCCTACTCTCTAGATCTCTCACACACACTCCCATCCCCCCTATCTCTCCCTCTTCCACTTCTTATTGTCTCTCTCTCTTACTCTCTCCTTCTCTACTCTGTCTCCCTTATCCCCTGCTCTCTCTCTTCCCTCTCCCATCCCCTACTTTCTCTCTCTTCCACCCCTGCTCTCTCTCACTCTCTCCCCCATGCTCTACTTACTCTCTCTCTCTCTCTCTCTCTCTCTCTCTCTCTCTCTCTCTCTCACACACACACACACACACACACACACACACTCCCATCCTCCTCCTCTCTCTCCCTCTCTCCCTCTCTCCCTCTCTCACTCCCTCTGCCACTACCTAATCTCTTTCTACCATCCTGTACTCTCCTTGTCACCCCTACTCACTCTCTCACACTTCCTCTCTCTCCCATCCCCTACTCCCAATCTCTCTCTTTGCCACCCCTACTCTCTCTCACACTTCCTCTCTCTCCCATCTCGTACTCTCTCTACCACCCCTACTCTCTCTCACTTCCTCTCTCTCTCATCCCCTACTCTCTCTCTCCTCTCTCCCATCCCCTACTTTCTCTCTATCTATCTCTCTCTCACACACACACACACATAGCCATCCCCCCCTTTCTCTTTCTCTTGTTTTACATCTCTTCTTCCTTCTTTATGCACTAATTAGGTCTCAATAGTGTGTATGCACTATAGCACACACACACTATTGAGATTCAAATTCAAAAGCCTTGAATAGTGTGTCTACGCTATAGCACCCACGTGTTATTCAAAGTTCTGCATTAAAACCAAGCCTAAGGCTTGGTTTTGCCTTGGAGATCCAACGTAGAGGTTTGGAGTTTATAAATAGGTCTGAGATGTGTTTTGTTGCATGCATACAAAAAATGATTGATTTTTCTTGTGTGTTCTCCTTCAGGATTCTTTATGGTTGGGCATCGATAAGATCAGCTTACATGACATTGTAGGTCTCTATTTTAGCTATATAACCATATAATTTATTTTTAATTTGAACTATTTCAAGCCTTTCATCTATAATTTCTTTTGAATGTATGTACATTTTTTTATCAAAAGCCACCATGTACTAATTGAGCTGTAGATTTTAGCTCGTTCATCAAATTTTGCAAGAACTTAGTTTTTTTAAAACTAGACTCCATTCTACACACTTTGAAAAAAACAAGTTTTGATTTTAGATTAGTTTTCAATTATTTCTAGGGGAAGCACACAAAAATTTTATGTTTTTGGGATGTGTCTAGTTAAAAAATTTATTAAAAAAAAATACACATTATAAAATTACCCAAAAAAATTGGGATAAATTACATAGTGTTAAGTAACTTTTGACCAGAGCGATTAAAGAATTTCAAAAAAAAAGTTAAAATTTTAAGAGGGCCACACTTTGTATTGTGTTATATTTTTTTGGAATAAACAGTACCACTATTTGTGGCCTCCTTTTTTGATGACCTAAAACTAAATCATTTTGGAAAAAAATTAATAGTTTAGAAACTAGATTCAAAGGACTATGACTTTTATTTTTGTCATATCTTGAAATTTTGAGCATAACTATCTTCAAATTCTTGTTGAAGTTTAGAAATTGCTGATTTCAAGATAGAGGTTTCCACTTATACCCCCCTTTTGGCAACCCCCCAGTTCTTTTCAATGTTCTCATCTAGCAAATTTCTCCTTTTTATCTATCTTTGAATTGTTCTTCTAGATAGATTGAGAAATTCAAAAATTGCTTGAACTTGTTTTTTCTATGACAAATATTTTTTAGTAATCATAGTCATCAATGTTCTTCATGCAACACTTAAATTAGCCACTCAACTTCTGTTATCAATAGCATTTACTACATCTATAAAATTCTTAACTATTGTTTCCTTGACATTATCTTCAGAGCTTTTCTTATTGTTCACGCCTAGCAACTCCAGAACATGGCTCATTTCTCTTTTCTTAAATAATATGGCAAATAATTGTGCTTTACCAATCAAATATTTATTTTCAAAAAATTGCTTCCACATATTTTTTGAATATACTTTGATTGTACTTTCAAGCATCACATGTTCAAATGATTCAATTTCTCTGAAAAGATATTCTTCGTCCATCTCCATCAAAATTTTCAATCCTAAAGCATATTTTCCAATTTTTGTACTACTTTCTAAAACTTCAATATGATCTTCTTCAACTTAAATCAATGGATCTTCAATTGGTGGCTCTATATTATGTTCTCTTCATCCTTTCTTCTGGTCATCTCTTACTCAATCATATCTTTTTTTCTCTTTTTGCTTTATTCCCTATTGCACAAAAACTTAAAGAGAGAGCTTCAAATCACCTACATACAAAAGACTTACAAATTCAACTGAATAAATAATAGTAGATCACAAACAATTTAGAAAAAGATTTCAAGTTTAGAAGCTTATTATATATGACAATCTGTAATACTATAAAATCTTAAGACAACTAGTTGCATTAAAGTGTTTTCTAAATTTAGATTAAATTAAATTATTAAATATATTAAATAATTTAACTATTTGATAATTTTAATAGTTTTTATAATTCTTTAAAATAATTAAATTAAATATAATAATTGATTTAAGTCCAATAAAATAATAAATTTAAAATTTAAAAAAAAATTAATTAATTGATTTCAATACACAAATAATTGAAAAACCTAATTTCTAAATTTTCTACAATTAATTTTTTTTTTTTAATAATTTTTAAAAAAGTATAAATGTAAATTTGAATAAAATATACAACTAAAAAATTAAACTTTACTTTTAAAATTAAAAAACTTATTTTATTATTTCAAACAAAGAAAACCTTATGGTTGGTGCATGCTACCTTGTGCATGTGATTTTGCATGTCGGTCAGTTAGGCCGAGTCCAATCCGATCGAATCCTCTTCAATCGGATTCAATCTAGCTAGAAAATTGTCTATTTGTCATCCTATGTGGCATTTTTTAAAAATTACACTTTAGAGGCCAATTTCAACATCAAAATTAAGGTTTCAAAAAAAATTAAAATACCACTAAATAGATCTTGTAGTCAAAATTATGCACATATAATTTTTTTGATAGGTGACTCAATATCGTTTACAATAATTACAAAATAATGCAAATATTTCAACATTGAAGACGATGCACATTAAGAAAAATATAAAAATTAGTAAATGATACCAAAAAAAATTAAAATGATGAATTGTTCTAGAGGAGAGAGGTCTCTTCAATAATATATAATATTTTTAACGATTAACATGGATTTACTAGGGTAAATATGATGGAAATGAAAAAATATTAAATTATGAAAAGTTCAACTTATAATATAGCTATAATAGAGAAAATATACAATTCTTTTAATCTTTCTTTTTTATCGTTCTAAATACATATGTCGTCAACAACATACTTCAAATTTAGATGGAAAAATATTTATTTGTAGTTATTTTTGTGATGGGAACTATAACCCCTGATTTTTTTACACTGTCAAAAAATGTCATTGAAAATTATAAAAACATACTATTTTTATTTTTTAATTATTTTTATAAATAACACATAGAAACTTCATCCATTTATATGCATTTCATCAATTTACACCAACTTAAAACTCAAAACAGAAATACAACTTTTACATTTTTTAAAGTTTAACATTTCTTTTTATGTCGACATTTTCTTTTATAAAAAGGTGACACATGTTTATACTTTTACACGTACATATATATCCGTCCCACTAACACTTCGACAAATTCTCAATGAAATCTGGGAGTTAAGGATTCATCAATGAAAGAAGTTTGTTCGAAGGTGGTTTTATTTGTAATTGGAGAAAGAATAAGGGATCGACATGATTGAGCCTCCACAGAAATGGGATATGCACGATATCAGCCAGTCTAGCTTTACATGATGTTCGATGAATCAAGCTCCAGGTATCATTCATGGGTCACTGGTAAAACATATCTGAAGACTCTTTTTGGAGTATGAGACACCTTTCAAATTGCCGACAATAGTACTCAGTAAACCAAAATGAAAGCGCACTCAAGCATCTGGTAAAAATAACATTTTGAGGAATTGTATCAAGGTCAATTCATCAAGCCCAATCTCGATATTTAAATGAAACCATAGAACTCCCATGGGAAATCTCCAGCTTGGATAACATAGGATGTTCTCTGTCTTGGCAGTTGCGAAACATTTACACTGTAGTAGAAAGTTAGCTGAAATACTTATAAGGAGCAGTTGAGATGGACAGTGATTGACTGGTTGGTTTGTATTGGACACATGCAGAAATTTCTCCTTGGTCTGTGCTGGGCAGCTGGTCTGTGCCGACCATATTTGAAATAATTAATTTATTTCAACAATTCCAAATCACAATTTGCAGGAATGATCCCGCGTTCTTCCAGATGGTTATCCACTCACCCATGTGGTTATCCACTCACCTATGTTATGTAATATCGGTTGCTTTGCTTCCTTTTATATTCCCTGATCGTATTTGTATGTCACTTACAGCCAACTTCCTATTGCATCGGGTGCGACTCCTTGTCAATGTATGTACTACTAAACTCCTGATGTGATTGGTCTGGTCTGTTACTAACAAATGGTCTATTACATAATCTCAGGTTCAAGTCTTTGACACAGTATTTCTTATGCTATCATGTGTGTTGAAATAGATTATTTCAGAAGATCTTCCTCTATCAAAATCGTTGATGACATTGACTTCCAACCGCTAGGTGCAAGTAAATATGGACACGGGCAAGATGGTTGATACCTTAAATCCAAAAAAAAATTTTAAAAAATCTTTATGTTGCATACATAGATATCAAATGTCCTCGACAAATAGATCTCTACATTTCACATTATACATTTGCAACCTGGCCAGGATATCATGTTGAGTAACATGGATCATTTTCTACAAATATACTAACATTGTCATTCTAATTGATGTGTTCCAAATGCAGATTTGAATCTTGTATAAATATAAGAAAAATAGACATGTCTTTAAGATTTAATCATCAAAAAATTAATACATTAAAAATAATAATTTTTATATATGTAACATGAAATAGGAAATGATGATTTACCAATAACAATAATGTATCTCAGATACTTCAACAAGATATAGAGAAGAGGCATGGTGCATGTCATTTTTTTATAACAAGTGTAAGAACAATATAGCTCTATTCCATGAAAGGGCAAAATTTTACAATGTATATACGAATATATTTCCCAAAATTAATTTATTATTTACTGCATTATAGATAGGAAAAAGCAATAAGAAATTTTGGAAAGGTATGATTGCCCAATATATATCCAAATTCCACATCCTTTACCTCCAATTTCGAAAAGAAAATGGACCTCAATCAAAACATAAATGATGGAAAAGCTTTATCAGATGCTATATCTCAAATATCCAAGTAGAGCAAATACAAAGAAAGCAAATACTTAAAGAAGGTGAATTGTTTGATAGGATGCCTCAAAAATATTTTGTCTAACCTACAAGATTGCAGAATATGTACGGAAGAGGTTTGTTGAAATTATTTACCAAGTTTTTAAAAATTCCATACTTGACAATCTTGGTGACAACCTCCTCGGACTATGTCTAGATGGAAGCTTTGGAGTAGGGTATTGCCATTTGTTAAGTATCCTGAATTTTTTTTTTGTTTGCAACATGGTGATGATGAAGCGAAACAATTTTCTCGAAACTGTTTCCCCTGAAATGTTTTCTACTTGATATGTAGAGTATTCAGTCTAGGTTGGTCGATTGCACTCTGTATTTATCATTAAAATTTTAGATTCAATTGACAAAGAATTCTCGTCGAATATTCAAAGGTGAGATGATGATGCTAAGGAGGTTGAGTAGATACGACCTTATGGAGGTTGAGTAGATACGACCTTATGGACAAGAGCCAAAAACAAGAACACATTTTTTTCTCGCATTGATAATTGAGAATTTCTTGGGGTGTTGTTTGCAGGCCCTTGTCTTCAAGTCTTTCATGGCTTAGTCCATCCACCATGCTCACTTCCTTACCAGGAATTGCCACAGTTGGTAATGGAATGTGTTTTCTCTTCTATTGTTGCTTTCTTTTTTTACAACTACAATTGTGTGACTAGTTGATAGAATTTTATGATTATTGGTATCATAAGTGTTTCTATCTCTGCATCTCTGCACGTAAAACAAGGTCTGAAAGAAAATATAATTATTTGCTTATAAAGATGAGAGATCAATAGATTAAAAATAGATCTATATTTTTATTTCGTTCAAAGTAGTTCAGTACTTGGTGCAGGCGGACACAACATAATCAAGCCAAGCAAGGGTCTTAAAAATTTCCCAAAATTTTATGTAGTTGCCACATACGAATCTCCTCTGTAGCTTCTAAATCCATAGCTCCATAATTTCAACTTCAAATTACGCACAATGAAAGGATTAGATTATCTATCGTTATATACACACTATGCATATGTTTAATTTTACTCCCAAATCAATACCAACTACTTTTTCTGTCCATCAGCAAATAATTAGTTCTAATCTTCACATTGAGTTTTGTTGGTAAACAGATTTGTTACTGTAATAGTTGCTTTTGACACTGAACCTATTCGTCGTGTGAACAGTGACAACCGTGCCAACAGTTGGAGAGATTGCAACCAATCAGTACCAAATTACAACCTTCCTCTGCATTTGAGAGGGGCAGTTCCCTCGTATGATGGGTATATTTGATTTTTCAACATAAATGAATTAAAACTTTAAAAGATAGAGAGAAAGCTATTGATGATGAATGCACCACACGACTTCACAACTTTCTTGGACTAACTTAAACCGCTAATAACAACAATCAAGATCTATACTTGAGAATTACCACTAGCACAATGGTGATCGAAAGATTCATAAACATATGCATAATACCATGAAAATGCTTACTGCAAAGAGAATCAACATTTTTAACAATTTAGACTTTGAAAGAAGAGAACTCAAATTGCATGTCCCTTTATTTTCTTGCACCAAGAACCTAAGAGGAATTTTTAATTACAAAGATAAAATTTGTACACACTTTCCAAATATTATCTTATCACCAAAATTCTAATATGAGTGTTCTCCTATTCCAAAGTCCGAAAAAGTCCCCTTTACAAAGCCAAAATGGTCCCTTATATAGACACCGAGGTTAAGAATTACTCTTTCATGGTTAATAACTACTTCCAAAATACATGATTTTGGAGAGGTTAATTAACCTTACAAAAATTAACCCTAAATGACTAAGATCACTAATTGAAATGTACAGCTTGAAACATGTCTCCAAAAGGTTGAATCATTGATTTGGCAAGTTATTTGATGTAGACTCTTCTCATAATCTTCACCATAGTTCGACATATTGAATATTGACATAGAAACAATCATTGACAACATCTCTTTTCAAACCACTTCATCTCTTTTATTACGATATTATAGCAATACAAACATGCATTGGTTTCTCATGATGCTAACATACTGTATTGAAACTTTATCATTACCAAAGAGAAGAATGTGGTAATTATCATTTTGCATCTTGTTCTCATCACGCCAATGGTTGATGAGACAGTTGAACCCTTTCAATGATAAAATTCTATAGAATGTGTCATGGGAACTTTTAGTCAAAACATCTTATGTGCGGTGCCTCTGATTCTCAGCGAGGTCCGTAGCTTCCCAAGGCACATACAAATTTAAGCATCCTCATTTGTTTAAGCTTCCAAGTCCACCACCATATGTGCTTCATAACAATTTGGCATTCCATCTCATTTGATTGATTGGAGGCCACCAATATTCACCGTGTGTTTCACCCATTAAGTCATGTGCTTGTGAATGCTCTCGCGATCTACACTTATGGTTCCCTTAATAGTGAAATTCCCCAAGATGCTCGATGGAATCCCTTTGGTTCTTAGTCATCATTGACTCTATATTCATATTTTCCATCCCTTCATACCAATGATGGCAATTAATCCAACCGCCCAATTTTATTGCATAAATGATTTTGAACTCTTGTTGAGATACCACAGCAATGGATGATGTGGGGTGTCAAGATCTGGCACTATGATATTCAATAGAATTCCGTTTTACATAAGCTTAGAAAATGCCTGAACATCCCATTTGTGCATGGTGTGCAATGATCATATTCCCTCCTTCAGATGAAACTTGCATTATATCAAACGGATGGCATACTTCATGTCTTGATTTTGAGGTGTTCTTTCAAAAATTGAACTATAGTGTCGTAAATATTTCTTCAAACAATCCCTTTGCATATCAGGTAATACTTGCAATCCATGAGATGACATCTGGTGGTAGTTGTGGCATTGAAATGCCTTATGCGGATTGGAGATGACCATTATCTCCTTGGTTATGGTTGAATTGATCAATGGACATTATATCAAACAGTTCCCATGCTTTGTTATCGTTACACCAGTACCATTCTGAATGGTGCAGCTAGAAAATGAAGGAAAGTTGCTCACAAAAACCATTTGCCTTGTCTACGATCAATTTGAGGATGGAGAATTTAGATCAAATGGCTCTCGTGCCTAATCTGTTTTTGCAATGGTCGTTGATTTTCATGCATTCGAGCTGAAAAATGAAGGGAGATTGGTCAAACAGTTCACATGTTTTGTCATTCCTCCTATGTTGATGTTCAAGGTGATCTCCATACATTCAGAGCTCCAAATACATTGCAGGCACGAGCATGTAGTGTCTGCACCGGCCAGAGATTAGAGTATTCTGTCAAAGAGTTTGCACACATCTTAGAAGGTGCCAAAATAAAGGGTACTCATGATTTCTTTTAAGTATTATTGTTTTCACCAGTTCAGAACCACGGGAGCATCTATTGGAAGGCAATGCACAATACTTCTCTGCAATGACTTTAGGCCTGCTAGAAATTTAGTCAGACAGTCTACATGCTAGAAGCATATGCATTTTTTCCATGCAGTGAATAAGAAGTGTGAATGAGCTCTCATTAAGAGCGAGACCATCTGCACGTAGGATGGAGCTGAGATAAAGTTCAGCAAGTTCCCTCTAAAACTTCAAACTCCTCACATATAATATTCACGATGTGCATTGAGAACAACGTGCAAGGGTGATCATGTATCTCCTTGGTTGATTGACTGTGCATACTGACATGGTACTCATGATTTGCGAATCTACCTGGGCTTTTCATGAACTCACGAATACCCCACATGCCTTGAATTTGATGGATGTACATGACTTCAATATTATCCAAAGAAATATCTCTGATGCTAGCTTGGGAGACATTCCATCAAACAGATTGTATGTCTAGTCTTTGGTATATTCAAAATACGTCTGTGCGATATGTCGTAGCTTCTCATCTTCAAACCATTGATTTCATCTTTTTGTGTTGGATGTACATTTTCTATTCCATGCCTCGGATATTATTCACCTTTCAATTTCCAAGTTAGAGGTTAACAACCGAACTACTCCAATCTTAATTCTTTTTTTTTTGGATGAGAGGTTAAGATTAACGATCAGGTGGAAAATACGTGTTTTGGAAATTTATCTTAACTCTTTAGATGGAAAGGTTAAGAACTTGAAGTGAAACACGTGTTTTGGGACCTAAATCTTAACCTTTTTAGATGAGGTTAATGGTTAATGATTTATTTGAAAATGCTTATTTTTGAAGCATATCTTAACCCTTTTGATGGAGAGGTTAAGATTTTAAGATGAAACACGTGTTTTGGGATGTTTCATTAACCTTTGATAACTTGAGACTCAAGAATCGGATTTCAAAAATTTGAAGTACTAGACGTAGATAGGAATGAGCCAAAGATATTCAAAAGGCAAAAATGCTTTAAAAGATTGAGGAGAAGAAATTATTTAACCTTTAAAAAAAGGTGTGTCCAAGGAATAACCATAGTATGACATGATGAGGATTTTGAAAATTCGGAGCAATTTTTGATATCCGAGCAACGAGTTCTTGATTCTTTTTTACACAAATAGTCCTCAAAGCATAAATTGTGGAAATAGACAAGCTTAATCTTTGCCCTGCCAATTATATGGTTCTATCTCCTGTAGTTTTTCTGAAGCGAACTAGTAATGCACGTATAAAGAACATACATCAATTGCATATGGCAATGTATAGTTTACATGGGAAAAGATAGTTGGATGTTGCATTAGGTTACCCTCTATTATCTCTTCACTTAATATTCCACTAGGAATTTCTTAAGTAGCTTTTTTCAACAAATAAAAATTTCAATTATTCTGAAAATTGTGCATTGATTCCTCAAATATGAAAATTTTGCTACTTTTCTTTTAAAGAAATCATTTCCTTGTTTCCTTGAGTCTCTAAAAATTGTGCATCATAATGAATGGTTTCCTTGCAATTAAGTGGGCCTTAAACCTCTTCAAATATCTAAATTAATCCATTAGTTAGAATAAAATGTCCATTCCCAATCATAATTTTGGGCTAGAGATTTTTGCTAGTATATGTTTGCTTTGGTTCACTATATATTTCTGAAGTCTTTACCATTTTCCTCTAATTCTTGTAATGTTTATTGTTTTGCTACTTGTCACCTTTGATGTACTTTTATGAATGTAACCTGTATAATCTATAAGAGATATTCTACATGGTTTCTAAAATAAAGTGGGGTTGTGTGATTTAATATCTATCTTTTAGTTCATTGAGCTTCAAGTCATTCCAACCCTTTGAAGGAACAATTATGTCCATGCAAGTATAGCCAAATACCACCCTATGATGGTTTTCCCATGCTCTACCTAGATTTACCAAACCAGATTGAGTAATTTGGCAGTTCAAGAAGGAAAACCAATTGGCCATTGAGGCTTTGCTTCTCTTTTGTGCTAGAAGGGTTGCAACTCCTTTAGCTATGGATTGGATAAGGCAATTCTTATTGTATGGAAACAACAATTAATTTATGTTGATCAATCTTCAAATAACATTGTATTAATAGTGCCACATTGAATCTAAATCAAATTAGAAGTAACTACTACAATCAATTAGATTTAGTGTATGAATTTTTGGCTTAAATTTTTTATAGGTGTTTCTCGACATTTGAAATCACACTATGCCATCCATCATCATAAAGAGGATATTAATTTTCCTCTTCCTAATGATGGTTCATTAAGCATAATTGTAAATGTTGAACATTGAAACATACATAAACTCAAACACCAAATCAAAATTGATTTATGAATGTATTGGTTTAGTATCAAATCCAACTTAGAATAGTTGCATACTACATAGAGTAACCTTCCATAACGAGGGGTTGTATGGCCATAGCAACAATAATTTGTGACCATTTTCCAAACACACAATGAGCCCATACATTCAAAAGTGTAAATTATTATATTGAGTGAATAGTTATCACCATAATTTTGAGAAGTGTAACTCAATTCATTATATCAACACTATAACTTGTTTTTGTACCTCGAGTGAGTAAAACTGATTTCAAAAATGTCTCCTAATGTATAATCATTTTGAAAAATTATAGTTTACAAATCATGTTTTATTGTTTATGCAGTTTGACAAGCAAAATTTAGATCTCATAATAATGAATAAAATACTTAGTTTGATGAGAATCTTTTAGCTACTTGATTCCTTTTTTGTTCTATTTATTTTTGCTTTTCTTGAGACAAATTAAGCAGATGTTGAAATTAAAGCTTCCTTTCATTACTATGATGAAGAGGGAGGAACTGTAATGGGCACCCCTGAATGTCCCAAAAACTAAACCAAATTGCTGAAAGGAATTATGTCAAACAGTTTGCATTCAACTTCTTAAAACCCCTTATAACTCCGAAAAGCAAACGTTTATTTGTTTGTTGTGTTTCGTGCATGGAATTGGTATCATACAACATAAACAAGAAAGAAACTACAACAATATGCAAAGTGGAAATGAACTGCTGCTAATAAAATGTTATTTTCAGAATTCATAAAACCAAATACATGGCAGATTTAACAACTCACTAATTACTTCAGCAGTATTGACATAATACTCCAGCCCATGCTTTTGAACTTGCTGCTACAATACTTTGTCCTTCAATCAGTCCACTACCTTCGTAATACCATTCCCTCAAAGCGGCATAAGCGTCGGACAAGTAGTGAAAAAGATATGAGCAAAATACCAAATCTGCATGTAGCCGGAAATGCAACTAAACTGCCTGATAATGAAGCCAATAACAAAGAATTCCAAAGGCCAAACCCCAAGGGAATGACGTCTAGAATGTTACAAGAGAGGATAGACGTCCTCAAATGCCAAGAACGGAGCTGCAACTCACACACCAATTTCTTCTCATATTCAACCTGCCTAATGAAGCCACAAATGCTTCCTTTTATTCTATTTCCAAGGGTCCGCTCAACTCATATGGGCAATGTGGGATAAAAGATGTGTAATATATAAAACATATACTAAAATACCCCTTATGTCTCCCTTGGGTACACACTACCATAAAATAAATATTAAAGTAACACTTTAATATTTTACAATTAAACTAGACGTTACTTTAATAAAACTTCAGGCATTAAAATGTATTAGCAATCGGACTCTGAATAATGCAAGTGATAGCTCATCGGAAAGCTCTCATCAAGGAGTATCGAATTCCAATCACCAAAATTGACCTGCACTGTGACCTGCCAACTTACTAAAAATAGTAAGTATGCCTGAAATCGAGTAAATCAACTTCGTTTTGGCCCAAACTGGAAATGACTAGGCCAAAACACTCCAGGATCCCATTAAACCCTTCGTTAGCCTTCGGGACCATGTAGAACAAGGCTAACGCACACACACTTGGTCAACTACTAAAAGAATGTGAAGGCCAAAAGATGGGATCATTACAAATCCGCCCTCCTTGAAATTGCTTGTCCTCAAGCAATTAAGTAACATAATGAACTCCAACCTCCACCTGGATCCCAATTGAAGTAATGTGTGATATCCATATAGACATTAAACAAATTGCAAATGAACATCATTAGGACCAACCACATGTCCTGCAAGTTAGCTCCCAAAACTTGTGTTGATGAAGTATAAGTCTGGATGTCACTAGAAGGCGGCTCAATAGAAGATCTATGAAACCTCTTCCTCCCAACTGCTGCAACACAAAACTAAATCTTTGTAGATAGTGAAAACTGAGCCCAACTCCACTCAGGTGAATGATCAACATCAACCTCAAACATCAGATTGTCATAAGACAATGTTGCATCCATATTGAACATAGTACTATCCCAAGAGTGAACATTAACACTTTGTTGATCGATAGTATAATATGACTCTGTCACTATATTGCTCACCTCATTAGCAATAACAAGTGTACTATCATCAGAGCACACATCTACAACCGCATGCTTATTACCAAACTCCTCATTGGATGGTTCAACTGACATAGAAGTGGTTGTTGATATGACAGTTCCCTTGCATTCTCCTAATTCCACTATTGCTACATCATCATCCCCTGACAAGGCTTCATATGTGGTCTCCTGACTTTGCACGCATGTCTCTACAGACTCTGTCGAAATGCCCACATCACCAACATCATAACTGGCTAGCTCTATACGTGTCTCGATCCCACCTGAGAAATCGACTACCTTCTGCTCTGGAGCAAGATACAAATCATCAATGGTGATGCCCATCTGTCTAGCCATAAGCTGCAACATCATATCCATTCGCCTATTCTGCTCCTGTTGCATATGTTGCCCCTTCTCTAATGTACCCAATAACTGTCTGAACATCACATCTTGATCTGGACTAATATACATCTTATCTAGCTATCAATATGATCTCCACAGGATGGCAGGACTTATAGCTCTGATACCACTGTAATGGGCACCCCTGAATGTCCCAAAAACTAAACCAAATTGCTGAAAGGAATTATGTCAAATAGTTTGCATTCAACTTCTTAAAACCCCTTATAACTCCGAAAAGCAAACGTTTATTTGTTTGTTGTGTTTCGTGCATGGAATTGGTATCATACAACATAAACAAGAAAGAAACTACAACAATATGCAAAGTGGAAATGAACTGCTGCTAATAAAATGTTATTTTCAGAATTCATAAAACCAAATACATGGCAGATTTAACAACTCACTAATTACTTCAGCAGTATTGACATAATACTCCAGCCCATGCTTTTGAACTTGCTACTACAATACTTTGTCCTTCAATCAGTCCACTACCTTCGTAATACCATTCCCTCAAAGCGGCATAAGCGTCGGACAAGTAGTGAAAAAGATATGAGCAAAATACCAAATCTGCGTGTAGCCGAAAATGCAACTAAACTGCCTGATAATGAAGCCAATAACAAAGAATTCCAAAGGCCAAACCCCAAGGGAATGATGTCTAGAATGTTACAAGAGAGGATAGACGTCCTCAAATGCCAAGAACGGAGCTGCAACTCACACACCAATTTCTTCTCATATTCAACCTGCCTAATGAAGCCACAAATGCTTCCTTTTATTCTATTTCCAAGGGTCCGCTCAACTCATATGGGCAATGTGGGATAAAAGATGTGTAATATATAAAACATATACTAAAATACCCCTTATGTCTCCCTTGGGTACACACTACCATAAAATAAATATTAAAGTAACACTTTAATATTTTACAATTAAACTAGACGTTACTTTAATAAAACTTCAGGCATTAAAATGTATTAGCAATCGGACTCCGAATAATGCGAGTGATAGCTCATCGGAAAGCTCTCATCGAGGAGTATCGAATTCCAATCACCAAAATTGACCTGCACTATGTCCTGCCAACTTACTAAAAATAGTAAGTATGCCTGAAACCGAGTAAATCAACTTCGTTTTGGCCCAAACTGGAAATGACTAGGCCAAAACACTCCAGGATCCCATTAAACCCTTCATTAGCCTTCGGGACCATGTAGAACAAGGCTAACGCACACACACTTGGTCAACTACTAAAAGAACGTGAAGGCCAAAAGATGGGATCATTACAGGAACATTAGTCTATTATTTTTATAGTAAAAAAAAAAATTCTCCATTTCTACAAGTGTTCCCTTCTTTTGGGTTACATTATTCTTTGATATAAGAACAACTCAAATAATTTTTCAAGTCTTAGGGTTTACATTACTACATGGTTTTCACTGGAACTATAGAATATTATCACATTGAGTCATCAAGTAATTCAATTCCAATAATTTTTAATTTCTTAAGTAAGACACAACCATCTAGAATTGCAAAAGTGAGGTCATGTGTATAAATAACATTTTATCTTATATATTTCTAGTGTAGTTTGTTGAGCCTACCATTCATATGTCATTGGTTAATTATATTATATATAATTACAAGTTTTTCACTTAATGGACCACACTTTTTCCTATTTCCCTACCTCAAGTAGGGACTCCAATAGCATGCAACCCTTGTTTTATAGTCTTCTTTCTATCATTATTTTTTTTTTTTGACAACATTCTTTCCAATTTCTTCTTAATAGTTTTAGTTTATTCATATTAATAAATACATTTCTAGTTGTTCATGTGTGTGTGTGTGTGTGTGTGTGTGTGTGTGTGTGTGTGTGTGTGTGTGTGTGTGTGTGTGTGTGTATTTGTCTATGTGTGTGTGTATGTATATACATACATACATATAAATGTATATATGTATATATACATATAGATATTCGTCGCTCCTATAGTCATTTCCTTGGCTATAAGAAGTGTTTGTTCATTTCTTCCCAGTAATCCCACAACCCAAAGCTCTTCTAGTGTACTTTTCTCCCACACTGCTCCTCTCCACCCTCCACCCTCGACCTTCACTTCCTCACCACCCATGCCTACACTCTACGATATCCTTGATTAGCCTCCTCTCCTCTTTACCCCACCTCCCAACTACCACCTCTTCACCCCGTCCATCTTGTGTGAGGCCATCAGATTCATGAGCTCCAGAAGAGTTGTGGATGAGGAGGGATTTCAGGCCAAGCTCCTCAAGCGTGGCACCCTTCTCCTAGTTTCTTTTCTCCACACGCTCTTCAATAGTGTTGTTTGCACCAGTTTCCCTAGTTCATGGTTGAGGCACATTATTTGTTCAATTCTCAAGACTCTCTCGGCTTTGAATCCAGGTAACTATAGAACTATCATGATTAGGCACACCTTTGCTAAGCTTTATGCTACAATATTGAAAATTTGACAGAAGAGAGCGTGTAGAGCCAGTGGTTAGGTTGGTTTTCGGGCTAACTACCAGAGCATGGATCACATTTTGATGTTGTGGGCCATCATCCACGATGCTCATCATCACTCTGTGAGAGTCCACTATTGCTTCATGGACTTTCATAAGGCCTTTGATATCGTTAAATGAGTTGCTCTTTTCCAGATGTTGAGAGCCATCGAGATTTCAGAGATTTTGTTGACTATTATTATGAGATTATATGAGAGTGTTACTGGTAGGTTCAGGACACCAAAGGGTTTCTTAGCCCCTATACGAAGCACTATTGGGGTGAAATGGTATTAGGAAAACCTCTGGTGGATCTACATCAGGAATTGCTTTGAACACACAAAGCAAAGGTAGAATGACTGAGAGAGGAAATAATTTTGAAGATCATAGGAAATCAAGAGGAAAGTCAAAGGGGAAGAGGTCTCAATCCAAAGGACTAAGAGATTGTTGGTACTGTGGGAAATCAAGGCATAAGAAGAAAGATTGTTGGACTCGAAAGAACAATGAAGGAGATAAACCAGAAGGGAACAAGGAGGCAAATGTGGTAACAAATCCAAAGAAGATGCTTTGCTTCTGTCTTTAAAAAGTGTTGATGATTCATGGGTTTTAGATTATGGTGCTTCATTTCGCACTACATCTCATAGAAGTTATTTCATTGATTGTGTCCAAGGGGATTTTGGGCTTGTTTATTTGGGGGATAATGAACTCTATTAGATTGTTGGAAAGGGAAAAGTTAAGATTAAGTTGTAGAATGAGAATCAATGGCTACTACATGAGGTAAGACATGTTCCAAGGTTGAGTAGGAATTTAGTTTCAGTGGGGCAACTCGATGATGGGGGTTGTGTAGTTACTTTCAGTGATAAAAATTGGGAGGTTTCAAAAGGTTCCCTTGTAATAGCAAAAGGTGTGAAAGTAGGCACCTTATATCTTTGTACAAGTCATATTGTTCCTTCTACTTTGAGTGTTTCAAAGAAAAATGAATGTTCATGAATAGTTGTTGCAGTTGAGTAGGGAGAACAAATAGTTGTAGATTTTAATACAACATTGTGGCACATGAGTGAGAAAGGTATGAAAGTACTTCATTCAAAGCAAGTTTTACCAGGTCTGAAATGTGTCAATATAGATTTCTGTGGAAGTTGTGTGTATGGAAAACAAAAGAGAGTGAGTTTTGTGAAGACTAAGAAGGAAAATAAAAGTGAGAAATTAGAGCTTGTGCGACAGATGTATGGGGATCAGCTCAGGTATCTTCCTTTGGTGGCTCTCATTATTATGTTACATTTATTGATTATGCAACTAGAAAAGTATGGGTTTATTTTTTTAGAAATCTTATGTATTTCAAACTTTTAAGAAAAGAAAATGCTTGATTAAAAATGAGACTGGTAAAAAATTAAAATGTCTCGGATCTAATAATGGTGGTGAGTATTGCAGTCATGAATTTGAAGATTATTGCTCCACTAATGGTATTTGTAGACGGAAAATTGTTCCAAGAACTCCACAGGAAAATGGAGTGGTTGAACGCATGAATAGGACAATAATGGAGCATGCAAGGAGCATGAGGTTACATCCAGGGTTGCCCTTAAACATGTGGGTGGAGGTTGTCAATGTTGTTGTATATTTGATTAATAAATGTCTCTCTACTCCTTTCGTTTGTGGTATTCTAGAGGAAGCATGGGCTGGTAAGGAGAGCTATTCTTTTCTCAAAACCTTCGGTTATGAAACATTTGCTCATATAGATTCTGAAAATAGTACCAAGCTAGAAGCTAAGTCAAAGAAATGTGTATTTGTTGGATATGACATAAATGAATTTGGTTATAGGCTTTGAGATTTTGATAATTGTAAAATTGTAATAAGCAAGGATGTCATATTCAATGATAAAGTGTTGTACAAAGATATGTTGCAGTAACATGAGAAGAAAGAAGATGATTATGTAGTGTTGGATAATATTTCAAAAATTGATGTTCTAGCTATTCCTGATGATCTACAACAACCGCAACAACAAATACCACACACCCCAATGAATGTTAGACTATCAACAAGGATAAGTAGACCTCCAAAAATATTTTCTCCTTCCTTGTATTATATTTTACTTACTGATACTGGTGAACCTAAATGTTATGATAAAGTTGTGTAGGTGGATACAAAGATTCAGTGGGAGTCTACAATGAAAGAAGAAATGGACTCTTTGTTGAAAAATAAGACATGGGATTTATGCAAGTTGTCTGCAAGTAAAAGGGCTTTATAGAATAAATGGGTTTATAGGTTGAAAGAAGAGGATGGAGGTAAAAAAAGATTTAAAGTCAGGTTAGTTGTAAAAGGATTTATACAGAAAAAGGGCATTGATTTTGATGAGGCATTTTCTCCTGATGTTAAAATGACTTCTATTCGCACTATTTTCAGTATTGTGGCTACTGAAGATTTGCATTTGTAGCAGCTTGATATTAAAATAGTCTTCCTTCATGGTGATATAGATGAAAAGATATATATGACACAACCATAGGGATTTGAGGTCAAAGGTAATGAGAACTTAGTGTGCAAATTGAAAAAAAATTGATATGGCTTGAAGCAAGCACCTTGGCAATGGTATTTGAAATTTGACAGGTATATGCATGAGCACGGATATAACAGTGTCATTCATATCATTGTGTTTACTTTAAGAGGTTGGATGATAGAAGCTACATTATTTTATGTTTATATGTTGATGATACTTATAGCTGGGTCTAACATGGATCACATTAAAGGGTTAAAGGAACAGTTAGCACATGCATTTTTTATAAAGGATTTGGGGGCAAAAAAATAAATCCTTAGTATGAAGATTTACAAAGATAGGAAGAACAGGAAATTGACTTTATCTTAGACTGATTATATTGAGAAGGTGTTGCAACATTTCTTTATGGAGAATGCTAAAGTTGTTAGCACACCTTTACTTGGTCAGTTGAAGTTGACTAAGAAAAAGTGTCCCAAGACAAAAGAAGAGGAGGATAAGATGTCTAAGGTACCTTACACTTCAACTATAGGAAGCTTGATGTATGTTATGGTATGTATTAGGCCAGATATTGCACATGGAGTGGGAGTTGTTAACAGGTATATGAGTCATCTAGGAATTGAGCATTGGAATGTAGTTAAATGGATTCTCAAATATTTGAGAGCAACGTCTAGTAAGTTTTTACATTTTGGGGGCTCTACTACTGATTTATAGGGATATGTTGACTCAGATTTGGTAGGGGATATTGATACCATCTGGAGTATTACAAGTTATGTATTTACTATTACTGGGGCAACTGTGAGCTAAGTTTCTAGGTTACAGAAGGTTAATACTTTATCCACTACAGAGGCAGAGTATGTTGTTGCTACAGAGGCAGCCAAGGAGATGATATGGCTTCAATTCTTCCTACAAGAATTAGGACACCTATAGAGGGATAATTATTTGTTTACAGATAGTCAAAGTGTCATTCATCTTGCAAAGAATTAAGCTCTACATTCAAAGACAAAACACATATAGCTGTGGTACCACTTCATTCGGTTAGTTTTGGATTATGGACAATTAAAGCTGGAGAAGATATCTACAAATGGCAATCCAGCGGATATGTTTACAAAGGTAGTGACAAGGGAGAAGCCGAACTCCTTTTTAGCTTTGGTTGGTCTTCTCGACTGAACAGAATAAAAGAACAATAGAATCCAGGATGATTTGTTATTCTAGTGGGAGCTATAGGTTTAGTAGTGTTATGATCAATCTCCAAGTGTGAGGTTATTGTTGTGGAGCCTGATTAGTCTCCAAGTGGGAGATTGATGTGGAGCCTAACCAGACTCAGAGGATTATTCGACACGATTTCCCTCCAGATTATTTATATGGGGTTTGGGGGCAATGCCACCAAGATAGGGTTAAGGGGTAGCACCCCCGAAGCCAAAAATGCCCTTATATTGTAAAAAGCATTGACTGCTATTTTTTCTATTGGACAACTTATTCTAGCCCTAATTTTGTAAGTGACAAAAGCTTATATAAGAAGGCTTAGGGTTAGGGATTTCATGATGTAATGGTGATACTGTAGCTTCTTGCGGTGGTATTGAGTTGTAAGGGATTGCAAATTGTAATCACTGGATAATAATAATGTTGAACTTGTTGTTGGTGGACATAGCCTAGTGATTGGGTGAACCACATTAAATTTTGGTGTCTTGTGTTCTCTTTTATGCGATCTAGTATTTTTTGGTATTGGTTATATTTGCATGTAACTGTTATTTCTGTATGAGGTCAATCCTAACATGTGTTATTGTTGTGGAGCCTGATTAGTCTCCAAGTGGAAGATTGTTGTGATGTGGATCCTAATCAAACTCAAAGGATTATTTGGCACGATTTGCCTCTAGATTATTTGTATGGGCCCAAGATGGGGTCAAGGGGTAGTGCCCTTGAAGCCAAAAATGCCCTTATATTGTAAAAGGTGTCGATTGCTATTTTCCTATTGGACAACTTATTCTAGCCCTAATTTTGTAAGCAGCAAAAGCTTGTATAAAAAGGCTTAGGGTTAGGGATTTCATGATGTAATGGTGATATCATAATTTTTTGTCGCAGTATTTAGCTATAAGGGATAGTGGATTGTAATCACTGGATAATAATAATATTGGACTTGTTGGTGGACGTAGCCCAAGGATTGGGTGAACCACATTAAATCTTGGTGTCTTGTGTTCTCTTTTATGCGATCTAGTATTTTTTGGTATTGGTTATATTTGCATGTAACTGTTATTTATGTTTGAAGTTTTCCTACGAGTTTCTTCACTCAAAATAACACTAATCACATCATATTTTAGGGTATTAGATCCACAAACAGAATTACTCGCAGTCATTCCAACTTTCAGGCAAAGAACACAAAATCAAGATAGCCCTCATTTCTTCATCAAAATTGATACCCACAGAAGATAACTAACTAGTAATAGTAATAAACTCATTTAAATGATCCACAACAAATCCACCTTCTGTCATTTTCATATTAAATAAATGCTTCATGAGAAATACCTTGTTTGAAGCGAAGGGCTTTTCATATAGTTTCGCTAGGGTTTACATCAACTCTTCTATTGTCTTCGCTTTTGTAATATTAAATGCCACTGATGGTGCTAGACATAATCGAATGCTTCCAAGTTTCTTTATGTCTAAAAGATCCCAGTTGTTATTTGTTATAGAGCTCAAATACTTGGTTTTTCCTTCCAACGGCTTCCATAAATCCTTCTGATAAAGATAGTCCTCTATTTGCATCTTCCATAACTGAAAGTTCTACCTGTTACACTTGTCAACCCTCAGCTTACCCTCATCTACCATCGCTCCCACTCAACTGTGAGACTCCCACTCAACTGTAAGACCTTCCTACAGAGGATTGCCAAAAAAAAATGATGACTGTCTAACTTTGATACCACTTGTTAGGATTAACCTTAGATATAAATAACAATTACATGCAAACATAACCAAAACTAGAAAATAGTAGATCACATAAAAAGAGAACACAAGACACCAAGATTTAACATGGTTCACCCAATCCCTGGGTTACATCCACCAACAGAAAGTCCAATATTATTATTATCCATTGATTATAATCTGCAATCCCTTACAGCTCAATACTGCCACAAGAAGCTACAATATCACTATTACATCATGAAATCCCTAACCCTAAGCCTTTTTATACAAGCCTTTGTAGCTTACAAAATTAGGGCTAGAACAAGTCATCCAATAGGAAAAATAGTAGCTGATGTCTTTTACAATATAAGGGCATTTTTGGCTTCGAGGGCACTACCCCTTAACCCTGTCTTGGGGCCCAAACCCCCGTACAAATAATCTAGAGCTAAATCGCGCTGAATAATTCTCTGAGTTTAATTAGGCTCCACATCATAACAAATAGAGCTGCCCTCTTTCCCCTACCTTGTTTGGTATTTATATTGACAAGCTGGAGACCTTCCTCGGAGACTCCTCACTCCTTACTGACAGTTACTACTTACATCAAGTCTTGATCTCCATTCTCTTGTTTGTTGATGATGTGATCCTTCTGGCCTCCTCTTCGGAGAGTCTTTAGAGGCTTCTTGATGGCTTGGCCTCCTTTTGTGACCTTCATCAGCTCTCAATGAACCTAAGTAAGACTCGAGTTATGGTCTTCAACTGCCTGAAGACCTCTCGTATGCACTTCTACTTCCAGGGTCATGAGATCGAGATCACCACATCATATGTGTACCTTGGGGTCAAGTTCTTTAGACCTCGCTTTAGTTTGAGATTTGTCATCCAACCTAGAGTTAGTAAGGGTATGGGCTCCCTTGCCATTCTCGAGAGACGGTGCTTTATACATCACTTCTAGTACACTACATCCAAGTTGTCCCTCCTAGACTCTTTGATCAAAACGACGGTTCTATATGGCTCAGTGGTTTGGGGGCCCTCTCTCCTTGATTTTGATTGTGCTTTCATCGAGTGTGTTCATACCCTATTTCTTCAGCATATTATTAGATGTCATCGGCTCACCTCCCACATCACTGTTTTGGTCGAGTTTGGGGCCCATCCCTTTAGGTTGGCCGCCATTTTTTACCTAATTTGGTTTCTCCATCGTCTTCGTGGTTTTGTTGACTCTGTGGGTGACCGGCATAAATACTCTTACTTGGCTTATTGCTCCTCTATCATTGTGGCGGACCTTGATCTAACTTCCTAGGCTCATTGCTGATTTGCACAGGCTTCATCTTTACTGAGCTCGATTTGGATTGATATTGACCACCTCCCTTCCTTCCAGTTCTCATTTGATGCTCCCGCCCACCTCCTCCCCTCCGTAGGAGTTGAACAAGCCTGTCAAACTTGACATTTATAGACAATATATCACCACAACTTAGTGTAACCCTATAGGTGGGTTACATCTGAAGATGGCCTTTTACGTCGAGCACTTTCTAGTTATTAGAGATGGTATTATTGTGCCCCCTAGCTACTTGTCTTAGTGTTGGTGTCATGCCTTATGCATCTCTCTGGGATCCTTCAAAGTTGTCTCCCACTAGCTTCAGATTTAGGCAAATCACCACATGGCCAGAGAGGATCGGGCTTGTCACTTGTGTACCTTGGGTACAGTTGAGATGGAGATCCATTTCATTTTCCATTGTCCCGCATACTACAAGATTCATGGGAGATTCTATTGCTTATTTAGGAAGTGTAGCTCCCTCATGACCTTGCTACATGGAATAGAGATGCCTTGCACTATACCTCAAAAGAGACTATGCAGCTCTGTGACCACACCTCACAACTCTTATTCCCCCAGAGAGTGACCCTGGTTCAACTTATCACCGCTTTCTTCTCTCCCTTGTCTCTTGCATGTGGGACAAAGCGGTCATCCAGTGCTACCATCACCAGTCACTCTAGATCTGTAAGACCTCGTAGTTTTTATACTCGTGAGAAACACCCCCCTAACATTTCTCAGTGGCAGTTTAGAGCACCTACTCGCCCTAGTCTGTACCCTTCGATACTTAGCTTTTATTTACTGAGGAAGGACCCTTAAGTCCTTACCTCAATCTTGTGCTCCTTGCTTCTTGTATTTCTTGTTTTTTTGGTTTGCTTTCTTCCCTTGGTACAGTGTGGCGCTCATGTAACTACTACACACACACACACACACACACACACACACATTTTATGTGTGTATATATCAATGTATATGTATATGTATATATGTATATATACATGTATATTTGTATATATAAATATATATGTATGTAAATATATATACGTATAATTATATAAACATGTGTATATGCATATATAAATATAAATATGCATATCTATATATGCATACACACACAAACATATATATATATATATACATATACATACATACACACACACACACACACACACACACACACACACATATACATATACACAGATGTGTGTGTATTTGTGTGTGTGCGTGTAGTATTTGATTAATGAGTATCAAACTTATAGTAATATAGTTAATTTTAACAAAGAGGAATTACATTTTAAAAAATTGTATATGATTTGGTTGCAAGAGCATTAAATTACTTAACAATTAAACTTTTGTCAAATATTTTCTTTAGTATGTATATCATTTGTTATGGGTAGTATATATGTCTATGTTGGTGATTAGTGATATGGTCTAATGTTCCTTTTGTGATCTTACTATTTGAATTTTATATTCCAAGTGTTTTATTTTATCTTAAGGACGATATTATTTTCATGTATATTCATAAATAAACCCTATGAGAAACTTTTGTGATTATTATGACTATAGAGACACCAATATGTTCCTTGTACAAGAAGGAACCTGAATGAGATTTATCTTGTCAATATTGATGCTTTTCCATTTTTTAGCCTAAGGTGGGTAGTAGGGAAGTGGCTTGCAGTGGGGGTCAAGGCCCTCAAGTGGTCATTTAGGGTAACCCATTGTGGGTGATGTAAACAAGGGATGATCTAATAGAAATTACTAGGTAAAACATTAATAATATATTGATAATGTCTCACCCATGCCTTGAGTGCTTGTACATGCTAAGGATGGGAGTGAGAAAAGATGCATGCCCACTCAGGGGGTGTAATGAGTTGGCATGATTGGATCCCTTTCCTTCACAACTAGAGTATCCACATATAATCTCACTTGGGGGCTAAGTCTATCTAGGGTAACCCAAGGTGTAGACTTATGTAATGGCTCTTCTCTATATATGTGTCTTAGGTTTCCTATAGCTATTTTTGTGCCTCTCGTAGATTTTCTTGTTGAAACCATTTTGATAATTATATTTCCTTTGCAACCAATGAATCTTTGCATTAGCCTCTCTTTGTAATTAGATGTTTGTTTGAGTGGAGCTTGTTGTCTATCTCCTCAAGATAGTAGGGCATGCCTCCAAATTCCACATGGTCTGACGCTAGTGATTCTTCTACCATTGAGTTTTGATGTTCTTGTTCATACACTTGAATTGATCATTGATGTTCTTGCCACATCTTCTTCTTGGCGATATTTATTTATGTTATTATATATTATACCATGTATTGTATTGAGACATTCTAACAGGAAAATGTAAGTGTAAACATAATTGTAATTGTAATTACAATTCATTATTAAGTTCTCTATATAATGCACAAAGGGTTGTAATCTTATGGGTGACATTGATGTAATTAGGACCTTTTAAGTGATTTTATAACATCATATGAATGCAATGTATGATTATTTTATTACATAATTTTTACACTTTTCATTGAAGAACTAGGAACACTTGTTTTGAGTTGAAATAAATGCAAGGTTAATCATATAATTATGTCTTAGTTAAGTTTAATAATTTAGTTGATTTCATTTGAAGTTTAAAAAACATCTTGGAGACCCTAGAGAATGATATTTGGATTTAGAGTATTTTGATTAAATGATCAAATTTTTGAAATGATGTTATTCAACTTACTTTTGCATTTCACATTTATTTAATGTAATCTTTAATTGCATGTGTATTTATCCTTCATGTTTTTTCAAAAATAATTATTACATCAACATTAGTTCTAGTTAGGCATTATTCTCATGGGTTTCTTCCAATGAATGAGATCTAGAGTTGAACAAGTTGTGAACTTTAGAGGATTACTCTCTTTTGGCTAAATCGTAGAAAATATCCTTTAGTGCCTTCTTATTAAACTATTCAATGTGTGTTTGGTTTGGGTTTGTCTTCCCAATCTTGTCCTTCATTTTTGGCAACTATCATGTTTTAAGGTGATCAACACATTCTAGTTGACATTGATATCTCTACACCTCTTCCCCAGTATGTGGTTCTCATAGTTAGGGATAGATCATGAACTCAATCTCTTCAAGTGCCTACCCTTTTGAATCATGTTGTCAATACGTCTCAACTAGTTGCATGGAAAAAGATTTGTCTCTTTGGCATTGTAGAAGTATTTCTAGCTTCTAACTCTTCATAGGCTAATGATGACTCTTCATAGGTTGATGATGAATCCTCTCAGGATGATTCATTTTCTACTAATTTGGCCTTCTCACACCTAGTGGCTCTTACTTCGCCGCATTGTGTACTAGCACAATCCCCTCTGCATGTCTAGAACCTCATCAATATACTCCTACTCTCCTCCAACCTATGGCTAACAATGTGCAACATTCTCAACACTTTTCCCCTTGTGTTGAGTCTCTTAAAGAGGGTTTCCCCAACTTGCTTCCCCTTGTAGAAGGGATCCTAGTGATAGTATCATTTGGATGGTTGCTCTATGGTATAGAAAGATTATTTATTAATCCATCATTATCCTCCCCATGTTATGGGTGAGCTATCTAGCCACTCTTGAGGCAAGTTACAAGTTTGCAATGGAAAAGTGAAGTAAAGAGGTAAAAGTACCATTCAAAAAAAACAAACTTCATTCATTGATTAGCTAATAAAATATCTATAATAGTAGAAAACTTAACTTATAGCATTTGTTTTTTTGTCAAAAAGAAATAGCTCACAAGATACTTCAAAATATTACATAGATTACACAAATATCAATTACTTGGGTGCTTTGCAAATGACACTAAAAACATATAGTATTTCATTGAAAAAATTTAGGCATGCTCCATTCTTTATGATCTACTCAAACTGTACAAGGATACTATTTCTTATAGAAGTTGCAACCTTCAAATACTTAACATGTATAAATTTTTTTGTATAACAGAAATATGTCAACGCACATAGATGTTGATATCTCTATCTATATATATGTTTTAAAATATTAATGAAAGGAAAAAGAATGTATAAATAAATTAGATAATTGTTGTGATATTACTATCAAAATTCAAATGTGTAATTTTTTATTCAAACTCATTAATTCATAGATCAATGAATTTGACTCAAAGACTACTCAATTAAATTCAAATTATAATATCATAATTTAGCTTGTTACAAAAATAAATCATACTTATTAATTGATAATATTTTACAGAAATATATAAAAAATACTTACCTCTAATTAATGTTTTCCATTTTCCATTGAATTGTCAAAGTAATAGCACTGATTTGTCGCCATTGAGATCGCAACATTGTAAAATACAATGCATAAAGAACGATGGCAAGACAACTGCGTTTTTTATTATAACATTGTAAACTACAGTGTATTAAGAAGGATGACAAGATGACTGATATTTTTGTTACCTTTATTAATTTGCCAAGTAACTTTTGTTAAGTCTTTGTTTATTTCAAGAAACGAGGGTTGCCATTCATATCCCAGAGTAACTCCTCATCTCCCTAAATATAGATGATTTGTCTGTTGAAAAAGTTGTGGCACTCCTCGTATCCATGGGGTGGGTGAAATCTAACTTTTCTGCATTTACAAAGAAATTGCCTTGGAATAATTACTATTTGTAAAAGAACTTTTAAGTCTAATCAATGTTTAAGATTGGATATGAAAATTAGCCTAGAGATTTAAATTAAGTTCCACTATTCATATTACTATATAAATGATTAGGACCTTCGGCTTTATAATTATTATCTACAATTTCTATAAAGCTTAAGGCATTGGTATCATGCAATTGCTTCCGACCTTTATAAATATGGACTGCAGAACAAATACTTCTAATGAATCCTCTATTGTATTTCAATCTTCTAGCAGCACTGATTTGAATCCAACAAAATACTAGATAAATTATAGCAAGGAAGCCTCAACTTCCATTATGTAAATGTTACCTTTTGATGCCTTGCCTGGCAACTTGAGTTGGAGTCTTGATCTATTTTGAAAAGAATTTTTCCCAGGAAAGAATCTGATCTTTGTGAGCTTGGACTCTAATTTATCTGAATTGAAGGAAAAAAATGTTATTTTCTCATAACTGATAAATGATTGCAGTGTAAGGTTTGCTTAACATTAGGAGCATAATAATAATAAGGTTTCAAGATTTAGACCAAAATCCATCATTCATAATAATATTATAAATATGATTAGGAGCATGAGGTATACTGTTTCATGAAGATAAAGGAAAACGAATCAAATTGAATATAGTGTACTTACTTACCACATTCAGGGGCCAATATTGCCCAGAATTCCGCCATGGCTTCTCTAGAAAGTAGACTGGACTCTTGAGTAGTGCGCTCCTCCATTTGATCTTCATTCTCTCTTACACATCCTTGGGCTATTAGATTCTGCCGCCAGTTGTCTACCTCAGGAGGTAATCCTAAAAGGCTTAGTTTTGATTGGATCAAAATGTCGTGAGGAATTGACTTCCATGCAGAATAACAACTCAGCATATCCAACCTTTCCAGCTTTGACAACTTGCCAATGCTTTCTGGAAGACTCTTCAATTTCTGACACCAGCTTAGACTTAAATGCTTCAACTGTGATAGCTTGCCAATGCTGTCTGGAAGTTCAATTAAGATTTTACAACAAGTTAAGTTCAAGTACTCCAGCTCTGACAAGTTTCCAATGCCATCAGGAAGGTATCTCAATTTTTCACAGTAACACAAGTTCAAATATACCAGTTCAGAGAGATTCGAAATGGTCTTTGGAAGACAGTCTAACTTCTGACATCCAGACAAATTCAAGGACTGCAAATGGGAGAAATGTCCAATGATTTCAGGGAGGTTTTGTAAGGATCTGCAGTTGATCAAGTCCATGATCATCAATTGTGATGTATTGCTGCCCATAGCAGAGGTAGATTTCTTCTTCGTTGCTAAAATTAAGTTCTTAAACAAGTTCAAACTCTGCATCATGCTTGGAAAGGAACAAGAATCGACCTTTAGCCATCTCAAACTTGGAGGAAGACTGTATATGCCATCTTCTATGTGCATATGCTCCAAATGAAGATACCGATGGGTAGGTGTGCACAACTTTTTAAGACACTGTGAATCACTTTTACAGAGACGAAGACGAGAGACATTGATATTGCTAATATTGTCAAGTGAGCTACTTGTCTGAGCAGTTTGCCATTGCCGAGTTTGCTCTTCTTCAGAAATGGTTCGCCCCATATCTCTTATGAGGTCATGCATGTCAAACACACCTTTATCGTCTATCTTTATCAGCAGCTTCATAGAAAGATTAGTGATAGAAATGCACACATTCTTGTACATTGATTTCCAGAAAAGAATGGGAGAAGTTGTGCTTTCTCCAATGAAAAAACAAGAAATGTCTAGCAATATCTCTTTCTCCTCAGCACTGAGACCACTATAACTGATGTAGAGTGTTTTAAATATGTCTCTATTCGCTGAAATGTTTTCAAGAGTTTCATTCCAGCAATCAATGTCATTTTCATCCTGTTTATCATACAAGAAAGCGCCAATGACCTCAAGAGAAAGAGGGTGGCCCTTGCAAGCCTTCACTATTCTTTTGGAGAGCTCTTCAAAACGGGGAACAGGGGATGATCTAAGGAAGGCATGCCAACTAAACAATTGGAGACCTTCACTTTCCCCCAATCCAGTTATCTCATGAATGCATTCAGATGGAATGTGGGCAGCATTCAGAATGTGTCGATCTCGTGAAGTTATGACTAAGTGGCAGCCAGGGTACAGCCAGTCCGCCAAGGCATCCAGTTGAGCACGATCATCCACGTCATCCAAAATGACAAGGGCATGGAATCCTCCCAAACGATCTCTCAACAAAGATATGCCCTTTTCCACACTGCACAGATCTTCCTCATAGTTGACCAAATCTTTGAGAATTTGTGCTTGCAGCTTTTTAAGGCAAGTGGAGCGAACATTAAATACAAACGAAGCAGCAACAAAATAACTGTGAACTCCATTGTACAAGGCCTTTGCAACTGTGGTCTTCCCAATGCCACCTATGCCACAGATTCCAAGTTTAGCCGCAGGTTCGTCTAAATTGAGATTCAGTTTCTGAATGAGAGCCAATTTCATGGCTTCCAATCCTACTGGGTATCTGGCAACTTGTAATGGTACCCTATCCAGTGTCTTTATTATGTCATTCACCACCTTCTTCACTAGCTGAGCTTCGAAGCTGCATATGCATAAAACAAAGAAACAGAATAATCTATTAAGTTTCTATCTTGCACAAATGTCAATGCAATTAGGAAGTGTGTTTTATACAGATACCATCTGCCCAGCAAAAATATTCTTCATAATATTTCTGGTAAGGTAGTGTTCCATTGGTACATGTGATTATTTCTTAATGAAAAGAACAAATAATAATTTTAAAATATAATATTTATTGGAAAAATAAAAAAATTGGAAGTAAATCAACAAATATAATTAATACAGAAATCTTAAATACTTTAATTGCTGAATTTCATTATTAAATTTGATTGCCGATTTTTTTGAATTTGACTGTGTAGATTCTCATCCAGAAAGAAAGCAAGAGTGATCTATATAATCTTAAATAAAAATTGTTATCAATGGAGTATGATCTATACATACTAAAATAGGGCCAAAAATTTATTAAGATAAAAAGAGAAACAAAAAGGAGAGCCCAACAAGGAGCTCTATCCTGACAACAAGGTCATCTAACTCACGAGACAGATCCAAGAGTAGCTGCCCCCTATCCACAATATTCCAATCCTGAACATGATCAGAAGCCCATTTGGCCAAACAATCAATAGCTCTGTTCCATTCTCGGGGAATGTAATTAAAACTAACAGACTCTAGAGAAGTACAAAAGAGAAGAGTTTGATTAACAACAAAAGCCATTTGCCAACTAACATCCTCAAGCAACTGTGAAGTAAGCAAATTCACCACCACTTGAGAGTCAGATTCACAGATAAGCTTGCGCCATCCCCTCAAATAGCATCGCTTCTCAAAATATAAAATAGCTAGGGCCTCCATGAGATTGTTAGTATGCCAACCCTTATGCACTGAGAAAAGAAATTGAACTTCTCTAGAGTTGCATCGAGCCACACCCCCAATGACAGCAGGACCTAGATTCCCCTAAGAAGAACTATCAGTGTTGACTTTAAGAACTCCATGCAGAGCAAGCGATCAATGACCCACACGGTTCACCAGTCGCTTCGCCTGACGTCTAGGATGGTTTGGAACATTATGGAACCATTGACCTGCAACCCCTGAGAACTCATCCTAAAAAATGATAGTTAAGGCGACTGCAAATAGCAAGATCACCAAGATCCATACCTCCATCTAACTTACACTTAGCCTAAATAGTTTCCTAAAGAGAGTGGAAAATCTTCCACCAAAGATGCATGACTCCAATTCGGACATCCTGAAAGATTCACCAGTTTCTCTCCAACCAGATATACCAAAGAATAAAAGAGGGGCCAGCAATCCATGCAACTTGAAGAGGTGAAGCCTTGGAGGGGGCACTCCCCAAGTGATCCCAAAACTTGAGCAAGGAAGAAGCATGCCAACAAGAGCAACCCCAAGCACTCCACCAAAGATGTCAAAACTAGGTAGAAAAAGAACAATGGAAGAAGAGATGAGAGATAGACTCCTCTCATTACCACATAGCACACAAAAAGATGAGCCCTAAAATCCACATTTGCAAAGATTATCCCATGTAAGACATCGGTTGTGAGCCACCAGCCACATGAAGAAATGACATTTGGACCAAGAAAACTTATTCCAAACTTGTTTCCACCAAAGGCCCTCGGCATCCCCTAACAGTTGTCTAGTAATCTCTTGGTACCCAACATAAACAAAATATTTACCAGATAGGGTACCACCCCAAGCCAAAACATTTGGCCCCAACAAAAAACAACACTGCCTAGAAGCCAAAATCCTAGAAAACTCCTAGCAGTCCGCCTCTGAGCCCCTAGGAAGCCACTCTGAAGAGTACTTCCATCTATATCCGACAACAAGACCCAACTAATAAAGAGTCTTATAATGTGTCATTTTATCCCATCCGACAAGAAGAAAAGAATAACACAGACCCTGAAGATGAGGGTAAATGGATAAAATGGGAGGGTTGTCATCCCAAGCATCAGACCAAAACAATGCATGTGCTTTGTTCTTTGCTTGCCTTGAAACTATATGGCCAGTTATAGTTGGAAAAATGCAAATTGAAATTGTCAAATTTCGATGAAAACTAAAGAGTATTATGAGCGGAACCCTATGTAATGTCCTCTTTTTGGGACATCTGGAAATTTCAAAGTCCACTTCATCAAATATTTAAAAATGTGAATTTTGGAGCTATGTAAGTTATTTAAAAGGGATCATTTTCTAACTAAAAAAGGAAGAGACGAAGTGAGAAGAGGACGAAACGATGAAGCTAAAGAGTCACAATTGGATGCATTAAAGGAAGGATTGGAGATTCATTTGGCATGCTTGGATTATGGGATTTTATTTCTGATTTCTCTTGGAGAATTTGAGGACACTCCAACTTCTATTTAGGATCCCAAGGACGAAAACCTTTAGGTTCTACTTGGTGAATCGGAAGAAAGTGCGGTTCATCTTTGAGGTAGATTCGAGATAGGGTTCACATCTAGGTTTTCAAATTCTTTTTAGCTTTCCAATCTGACTATGGATACTGTCATACTGTATTAAAAATAGAAAACTATCAGTAATAAAACTCATTGAGTGAAGTCTTGACACAGTGCAAGGTAGGAGAATCCCCAAAGGAGATGTCCTAGCCCCCAGCAAATAACCACACAGCGGAAACACAAAACAAGATACAAAATCTAATACCAATTCACAACACCTTATTCATAAAATAATTGATTAAATACAATGTGTCGAGCTGTAAAGCCTTCCCGTTAATGGCCAAATACAATAACAGTTCTGCAAGATCCCTCAAGATCCAACCCAAACCCTGGCTAGTCCAAAACCACACTCTGGTAGAAACCTCCAAGGAAGATCTAAACTTGTTCTCGCAAGTCCACCAAGCAATCTCCTTGTTTGCCAAGCCTCAACTACTAGCCCTTCTCAAAGTTCGCTCCTCTACTTCATCCTCTTCTCCAAGCTGGATGATTATCACTAAAGACTCCACAAGACCCCTTATACCCAACTAAGCCACATGTTGGCCTAAAATGTTACAATTAAATAAACCCTTGCGTTAAATGCCCATGCAAGCCACAAGTTGGCTGCAACACATATTAAATACCTACAACCCAAATTAATTGCTCAAGTTGGCCCACAAACAACTTGGTTAACACAAAACCAAGACCAAACCGAGCATCAAAGAAACCATGCCGAGTATCAACATCTCACCAGGCATAACCGAGCTCCCGTAGTACATGTCGAGCAACACCTTCACAGACCGAGCAAATTGGGAAACACTAGAACCAAGCTTCACCGAGCTCCTTCGACAACCGAGTGCTCCAAGCTATGTCGAGCTCCTTCGACAATCGAGCACCTCCAGGATCACCGAGCCCAAACATCCACTGAGTTCTCAACCAAGAACTACCAAGAGATGACCGAGTAATGCTACTCTAACTGAGCACCCTGGTTAACACAACAACCAGAAACTACTCAGTAATGACCAAGCCACACCTCTTCCTTTGACCGATTCCCCTAACTCCAAGGTCAAAACACTCCAACATGCAGGATTGCCAACAAGCCTAGGATGCTCCTACATCAGACACCCCAGGTTCGAAAAAATGTTCTCAGTAGCTAAAAGAAAATCTTTTAAGATTCAACACATAAATCCCATCCTTGTTTCACTTTTGCTTCTTCACATCCATCCTCGGTGTGCTACAGGTCTACTTTCCATGTTGATCTCTAACCCTCTCAGAATCCTTCAGCTCAACTCGACTACCAATACTCAGGTTCCTCCTACAGAAACTACTCAGTAATGACCAAGCCACACCTCTTCCTTTGACTGATTCCCCTAACTCCAAGGTCAAAACACTCCAACATGCAGGATTGCCAACAAGCCTAGGATGCTCCTACATCAAACACCCTAGGTTCGAAAAGATGTTGTCAGTAGCTAAAAGAAAATCTTTTAGGATTCAACACATAAATCCCAAACTGGTTCTTCACATACATGTCCTCCAAGTCCTCAACTTGTACACTCTTTTCCTTGTTTCACTTTTGCTTCTTCACATCCATCCTCGGTGTGCTACAGGTCTACTTTTCATGTTGATCTTTAACCCTCTCAGAATCCTTCAGCTCAACTCGACTGCCAATACTTGGTTCCTCCTACAGATCTCTTCATTCTACAAAGGAATTAGGGAATGCTTCCTGCCACCTTTCATAATAGTGATCATATTCTTGACACAATCATGCATAGCCTTGCAATCATACTACCAAGGTCTACCAAGTAATATGTGACAACTACTCATGTCCACAATATCACACAACACTTGATCCTTATACTGCCCAATCTTAAAATCAACAAGACATTGCTCCCTCACTTCTAAAGCATGTTCATTTTGCGACCAACCAATCCTATAAGGACAAGGATGTCTCACTCTTCTCAAACCAAGTTTTTGAACCATCTCATGAGCAACAAGGTTGTTAGTACTACCACTATCCACAATCACATTGCAAACTTGACCACCAGACTTACGAGTCCTGAACAAATTACTCCTCTGACAAGATTCCAGTATCTTGTGACCAACCAATACTCACCAAGCTAGTAAATTCTCTCCTTGCTCAAGCTCACTAATATGGTTTTCAGCCTCATTCACAATAGCAACTCTTTTGTCACCAGCCTTAGGACATTCATAAGCTCTATGTTCTTCTTCATGACATATGAAACAGATACCCTTAAACTCACCTCTACCTATCCTTCTCTTCTGATTAACAAGTTTTAGTTAATCTTTTGCACTTGGTTTAGCTTTTGTCGAGTAGTCCTGCTTCTCCTTCCCTTGGAAACTACCTTGATTCTTCCCCTTCAACTTGTCTTCTGTCATTAGGGCATACTAATAAGCATCCTCAACCAAAGCAATATTTAGCATACCAACCTCATCCTGACTATTGAGTCTCAAACCATTAATATATCTAGCCACCTTCACCTTAGACAATTCTCTATGTCCAGAACAAATAGTCAACTTGTAGAATTCTTCTGTATAATCTTTCACAATCATATCTTTCTACTTCAGATTCTGCAACTTCTTAAACAACTCAAGTTCATAATCCGGAGGAATGAACTTAGTCTTCAGTTTAATCACCATCAATCTCCATCTAGTGATCTTCATTTCACCTTCCTCTTCTCTATCTCACTATAATTCCTTCCACCAAAAAGCAACATGTCCCTTCAGCTTAGTTTGTGCCAACCTCACTCTGAGCGGATCTACAATATTCTCTAGCTCAAAGTAGTCTTCCAATTCGCCAATCCAATCAATCAGGTCTTAAGGATTCAAAGTACCTTAAAAATTATGAACCTCCATCTTATGCTTCAGCTTCAACTGAGATCCGGGTGTAGCAAACTGACCAGCCCTATCTCCCATAGGTCTCTCTACACAAGCAGTTTTATCCTCACCACTCAATCCAACTATCTCAAAGTCTTCAGCAACTTCCTCACAACCATCTTTAGTACTTGCATGCCTAGGTACACTGCCTATAGCACTTATGATCTCAGTGATCATCAAATTTGAATTATGCTTTAATCTTCTCTGAGATACTCGCTTCCACAACATCACAGAGATCTTCAATTGCCCTAGGGTCCAATTGTCTTGGAGGCATCTTCCAATATTTTGCAAACCCTCCACAACAAATCAGCTAGATCCAACCTTCAATCCGATAAACTTCACCCTAGGTCCTGGTGCAAACTACCTCACCTTCGGTGATCTGTCTACACACTCAGGAAAACCTTCACTCTAATACCATCTAACACAGTGCAAGGCAAGAGAATCTACAAAGGAGATGTCCTAGCCCCCAGCAAATAACCACACAACGGAAACACAACACAAGATATAAGATCTAACACAAATTCACAACACTTTATTCATTAAATAACTGATTACATGCAATGTGTCGTGTTGTAAGGTCTTTTTGTTTACAGCCATATATAATAGCAATTACAATCAAAGTTTTGCAAGATCCCTCAAGATCCAACCCAAACCCTAGCTAGTCCAGAACCACACTCTAGTAGAAACCTCCAAGGAAGATCTAAACTTGTGCTCGCAAGCCCACCAAGCAATCTCCTTGTTTCCCAAGCTTCAACTACTAGCCCTTCTCAAAGTTCGCTCTACTTCATCCTCTTCTCCAAGCTGGATGATTATCACTAAAGACTCCACAAGACCCCTTACTTATACCCAACTAAGCCACAGGTCAGCCTCGTATATTACAAATTAAATAAACCCTTGCATTAAATGCCTATGCATGCCACAAGTCGGCTGCAACACATATTAAATACCTATAACCCAAATTAACTGCTCAAGTCAGCCCACAAACAACTTGGTTAACACAAAACCAAGACCAAACCAAACATCAAAGAAACCATGCCAAGTATTAGCATCTCACCAAGCATAAATGAGCTCCCGCAGTATGTCGAGCAACACCTTCACAGACTGAGCAACTCGGGAAACACTGTAACCAAGCTTCACCGAGCTCCTTCAATGACCGAGTGTCCCAAGCTATGCCGAGCTCTTTCGACAACCGAGCACCTCCAAGATCGCCGAGTCCATTCATCCACCGAGTTCTCAACCAAGAACTGCCAAGAGATGACCAAGTAATGCTACTCGAACCAAGCACCTCAATTAACACAGCTACCAAAAACTACTTAGTAATGACCGAGCCACAACTCTTTCTTTGACTGAGTCCCCTAACTCCAAGGTCAAAACACTCCAACATGCAGGATTGCAGCAAGCCTAGGATGCTCCTACATCAAGTCCAAAAGTAAAACCCCCTCCTTGCATCATGTTTATCTCTGCCATTTACTTTTCTCCAACATCCTATAACAACCACAGGTCTTCGTGATGAACTTATTTAGTGTATGGATTGGTGATTATAGAGTATGGAGATTAGGTGAGCTTTAAACGACATTCGACCCTAGCTGTATATGTCATATATGCAATTATATAACTGCTCAACAAAATTAAGTGTCCAATTAAAATTCATCTAAATCTGTAATATGATTAAAGACAGCTGTTGAGACCGAAATGTTTTTCCTTGCAGGATTTTGTAAAATAGAAAACCCAGGTCCTTCAGGTTATCTATTAGTCTTGAGAGAGAAAAAAATGTTGTTTGGTTTTAACTCTTGTGAGTATCAAAGTTGAACCTTGTGTAGGCTGTAGAAGGGCTGATATATTCAGAATGACATCGAGTGGATTAACATCCTCTCAAACAGCAAGCAAGTCCTCCACCACTAGTTTTTAACTGCTCGTAAATGCAATTTCCTATATTCAATCGATTTGCATGCAAAGACCTAAGAAGTTAATGATGGTTCTCTATTTACATTTGTTTGATTCAGCACTAATTTTAAGCTGAAAACACACATCACTAATAGACAATATTGACAATCAGATTTCCAATGTTGTGTCTGTCATAACAACCTCAAAAATGAGTGTTTTAGATTGAATGCTTGATCTGAAAATAAGTTTAGGCAGTATTCCTGAAGGTAATTGATCGAAAACATTTTAGCAACATTTTCATGCAATGTCACAAGTTCAAATCCCACTGGGGGGTAGGGTATGTACGCCTCATTTGTAGCACAATTAGGTGCCTCTCACAAAGAGTGGGGAGTAGTCCCATATTGCCATCACCATATGTAGACCCAAAAACAAATGGCTGGTAGCATGGACTATAAAGGGACCTTTCCTTTCCTTTTCTTTCCTTCGATTGATGACTTAGTAGAATGTGGTCCAGAATGCAGATTTCTTAATCAATTAATTATGGTGCAGAAAAAGGTAAAGGATATATCTTTTGGCATGGATAAGAAGGGCATTTTTCTTGTTTGTATATTTTAGAGCATCTCAAAGAAAACGACCTTAGAAGTATTCTCTTGAATGTTTTTTCACTCAAAACCATTTCTATATTATAAACAATCAATATCATGTAAAGCTGAGCAGATTGACGACAAAATTGACACTTCTGATGCTGAGCCTATTATAAAAACTGATATACAGAATGGTGTGCATTTTGAGATGATGTCTACATTAGGCAGATTACTGGAGCAGCTGAGAAATTCATGTCAACATAGTAATTATAAAGGTGGAATGCTTGGAAATTTCACTCAAGGATGTAGTTTGATAAAAGCATTTCATGCAGATGATAGCTTTAGCCTTTAACATACACAACGTTTTTTGGTCTCTAATCAACTGCTTGTAAAGCAATGGCAAGTGTTCTTTCACAGTATGTGTTAAAGGCAAAAGTAGACTATAGTCTATTAGTGAGAAGCATGAAATCTATAAAGGTTATAATATTGTCAAATTGCAATTGAAATAGAGATCTTTATCGATATAGTAAGATTTATTCGAAATCTTGACAGGTACCTTCTTCTTCTTATTATAAAAAAATTAATTCTTTTTGAGGCTTCTGAGAGGCAGCCCAAATATATGAAACATCAACTCAGTTGCTAATCAATCAGAATATCTCTGGTATCCATGGTTTTCTTTGTTTTCCAATGGGTTTAGAAATTCAGTGTTTAGAAATCGGTGACCTTAAACATTTTATTTTGCATTGCACTCCAGCAATGCTGATCAATCAAAATATTTCTGGTATCCATGGTTTTCTTTATTTTCTGATGGGTTTCAAAATTCAGTGTTTAGAAGTCGGTGACCTTGAATGATTTATTTTGCATTGCACTTCAACATGCAGAACATTGGATCTTTTATTTTGTCTAGTGTTTGAGCCAATGTTCCCTACATTTTTTGGATGTAGACAAACATAATAATCTTCACTCCATGTTACACTCTTGTAGTCTCAATTTTATTAGGGAGAACTCATAATGATACTTCGTAATGTGTTTGCTTTGTTTCTATGGTTTTCCTATTGTTTAGTTTCCTACTCAATTATTTATGCTTTATTGTATAAAAATAAAAAAATGATTCAATGGACTGAGCTCTGGGACATTTTTTTTGTTTCTTTATCAGGGGATATCACATTTTCATTTATAAAATCTATTAACTTATTCATTTTCTTGTCATGGGGGACATTAAAAATATTCCTTTCATCCTTGTAGGGCAATCACAACTATTATGACATGTTTCACTAATATTTGCACTCAATATCAAATGTTTTCTTTCACCCTCTCAAAGCACTTGGAGTTATCTATACATATTTCCTTCTATGTTACTGGATTTGCAAGACTGACCCATGAACCAGTATGTCTCAGGTCTGCACAGGGTCCAGACTTGACTCTGAATCCAACCAGATCCGTGGACCATGAATTTGGGTGAACCCATTGTGTGGATTCAGGTCAGACCAGTTGAGAATCTCCACAAACCTGGGGGAATCTAGTGCAGATCCATGCAAATCCCCGTGCCACATGGGGCAAAACATAAGAAGTGGGCCCAAACCTTGGAAAAGAAATTATTTATTGTTTTTTTTGTTCTCACCCTAAAACGACCCTTATTTGGTCTTAACAAACACATTTCATCACTCAATTTCTGTCTCATTTTGCTCTCTCCATCTTGCAAATTTGAAGTCAATATGATTGTATTCGAAGGAGATCGATTGTGGAGTGACAAATAACTTACAAAAGGCAGATTTGAGTGTTGAAGGTATGCATTTCAACCATATTATTTAGTTTCTTCATAGTTTGTTTCAAGTTCTTTCAAAGTTTTTGCTTAAGTTTTGAAGTATGTTTTTATTTCATTTTTCTTATTGATTGCAATAATGAGTAGTCAATGCTCAATGAGTGGGGAGGGATCTGTTGGACTAACTGCTAACATTTCCCTTTGAGATTTGTGATATGGCTTAGCTGCCTCATGTGCTCTATAAGTCTAGTGGTTGTATCGGCCATCGATAGGTCAATCTTTTGGTGCAACAGCAACCCTAGCTTGTAACAAATGGTATCAGAGCTTGGTCACAAATTCAAATCTCGTAGGGTAACATTGAGGGGGGGATTGTTGGACTAACCACCAATGTTCCCCTTCAGGATCTGTGGCACGACTTAACGGCCTCTTTTGTTCTACAAATCTAGTGGTTGTATGAAGCATTAACAAGTTGATCTTTTGGTGTAATGGCAACCCAAGCTTGTAACAGGATCTCAACCATTTAAAATTGATAAAGGGTCTCCCTTATAGAGACACACTACAAGAATTTCTCAATGTATTGGAGATGGGGGGTTTATTTGGAAATTTAATTTTTGCAATGCACAATATAGAAGCTCCTACTCCTGAGTCAAACTTCATTTTTTGAGCCCTGAGGATAGAGGGATTAATACGTGTGAGGGGCTAGATAAGAAGGGGTTGCCACCTAGGCAAATAGCAGCATTCGTAAAAGAACAAGAAAATATTGAGAATTATTGGTAATGATTTCTAGATTAGATTGTGTTGAGTATTTTACCATCAACATTTCGAATCACACTATGCGATTCATCATCAAGATGAGAAAGAAAAAGTTGCAAAACAAGGTTCTTGCTCTTGCTATCACATCCGTAAACCATTACCAATAATTAGTTACAAAAGGGAAACAAGGTGCTTATAGTCGAAAACCAAAAACAATGACACCACCCATTCACCAAGCCTCTAAACATCCCTTCTTGTCTATGCCTTCTACGGATGATGATGATGTAGAAGAACCACAAATCGTCATCCACAAGAGAGGCCCATTAAATAAGGCATTTCAAAATAAGTTGAGTATTCTTGATGAAAAAATTGGACCTTGCCTCTATGAATGGTGTTCCATTCAACTTAGCAAGATCACCTTATTGAAGGGAGATGGTGCGAGCAATAAACAATGCACCTTTTGGTTACCAAGGCCTTGGATATGAAAAGGTGTGCACCATCTTATTGCATAATGAGAAAAAAATGTAAAGACCAACTAAAACTAATAAGAGATTCTTGGGTTCAGACAGGTGTGTCTATTATCTCTAATGGATGGAAGGATTGCAAAAACTATCCCTTGATCAATGTTATAGTTGTGTCCCCCAAAGGGACAGTGTTTTTGAAGGCAGTTGACTATTCGGGGGTTGTAAAAGATGCAAAGTTTATTGCCTGGATTCTCATTTATTCCATAGAGGCAATGTGTAGTGATAATGTTGTCCAAGTAATTACGGACAATGCAAAATTATATAGGGCTGTAGGTGCTTTTGTAGAGACTAGATATGATCATATCTTTTGGACACAATGCATAGTCCATTCCGTCAATTTGGTGATGCAAGCAATCAGCACCCAAATAGAATGGGTGAAAAAAATTTATGAGGGTGAGGAGATTCAAATGTTTAGGACAAACCGCCGTACGTCACAAGCAATTTTCAGACCTTTCTCAAAATTGGAATTATTGAAGGTAAATTTTAATTTTTAATTTATTTAAGGTAAAATTTTAAAATTTGATTTATTTAGTTTCATTTATGATTTATCATTTTATGTTATGTTTTACATAATTAAATGTGTACTAATTTACTATTAACATGTTTTTAGGCAGCTGAAACCCACTTTGCATCACACAAAATCATCCTTAGGAAACTTGTGAGGGTCAAGGATGCATTGTCACAAATGGTTTTTTAGCAATCAATGGGACATTTGGAAGCAATTCAATACAATAAGGGCCCAAAAGATGAAGGCAATGATATTGGATGATGATTGTTGGGCTCATGCGGATTACATATTGGGATTCATTGAGCCTATCGTGTTTATACTTAAGTATCTTGACATTGATCAGCCATGCTTGGAGGACATCTATGATGCTATGGACACCATGCTCGCAAAAGTAAAATTGGTTAAGTTATAATACAATCCTCTATCCTTGTTTATTGAAAGAGAGTTAAATTAGAAAAAATACTTAACATCATGGTTACCGCGAGACCCGTCTCCCCCCTAAAAGTCGTGTCTTGGAGACTGTTCGCGTCTCCGGAGACCTCAAAAAAGGTTGTGAGGAAGTCTCCTAAAGTCTCCCCGTCTCCTAATCCAAAAAGTGAAGTCTCCCCGAAGTCTCCTGGTAAAATATAAATGTAAAATATAATATTAAATAATTTTATATATTTTAGCACTCATTTTAATGTTTTTAATATAAAAATTAAGACCACCGACAATTTAAATGATTAAATCATTTAAAATATTTTATTTAATAAATTAATAACTTTAAAAACATTAGAAACACTTTTAAAAAATTATTTTTAGTCAACAATTTTAAATGATTAAATCATTTAAAATATTTTTGGAGAGTGATGATTTTTTGGAGAGTATGATAGCTGAAGACCTTGAGATGGATGATCACAACCTTGTGGAGTAGATGATAGTACCATCGACATACTAATACTAGATATATTTCTGTTTTTTGTTTATTGTACAAAGTGTTCATTTTGTTTGCATATCAGCAATTCAGCATCAAACTATACTTTTTTGAATTTAAAATTTGAATATGTAATGATAATCTCAGCAATTATCAATCTGATATGATGGTGATCATATGCAATATTCGAAAAACAAATATGTCTATGAGATACAATATTGTGATCATGTGAGTTTTGAAATCTTTGACTCTATGAGTCTATTTTAATTTTTAATGTGACATTACTATTATTATTTACTTTAGTCTTACAGTATTACTATTTTCAAATTTTGTATTTATTTTTAGTAATAGACTCTTTAAACTATTAAAAAAATTATTAAAAAAAAATTGCCATCTCCAAGTACCCCCGTCTCCTATTTGAAAAATTGCCGTACTGGTACCAATACCAGTACCGGAGACCTCGAAGTCTCCCCGTCTCCCGGTGACCTTGGTTAACATACTTACATCAAGGTAACTTACATGAAAATCATTTGTTATTCATATCCTAGATCATACACAAGAAAGAGAATAATCTTGAGGATACCTTATACAAAAAGGTGGAAGCAATTACTCTTCACTATTGGAACAAGATAACTACACCTTTGCATCTCCTAGCTTATGCTCTATCTCCCAAGTAATATAGCCCAAAGGCACTTGGTATTCTCGGTAGGATGGCACCATACAGAGATGTTGAGGTTCCTAGTGGGTATAAAAGGGCATTTAGTAGAAACTTCAGTGATCCAGGGGTGAGGGCAAATGTTAGGACGCAATTTGGATTATTCATCTCAAGAAAAGATGTAGACCCTATTGTTGTGAATGACCAAAGTAGAATGGAGTATTACATGGTGGAACCTTCCTAGGAAAGATTATGTATATCTCCAGCCTCTTGCAATTAAGATCCTATAACAAGTATGATTTTTAGTGCTTTTTTTGGCCACTTGTGATGTAGAATTTAACACTTAAAACTCTTGATTTTATCTTGTATTTTTCAATTTTAATTTTGTTTGTTTTCTCTCTAGATTGTGATATCCTCTATCATTGAGCGGACTTGGAGTACATATTGCTTTATCCACTCAGTGAAGTGTAACCGATTTGTTCACAATAACTTGCGCCCTCAACACGTAAGGATATAAAATACAAGAAGTGGGCAGAGAAGCTTTGCGATGTGGCACCCGAGTCTACTAACTAGGATATGACTATTTAAAATCTTGCTAGAGCCACTTTACTTGATCTAGATGATGATGAGGATGACACAACACACTGTAGTAGTTGTGGAACCAGTTTTGGTTCCAATGATGATGATGATCTACCACTTGCAAGTACCCAAGACCCCAGTGATCCGCATTTTTTTGATAATCCATTTGATGATTGACGAACACTTTCATGATTCATGAATATTGAATCACGTTTCAAACATTAGTGAGCTATAAGTATATTTTGTAATTCACTAATTCAATGTGATGATTTTCTTTAGAATTATAATGTTTATCTTTGACATTTGGCATTCATCAATGATCAAACATCACAGATTTATACTATGAAATGATTTAGTGTTATAACTATGTATAATTCTCTTATTTTTTTGAATATATAATGCATACACACACACGAATCCTTATCAATCATAATGAGAAAAAATCACTAATCCACGAATCAGATTCTCGAACCCAAATTTTTCCTTTGTAATGTTTTGTTCTAGAGTTTCCTTATGAAGTCCTGTAGTATGCTTTACATAGTCTTGTCGTGTGCTTCAAGTAATCTAGTTGGGTGCTCCAAGTAGTATCCCTCAATGCTTTTGGTAGCCAATGCTTCAGGTCAGTGCTTCAGGTAGTTCTCCCTTAGTGCTTCGAGTGGCCAGTGCTTCAAGTCAATGCTTCAGGTCAGTGCTTCGAGTCAGTGCTTCAGGTCAGTGCTTCAAGTCAATGCTTCAAGTCAGTGCTTCGAGTGGCCAGTGCTTCAGTCAATGCTACAGGTCAATGCTTCAGGTGGCCAGTGCTTCAAGTCAGTGCTTCGATCAATGCTTCAGGTAGTTCTCCCTTAGTGCTTCAGGTGGCCAGTGCTTCAGGTAGTTCTCCCTCAGTGCTTGGGGTGGCTAGTGTTTCAGGTAGTACGGTATTATCTTGATGGTCATACAGTAGAGTGTATGGCCGTACAGTGTAGGCCTGAAGGTGGTACAGTGTTCTCTTGAAGATCGTACAGTAGTGTAAGTGACTGCATGGTGGATGCTTGAAGCTTGTACGGTTCTCCCTTGGAGGTCGCATGGTAGTGTGGTGGCCATATGGTCGAATGTCACTATGGCCATACAAGATGGAGGTGCAACGGTTGTACAATGTGGGGAGAAGACAAGTAGCAGTAAGTTACGAAGTTGTCCAAGTCGTACGGTTGGAGTACGGAAGATGCACTTCGTGACGTGGGGGATGGATGGTGCACAAATAGAGGAGGAATGTTGAGTTATGCAACCATAAATTTATAGATCTGAATTCATCAATAAACCAAACAAGAATGGAGATTGAACACGAATATCCTTCAATTAATGTTTGCAATAAGATGGTGCTCCGATTTGCCAGATCCGAGCAAAGTATTACATGCAATGGAATAGGGTGAAGGTTGAATCCCACAGAATCCAAATAAGCCAAGTAGGGAAGATCTTTCACTTCCTAAATGGCGAACAACAGAGAATACCAATGGGAATTCGCAATACAAAATAAATAATCAGAATGCATACCTACAACTATATACAAGCCGTGCTTAAATACAAATCGGGGAAAACCATTATGAGGGTGTACAAAGATAGCCGACGGTAGAACTTACCAATGAAAACTAAAATAAAAATAGGTCCGAGATATATTAAATCAATTGAAACCACAAATACAAATAATAACTTGGGCCCATATTAATTAATTAAAGTAACTAACTAAAGGTCCTTTTTCTATATTATTTATATTCTGGAACCAGCTAATTAATTAATTTAATGTAACTATTACATTCAAATTTGGGGACATGACATCCTTGAACCTGAATCAGCAACTTAGCTTGCCTTTAGTCCTTTTCTCCTAGGGCACTTAGAAATTAGGCACATCTTCTAATTTCATAACCAATTTTGGATTTATGTTAGATTTTTAGTCTCTTATCAACTTCCTCTCTTCCTATTCATCTTTCACTTTACTGTTCAACATATGCAAATTTACAAAGCTTGACCTACTTTCTAGCTTGGAAGGACATAGCCAGTGATCAACATAATAGATTCACTAGCAGCCCAACACAACCCAATAATTTTGCACATTTCTTTGGTATTAAACAAGCAGAACATGTTTATTACAACCACTCTATTGAAAAAAGATTTATTTATTCCTAATCAATTTCAAACCCTAAAGGCCTACCTGCCAACACTTACAAGAAACTCAGATTTGTTGAAACAACATCCACATAGTTTGGCCCCAAACTCAGTGCCCTCTTTCTCCTTGAACACTAGCTTGGCACAAATTCCATGATCAGTTCTCAGTTCCACGCACCCGAGTGTTGTGCTCATCAAGCTTTACTCCTTAGCCTGCCACACTCCAAAGCCTTGCACTTTCCAACCTACCATTTCAATATTTTTTCTTCCAACATCTAGAGCTAGATTTTCTGCTCTCAACTCAACAAATTTCAAAGTTTCTATGTGAAAACTCTTCTCCTATTTTGTTCGTCTAAAGTGGTGTAACCTTAAATTTTATGATGAAATTTGATTTTAAACTTTATTTTTTGCTATTTCGAAAGACATGTATGAGAGGCTTGCAAAACAACAAAAGTTTGGATTTCACAAGTCTAGTTTAGAAGGTGATGCGAATGGCGAAATTTTGCCAAATCACAAGGAAGAAGCGTAACATGGTCCAAAAACGTGATTTGTCGCTATTTCAGAGGAGGTTGCATATAGGCCATGCAAAGTCACAACTTTGGGTGAAGAGCATAACAAGTCTTGCAAAATTACGAATTTTTGGGATTTCACGAGGGATGTTGATATGACCTTGTGAACTGACGATTTTTTGAGGTTTTGAGGAGCATGCAAAAGGTATAGTGCAAAAAGGCGATTTTTCACCAAATCGCAAGAGTTGTTTGAAATGTGCCTCGAAATGGTGAAAAGGGTTTGCAATGAATTAATGATCATCGTAGTTTAGGAGAAGGGAGCCAAATAAGCATGTGAAAAGGTGAAATGACCGTTGTTAGTGTTAGGATGATTAGAATAACTAAGAGGGGGAATGAGTCAGTTATCCTCAGGTCCACATGTACCAATTCAACTTATAACAACTTTAAACAAACTCATAAATCCACTCAACCAATATAGCAAATCATCTGTAATCCAACTTATTCATATCAACACTTAACTCTTTGTTTTAGTGTATGCCGAATTGAAGAAACATATAACAGTAAATAGCATGAAACATGAAAACAACATTTATACAAGTATGACACCAGGATTTAACATGGAAACCCAATTTGGGAAAACCCACCAAGTAACATGCTACCACTTTTTGACTCTTCTAAAGTGAGCTCGGTTAAGAGCTAACCATGTTAAAGGTTACAAAACATGGTTGTGAGATCTTTTGTGGTTGAGTAGAATTGGAGTACATGCTTCTTTATCGACTTAGTGAAGCGTAACCGATTGGGGAAAAAAAAAAGACTTGGTGTTTGTTCACAACAACTTGCACCCTCAACACGTAAGGATATAAAATACAAGAAGCGGGCAAAGAAGCTTTAGGATGTCGCACCTGAGTCTACTGACTAGGATATGACTATTTAGGATCTTGTTAGAGCCACTTTACTTGATCTGGATAATGATGAGGATGACGCAACACCCTCTAGTAGTTATGGAACCGGTTTTGGTTACAATGATGATGATGATCTACCACTTGCAACTACTCAAGACCCCAATGATCCACATATTTTTGATAATTCATTTGATGATTGATGAACACTTTCATGATTCATGAATATTGAATCACATTTCAAATATTAATGAGCAATACATATATTTTGTAATTCAGTAATTCAATGTGATGATTTTATTTAGAATCATAATGTTTATCTTTGACATTTGGCATTGATCAATACTATGAAATGATTTAGTGTTATAATTACGTATAATTCTCTTTTTTTTAAATACTTAATGCATACACACACGCGAATCCTTATGAATCATAATAGGAAAAAAATCACTAATCCACAAATCGGATTCTCGAACCCAAATTAGTCCTTGAACCTGAATCGACAACTTAGCTTGCCTTTAGTACTTTTCTCCTAGGGCACTTAGAAATTAGGCACATCTTCTAATTTCATAACCAATTTCGGATTTATGTCATATTTTTGGTCTCTTATCAACTTCTACTCTTCCTATTCATCTTTCACTTTACTGTTCAACATGCAAATTTACAAAGCTTGACCTACTTTCTAGCTTGGAAGGACATAGCTAGTGATCAACATAATAGATTCACTAGTAGCCCAACATAGCCCAATAATTTTGCACATTTCTTTGGTATTAAACAAGCAGAACATGTTTATTACAACCACTATTGAAAAAAGATTTATTTATTCCTAATCAATTTCAAAGCCTAAAGGCCTACCTACCAACACTTACAAGAAACTCGGATTTGTTGAAACATCCACATAGTTTGGCCCCAACCTTAGTGCCCTCTTTCTCCTTCAACACTAGCTTGGCACAAATTCCATGCTCAGTTCTCAGTGCCAGAAACCAAGTGTTGTGCTCATCAAGCTTTACTCAGCGTGCCACACTCCAAAATCTTGCACTTTCCAACCTGTCATTTCAATATTTTTTCTTCCAACATCTAAAGCTAAATTTTCTACTCTCAACTCAACAAATTTCAAAGTTTCTGTGTGAAAATTCTTCTCCTATTTTGTTCGTCTAAAGTGGTGGAACCTTCAATTTTATGATGAAATTTGATGTTAAATTTCATTTTTCGCTATTTCGAAAGGACATGTATGAGAGGCTTGTAAAACAACAAAATTTGGATTTCGCAAGCCTAAAGTAGAACATGGTGCGAGATGGCAAAATTTAGCCAAATCAAAGGGAAGAAGCTTACCATGGTCCAAAAACACGATTTGTCACCATTTTGGAGTAGGTTGCATCTAGGCCATGCGAATTCACGACTTCGGGTGAAGAGCATAAGAAGTCTTGGAAAATTACGAGTTTTTGCAAGGGATGTTGATATGACCTTGCGAATTTGTGATTTTTGAGGTTTCAAGGAGCATGTAAAAGTTATAGTGGAAAATGGCTATTTTTCACCAAATCGCAAGAGTTGTTTGAAATGTGCCTCGAAATGGCGACAAGGGTTTGCAGTGCATTAATGATCATCACAGTTTTGGAGCAGGGAGCTAGATAAATATGCGAAAAGGCAAAATGATCATTGTCAGTGTTATAATGATTAGAATAACCAAGAGAGGAGATGAATTAGTTACCCTCAAGTCCAGATGTACTAATTCAACTTTTAACAACTTTTAACAAACTCATAAATCCACTTGGCTAATATATCAAATCATAAGTAATCCAACTTATTCATATCAACACTTAACTCTCTGTTTTTGTGTATGCTGAATTATAGAAACATATAACAATAAATAGCGTGAAACATGAAAACAAAATTCACACAAGTACGATACCAGGATTTAACATAGAAACCCAATTTGGGAAAAATCAACAAGTAACATGCTACTACTTTTTCACTCTTTTGACGTGAGTTCAGTTAAGAGCCAACTCTGTTAAAGGTTACAAAACACACTATTAGGTGTGGCCCTGTTAAAGGATTTAATCACCCTGTTAGGAGTGACCTTGTTAGAGGTCTTGAAAACATCTCATCAGAATGTCACATTGATTAAAGGATTTACAATATGATTGATACATCAACCTTGATTAAAGGATTTTACTGCCACAATGGCTAGAAAGTAACAACTAGATTGATCTAATAAAATTCAGCTCAGTTGCAATGTTCAGATCTCTATTCGGCTCATTCCTAGTTCATTGACTGGTCTTCATCACATTCTCCATCTTTGATCTACTTGGCAACACTTCAAGCAATCTCATTATAACCAACTTCTCACTTTTCCTCTACAACTCTGTTCTTTCACTTCTTCACAAATTCGCTAGCCAACTAACATTGTAAAACACCTCATATGCCTCCTTAAATAGACAGGTTTAATCTTTTGCCGCTTAAACATAACCGTAAATCTTGGGGCTTATCATTTTATCCTTCTTTCCTTGAAATTTTTGGAAACTTCAAATTGAATCTTTGCCTTAGATCGCTTAACCAATTCAATTCATGCATTAAATATGCCAGCTTATCAATCCTCATCTTCAATGCATTTTGACTATTCTATAAATTCAACTATGTCGGCCTCAAATCTTGAATCTTTCACAAACTTTTAAATTGTTGCACTTGGTCATCACTATGTTCTTTAGCTCAATCACTACTGATCTGGCTCGCTCGGCCATCTCTGTGCTCAATCGTTACTTCAATTTCCCTTCACGTTTCTCAATCATTACCACTACTTGGTTGATACTTAAGTTCCTTAATCATATACTCGGTAATGCTTCACATCTTCATTTACCTAGTAACTTGTCACTCGGTCAAGCTTAGTGTTTTACTCAACTTCTTGACTTCTATCAATCATTTGTTGTACACTACAACTCGCCTTTCTTCTCCACTTAATACAATGATCAAACAACACATTATCTTCTCAAGTACTAACTGATCAAATGCCCTTTGTAGTTCCATCATACTTACTCCTCTTTACTCAACCACTTTACTAGTTTATCTTGTTATCTCTCTTTTCAAATCCTCTCCATCAATCAGCCGATATGGCACTCTACACTATTAACAAATGTCTTACCAGTAAGGTTTGACATTCATGACAACATAATAATTGTTCCAATTGTATTGCCAACAATCTCCCTCTTTGACATTGATGGCAACACTTTAGTTACCATGCAATGGCAAAAGTGTTCTCTGGATTTTCACTCTCAACTCCCTTTGTGTTCTATATTAGATCTTCATTAATATCCTTATTTTCATTCTAATTCATATCCATGCAATCTCTGATATGCTCCCTCTTTGCACTTAATTTTCACTTCTCCCTCTATGATACAAATTGAGATTCTTCATTGTAATACCAATCATATTGACTCCCTCTTGGACATATCTCTCATATGGGATGGTAACTTGACATTCATCTCCCTCTTTGACAACAATGCTAAAGACATTGTATCCACATCTCTCTCTTTATCTTTGTTTATCTTTGTCCTTGACTATATCACCATGTGCCACTTGCAACTTCATCAATGCATACAACTGTCTTTCTTTTCACAATTGTAGGCAGCTCCTAAATTGTGATCTCTTGCATCACTCTGTAAGATATTCTGATCATAACAACTGATGCAATGATGCATCTCTTCTTAGTTTGCTTTAGATAGGGGAATAACCCCTATCTTACCTCTTAGATACACAAATGAATCTTTGGGTAATGCATTAGTGAATATATTAGCTATTTGTTCCTTTGTGTTCACATATTTCAATCTTACTTCTTTGTCTTGCACTAATTCTCCTAAGTAATGATACTTGATTGCAATGTGCTTTGTCTTTGTGTGCATCACAGAGTTCTTGCATATGTTTGTAGCACTTGTGTTATCACAATATATTACCACATGTTCAATAGTCTCTTCCTTCATACCTTCTAACAATTGTTTGATCCATACTATGTTTGAGCAATTAAATAATGCAACAACATATTTAGCTTTTGCAATGAATTGTGAAATACAATTTTGCTTCTTGCTTGTCCATTAAATCAATCCCCTACCTAGGAAGAAAGCTCCTATACTTGTACTCTTTCTATCATCAATGTTTTCAGCCCAATCAACATCTATATAAATTTTCAGCTCAAACTTGTCATTCTTCTTATACCACAAACCATAGTCTTTTGTACCTTTCAGATATCTCAATATCCTTTTCACAGGCATCATGTGATTCTCCTTAAGATTAGCAGAAAATCTTGCGACAATTCCAACAGCCAATGCAATGTCAGGTCTGCTATGACCAACATATTGCAATTTATTCAATCATTGACCTGTACAATGTCTGATTTACTTCAGCAAAACCATCATTCTTTGAAAGTTTATGTTGAGTAACCATAGGTATTCCAATTGGTCTTGAATCTTCCATTCCATAGGTCTTCAATATCTCCTTGATATATTTTGATTGTGTAACGTATATACCCCCTTTATTTGATAGACTTGCAATTCAGCAAAGAATTTTATCTCTCCAAATGTTGACATCTCAAATTCTTTTTCATCTTATTAGCAAATGATTTGCACATTAAATTATGTCCTCCAAATATGATATTATCAACAAATATTTCAGCTAACAATATCTTATCCTCAAATTCACTTTTTGAGTACTAATTGATATTATCATTAGTTCTTGCAAAACCAATTCTCACCAAATATGCACGTAACCTTTCATACCATGCCCTAGGGGCTTGTTTCAAACCATACAATGCTTTGTGCAACTTACATACCATGTTCTTCTTGTCAACAAATCCTCCAGGTTGTTCAATGTAGACTTCTTTCAAGATTCCACTAAAAAATATAGATTTGACATCCATTGATATACCTTGAACCCTTTGTAAGCAGCATATGAAAGTAATATTCTTACTCCTTCCAATCTTGCAACTGCGGAAAATGTCTCTCCATAGTCAATTCCTTCCTCTTGTGCATATCCCTTGCAAACCAATCTTACTTTGTTCCTTGTGACTTCACCTTTCTCATTTAACTTGTTTCTGAATACCCACTTGGTTCCAATCACATTCTTATCCTTTGGCCTTGGTACCAATGTCCATGTTTTGTTCTTCTCTATTTGACAAGGTCACTAGGAGACGGGGAGACTTCGAGGTCTCCGGTACTGGTATTGGTACCGATACGGCAATTTTTCAAATAGGAGACGGGGGTACTTGGAGATGGCAAATTTTTTTTTAAAAAAAAATTAATAGTTTAAAGAGTCTAATCCTAAAAGTAAATACAAAATTTGAAAATAGTAATACTGTAAGACTAAAATAAATAATAATAGCAATGTCACATTAAAAATTAAAATAGACTCATAGAGTCAAAGATTTTCAAATATTGCATATGATCACCATCATATCAGATTGATAATCGCTGAGATTATCATTACATATTCAAATTTTAAATTCAAAAAAGTATAGTTTGATGTTGAATTGCCGATATGCAAACAAAAATGAACACTTTGTACAATAAACAAAAAACAGAAATATATCTAGTATTAGTATGTTGATGGTACTATCATCTACTCCACAAGGTTGTGATCATCCATCTCAAGGTCTTCAGCTATCATGCTCTCCAAAAAATCATCACTCTCCAAAAATATTTTAAATGATTTAATCATTTAAATTGTCGAATAAAAATAAATTTTTTAAAGTGTTTCTAATGTTTTTAAAGTTATTAATTTATTAAATAAAATATTTTAAATGATTTAATCATTTAAATTGTTGGTGGTCTTAATTTTTGCATTAAAAACATTAAAATGAGGGCTAAAATATATAAAATTATTTAATATTATATTTTACATTTATATTTTATCAAGAGACTTCGGGGAGACTTCACTTTTTGGTTTAGGAGACGGGGAGACTTCAGGAGACTTCGTCATGAAGTCTCCAACCTTTTTTGAGGTCTTCGGAGTCGCGAAAAGTCTTCGAGATGCGACTTTTAGGGGGGAGACAGGTCTCCCAGTAACCATGCTATTTGATCAATCTCCTCATTCATTGCTCTAATCCAATCTTCATTCTCCAGTGCATCTTTGACTGTTCTTGGCTCAAACTCACATAGTAAACATGTATCATTCTTCAATTTGTTACATGTCATAACTCCTAAATCTTTGTCTCCAATGATTTGATCAGGCCTATGGTGTCTTCTTACATATTTTGCTAAAACAGGTTCAAATCTTTTTTCTCCTAGTTGTAGTCCACTTGGTCTAGCTTGCTCATTGACTCCAAGTATTTCCTGTTGTAACTCGGCTTCCTTTGTCTGGTGTTCGGTCTCTATAGCCTAATGCTTGGTGATGCTCGACAAAGCTCCTCTATTGTGACTCGACAATGCATGTCTATTGATGCTCGACAACCTCTTTCTCTTGATTTGGCAAAGTGCTTGGTTCTCCTTCATAGATGTATGAATAGTTTCTATAATCTTCAGGTTCCTTCTTGCAATCTTCTTCATTCTTTTCTACAAATTCATCAACTCTAAAATTTGCACTTTCCACAATTTTGTTAGTGTTAGTATTCAAACACTTGTATGCTTTGCTTTTAGTGAAATATTCTAAGAATATACCTTCATCACTCTTTGCATCAAATTTTCCATTCTTTGAACCTTTCAATATATAACACTTGCTTCCAAATACTTTGAAATTTTTGACATTAGGTGCATAGTCATACCACAGTTCAAAAGGGGTTTTGTCTGTACCTTTCTTGACTTGAACTCGGTTAAAGTGTATAAACAGTAGTAATTATAGCTTCTCTCCAATATTTTTGTGAAAGATTCTTTTCCATCATTAATGTTCTTGCACAGTCCATGATTGATTTGTTTCTTCTTTCAGCTATACCATTTTGTGGTGGAGTCCTTGATGCAGACATTTGTCTTTTGAGTCCTTTGTCATTGCAAAATGTATTGAACTCCTCTAACATGAATTCACTTCCTCTATCTGATCTCAAGCATTTTAGACTTTTACTTGTTTCCTTTTCAACACTGTCCAAATACCACTTAAACATTTGAAAAGCATCAGATTTTTCTTTGAGAAACATCACAGTCATCATTCTAAAGAAATCATCAACAAATAGGATAAAGTACTTGTCACCATAATAACTTTGCACTCCAATAGGACCACATAAATTAGTATGAACCGATTCCAAAATATCATCAGAAGGATAGGTCTTTCTCTTGAAAGTAGACTTTATAATTTTTTCCATTTGATATTGTGTGCACATCACTTTATCAGGTTTTCTCACTCTTGGTAATCCTCTTACTCTTTCCATCTTACTAATGCTAACCAAATTATCAAAGTTCACATGACATAAACCTTATGCCATAACAGATCTTCAAATTGTGCAAATAAGCATGTATTATCAAATAGCTCTAGATAGAACAAGTTACCTCTTGTTTGCTCTCCACTTCCAATCAGTTCACCAGTAGCATCAGAGATTCTTGCCTTCTTGTTTTGAAATTCAACTCAGTAGCCTAAACTATTCAGATGTGCCACACTCAACAGATTATATTTCAGTCCATCAACCCAATATACATTGTCACATCTGATTTTGTCATTCAATATAATAGATCCTTTACCTTTCACATAACATGGTGCATCTTTTCCAAACTTAATACAACTTCCATTATAGTGTTCTAACTTTTCAAACTTACTTGTATCACCAGTCATATGATGTGAGCAACCACTATCAATTATCCATTTATCATTCTTACTAACGTGTGAAATAAGAGCAATTTTCTCAAACTTTTCGTTTTCATCAAATTTATTTTTCATTGCAACACAAACAACTTCTTCATCACATTAATCAAAATCACTTTCAAAACCATCTTCTTCAGCAATATAACAAGATTTTTTACCTTTTCCCTTGTAATCTTTGTTACCTCGGTTGTCTCGGTTGTCTCTCCTTCCTCTATATCAATTGTCTTTCCTTTCCTCCATTTTATCTCTGTTAGGACACCTTGCAGCAATATGACCAACTTTATTACATGTAAAACATATTATAGGAAGTTTACCTTTGTATTTGTCTTTTCCTCTTGGTAGCCTTCTTGCCAATAATGCTTCTAGATCATCAAGATCATCTGATTCACTATCACTGTCCACAAGCTTAGTTTTTGAACTTTTCTTTCTTTTAGATCTATGAAGGATTAATTGAGACTTGAAAGCACATTCAACACTAGAAGGTGTATAATTATCAAAATTTGACAATTCAAATGCAGTGAGTCTACCAATTAGCTATCCAAGGTTAGATCATTACAAGGTGTTGATCTCAATTCTTGTATTGCAGATACTCTAATGAAAAATATATTTGCTCTAGCACTTCTAATTGCATTCACCACTTCTTTGATTCAGCCACAATACTAAGCTACAGTTCCTCTTTTCATTCTCATGTCATCAAACTTGCCTCTCAAACTTTTAGCTTTAGCCCTCAACACATTTTTGTCTCCTCCATGAATTTGTGCCAACTTATCTCACATTTGTTTTGTAGTAGTGCAATCCTTCACATCATCAAACTCAACATAACTTAGGGAAGATGTCAAATCTATCATCATTTAATTGTGCTCCTGCTTTTCATTTATTTGCTCAATTGTCATGGGTCTAGGTGCTTCAATGTAATCATTGTCCAAATAGTATAGTACAAAATCTCCAACTCTAGATAGATGCAATCTCATCAAGCGTTGCCATACTGGGAAGTTCTCATTGTTCAGCTTGGATACCTCTCTGTACATATTGATCTTTAGCGTAAGTCCCTTCAAACTTTCCTTGCAAGCACCAAAGCTCTACTACTGATTGTTAGAATGATAAAATAACCGAGAAGGGGGGTGAATCAGTTATCCTCAGGTCCAGATGTACCAATCCAACTTTTAACAACTTTAAACAAACTCATAAATCCACTCAGCCAATATAGCAAATCATCAGTAATCCAACTTATTCATATCAACACTTAGCTCTTTGTTTTAGTGTATGCCGAATTGCAAAAACATATAACAGTAAATAGCATGAAACATGAAAACAATATTCACACAAGTACAACACCAAGATTTAACGTGGAAAACCAATTTGGGAAAAACCGCCAAGTAACATGCTACCACTTTTTCACTCTTCTGAAGTGAGCTTGGTTAAGAGCCAACCTTAGGTTACAAAACACACTGTTAGGTGTGACCTTGTTAAAGGATTTAATCGCCCTACTAGGATTGGTCTTGTTAGAAGTCTTTAAAATATCTCATCAAAATGTCACCTTGATTAAAGGATTTACAGTGTGACTATTAGGTCAACCTTGATTAAAAGATTTTATTGCCACAATGGTTAGAAAGTAACAACTAGGTTGCTATGATAAAATACAACTCACTTTGCAATGTTCAGATCTCCATTTGACTCATTCCTTGTTCATTGACTAGTCTTCATCACATTCTCCATCTCTCATCTGCTTGGCAACATTTCAAACAGTCTCGCTATCACCAACTTCTTACTTTTCCTCTACAACTTTATTCTTTCATTTCTTCACAAATTTGATAGCCAACTAACATTGTAAAACATCTCATATGCCTCCTTAAATAGATAGGTTTAATCTTTTTCCGCTTAACATAACCATAAATCTTAGGGTTTGATCAAATTCATTGAAACTGTCCACGTTTTGTCCTTCTACTTCTTTCCTTAAAACTTTTGGAAACTTCTCATTGAATCATTGCCTTGGATCGCTTAACAAACTCAATTCATGCATTAAATATGCCAGCTCATCAATACGCATCTTCAATGCATTTTGACTATTCTGTAAATTCAACTATGTTAGCCTCAAATCTTGATAGCTCGGTCATCACTAGGTAGCTTGGTCACTATCGATCTATCTCACTTAGCTTACATTGGCTTGCTCAGCCATCTCTATGCTTGATCGTTGCTTCAGTTTCGCTTCATCTTGCTCTATCATTACCATTCCTCGGCTGATACTTAAATTCCTTAATCTTCTTCTCAGTAATGCTTAACTTCTTCATTAACCTAGTAACTTGTCACTCGGTCAAACTTAGTCTTTTACTCAACTTCTTGACTTCTATCAATCATCTCTTGTACACTTCAACTCATCTTTCTTCTCCACTCAATACAATGATCAAACAACACATTATCTTGTCAAGTACTAACTGATCAAGTGCCCTTTGTAGTTCCATCATACTTACTCCTCTTTACTCAACCACTTTACTAGTTTATCTTGCTATCTATCTTTTCAAATCTTCTTCATCAATCAACTGATATAGCACTCTACAATGTTAGCAAATGTCTTACCAATAAGGTTTGACATCAATGAGCACACAACAATTGTTCCAATTGTAATTCTAATAGTCAAAATATCTTGAGAAGTAGAAAGAAAATTTTGCAAAATTTTTATTGAAAATGACATTAATGTTGTACATACACAACTAAACATGTGTGGAATGTCATTGATGGAATTTTTTGAGTTAATGGGTCATTAAATGTCACTGTTTAATGTGGTCTCATCACAAGTTGAATGTACAAGCAAGGTTTCAGTGTGCATTCTTTGGCAAATTCTTCAAGTTACAAAATTTCAGATTACAAGTGTAAAATGAGGTTGTCAACACAACAGCATCCAGCAAGCCAAGAATGCAAGCCAGTGGCGCAGCCTGATCTCACTACTGAAGAAGAAAATCAGTTCGACATCATCAATAGTATGTATCAAGCTGCATAGGATCTCAGGAAGAATTGTGCTACCTACGCAAGTGATTGCCATGAGCTTGAAATAAAAGAGGACAGGGTTGCAATTGGACAAATGCTGGCAGAGCGGGAAGAAGAGCCAGGTGAACGTGCATACATCCATGAGATGCTGGATATATTTCATGGCCTTCTCGCTTGAAGACTGTGAAGATTTATTTTTTTGTTAAAACTATAAATATTATGAATAGTCGTAATTGGTTTAGTTCAACAATTTTGAAAGGATCTAAAGCTTTGTCACACCTCTCTGTTTACTATAAGGAGAGGTACCAGGACCCTAAAAATGATGTCTTTTACTCATAGATTGTTATACAGCAGAATATATACAAACCAGGGCGTAGCACATAATCGAACAGTTTGTGCAAGTTTTGAGTGGATACTGCAACCAGCCACTACTCTATTGTACTTTTTTTGAAGATAAACAAAAATACTTTGTTTCTCTCAAGAATTGTGCAGAATAATCTTCTATTTATATTTAATAGATCATCCTCTTCGATTTACATTGTCATTGATAGAATGAAATTTAATACATTCCTTTGATAATTAAAATTCACAAGCATTTGTGTTTTTTGTTCAAATGGTCTTCCAAAATTGAAGTTAAAAACAATTGAACTAGGGTTGTATTAAAGTTCTCTGTTTGGTGATTGATGGTAAGCTCAAACTGTCTCTGAAAGGTTTTGATGATCTTAAAGTTCATATTAGATTAACTCTGTTCTGCCCAGCTGGAGTAAGGAACTAGTCTAATCTAATTTCAATAAAGCATATTATCAATTGAAGTCGATGGAGTTCTTTGTCGCACTCAAGTGCTCTGCAATTCCTAATCCCATACTTATTCAAAACACTAAAATACTCATTTAAGTATTCAAAAAGCATTCAACCTTAAACCTGTGATTTCTCCTTGAGAATATCTCGCTATCTCAAGAGTATCAATTAGAAAAATCTGCATAAGTCACATTAGGTATACCCACCTAGATTACCAAATGCTGAAGTGAAGAGGATTTGATCACTAAGTACAATCCTATTTATTCGCTAAACTGTGTTGGATTACCCAGCAATGAGCAAGCAAGGCTCGTAGGTTTTCCAACCAACAATTTGAGGAACCAACATAAAGTTCTCCAAATATTTTTGAGTCAAAAAGATTTTAGAATCCTTCCCAAAATAGGCATTAGTAGGAACACAATCCTGATCTTTGTTTCCCCTATTAATTCCTGCCTAGAAACATCATTTTCGTCTGCACCATATCATTTCCAAAAATCTAGCTCGCTTTTATTTATGGTGCTGAATTTAGAAGGTTTCGTAATATAGTTCAAAACTCTAATGGCAAAAATCTCAAAGGTTTAATTATTATATCTCTTGCCATGAAAACAATTTTTGAGATGTACATATTATTCAATTCAAAATCTAAGACGGAAATTAAAAAAGATAGTTTGTAAGTCCTCTATTAGATGAAACTATTTTTTAATACTTTCTGACAATAATAATTTGTGTTTATCACCATTACAATCTGGATATAATATCAAAATTATGTTGCATGAATATTATTAATGCTTTGGTGCTCACTATGGATAAAATTTCCAATCTTCTGCTCACATCATATAGCTCTTCCTGGGATCACCCCCTAAGGTTTTATCAATCTACACTAGATATGTTATTTCTATTATGAGCAGCAAAGCATTTATAATGGTATCACTACTGAAACACTAACAGCATATTTAAGTCTCTGAAATTTGTAAAACAAGCTGATGTTAACAACAACCAATTTAAGGTACTAGATCAATACAAGAAGTCGGTACTAAAAGACTGAGTGCCCTTGCCTTTCTTTGGCTAACTAAATGAATGATAAAAATGTGTGATTACCAATAGCCATGATTAGTAAATAACGTATCTCCTGTATTTCTCATCTACCATTTCCACAATAGACGCAAAATATATACCACTCACTTGTCTGATGAAACCTTGGTAAAGGATAATTTGGTCACTTTAGAAAATGATAATAGCATAGAAATTTGGGACAATTTGTTGCAGAACTGTAAATCCTAAATATACAGAAAATGTTCACATAATCTTTGCTCACACTCACACATCTCTGCATAACTTTTCCTAACTTCTCCTATTAACCAAAACCGCCATGCTGCCATCTTTTGGCAGGAACTACGCAGCTTTGCAGCCCTTGTTAAATTTGGGTTGGCCTTCTTTCTTGAGAAAAGACTAGTATCCGTATCTTTTGTTCAGAAGAGCGATCATCTCGTTTGCAAACAGTGATCTTGTCTTCAGTTGTTTAACCCATCAAATGATCAACCAAGTTCTGATATCAATTGAAAAAATACTAAAATACAGAAAGATTATTACTATACAGCAATAAATCGTTTGTTGAATTATGTAGCATCGAGATAGATCTTCTACTTGTGATCCCCTTGTGTTAACACTTCAGCATGATGTGCCTGCCTCTTCTTTGTCATTCAACTCCTTCAGTCTGTGAGGATGTTGCTCTTATTCCTGCTCCAGTTTTCCTAGGTTTCTTTGTTTGTGCAGTTCCTCAGCATGAGAACTCTCCATATTGACATCATTTTGTTTACGGTAGCTTGTTGGCATCATTCCTATCTCCTCAGCACCATTCTTGCATGGTCTTTCAAAATACTTTGTATTGGTCACATCATCATTTATTGGCATTGTTTTATTTTTGTTATGAATTACCTACTCAGCATCCACCTGGAATCCACATGCGTACTTCCATCCTTGCTGGGAGCACCAAATATGAAAATGTCCACTCAAGCATTTATGTCAAGTGGTCTTGGTAACGGATGAAGGTTGTCGTCTCTTCAGCTTCACCAAAAATGTTACCTTTGGTTCATCGAGCTCAACACGATGAGATTAGATATTTCTGAATGGAGACATTTAGCTGTGCTTGTTGAAACAGTTGTGTGTTGTTGATCTCTGAGAATGTTTTAGTATCTTGATTTTATGCTGTGCGCGATCAATCTCAGAAGTTGCAATATACGCTGTGTAGCCTCCTCCTTGGATTGTGCCATTTCTCTGATAAGTTCCTTCTTCAAATTGATGTATTAAGACATTTCAATCTGTCATGAGTTTCTTCTCAAAACTTGTATGAGTTGTCTTTGCTCAGAACTCGTGTGAGTTATCATAGCTGAATTTATGTTCTTTTTGATATCTAGCATATCATTCTGTGTTATTCATGTCAGTTTATAAACTTTGATCCAAGCATATTCATTGTGGAGGATAGATATTCAAAGGCATCAGAAGTGTTGTAATTTTGTCTTGAGAAAAATCAATAAAGTTTAATCTTTTGGCAGGCTGGGCTGTTTCCCTCTGTGCAGAGGATTTTTCCCAGGATAACTTTGCTGCTCTGTATTTGCTTTCTTCAATGCTTCTCATTCAAAATTAACATCGTTAAACACATAATTGAAACTTCATTCACATGAATGAGATTGCTAAATCTTCTTGCTCACATGACCAAAGATCAACTAATCAGAACTGATCATAAGACACAAGTAGTTATTTTTGCATAGTTTTGTTGGAATGGCTAATCCCAACCACCACAGTTATGCCATTCCCTGATCATCCTTCATCTCGCTAGACAGGGTGCCACTAGTTCATTTAGTTCATTCAGAATTCTATTATAAATTATCATATCCTTATCTCCTCTACACTCTTTTCTCAAACTCTTTTATTCTCATATTTACTAGCACTTACACCTCAACAGGGTGAATAGATATTGCCCATTAAAATTATTTCATCTATTTTACCATAAATAAACATTGATACCAGAAATATTGTCATCCACTATGTTGTTAGTTTTATTTCTATTAAAAATTATAATTAAACTTAAGATATATAATTAATACATTTGCAAATTCTACAATATGTTTAAATACAACAAGATTTCTAGAATGACAACAAATAATATACAAAATTTGTCAGTCGAATTGTTTACATAAGTAGATTTGTTTTGTGATATATTCAAGAATCTAATCACCAACAATGGTAGTTATGAGCCAAACCAAAGAATTTATTATTGCACACTATAAATCACCAAATTAAACTTTTTTGAGGGTTATCTGAAAAGCATAGGCTATTGTATATGAAAAGCATAAGCTATTGTATGTCAAAATGCATTATGCAAGGAAAATGAAGAGTGAGGATCTACCTTACTTATTCTCTCAGTATATGTTGATACACCCATCTTAAGGTGATCATGGAAAATGTGTACCTATGACCTTACATTTGACTGTAATGCATTAGTTACCAACTTACTATCTCTCACTTGGTTGTAGAGCTGTCCATTTTCTTGTGGAACATCATAGTAACATTTTGCCACTTGCACAACTCCTTGAAGATAGATCCTTGAAACAGGAAATTCAACAAAGGGACAAGTGTCCTGCAACTGTGGCATCCTTAAATAAACAGGGGTAACAAATTACCAAGATACCAACAATGAAATACAAATATACCCAAGCAACAATTAGCATTAATTTTGTGTTTACAATTGCTTTCTCTCATAGTTTTTAACAGCTAATTTTATATAGTATACATTTATTCAATAGCAAAAAATTACCAAGATTTTCCAACTCTCTTGTCATTATGATTGACACTGAAAATATTCGATGTACATTGCACCGTATACTCTAGACATCTTTTCACTAGCTAGAGAAATAGAATCAATAAAGAAACATTAATCCTAGAAAGATCTCTCCCTCAATCTGAATAGGCTTAGAAAATGCAAGGTCAAAATTGGACATCTTAGCAATAGGTACTCCCTCCTCTCGAACTAACCAGCACTGGTGGGTTGTTTAGGTTCCTCACATTTTTTAAACATTTTGGTAAGTTTTGTGTGGCCCGATTTTAATGTTATTTTAGTGCACTTCTTGTTAGGGTTTTGATATGAGAGGAAGAAATTTGTGGAATGATGGCAGTGCAAAGCTTGAATCAGCTGGAGCAGCTCAAGGAAAAGAATGACACCAAAGCTAGGTGAGGCCCTGCCTGCCTCAGGACTTGTGTTCTCTGGTTTTGGAATTCAAATTTTCCAGCTTGCCAATTTAATGTTTGCAATGATCATGAAAACGTAGGTAGATTTGGTACCGTGGAAAAGCAGGATGGATGATGTCAGGCTTCGTAATTTTCGAAAAAATTACCTGAACCATAGAATGGCTTGCTAATAATGAGACTGGTTAGGCAATCAAATATTGTTCAGCTCTATGAAGTCATGGCATCCAACAGAAAGATTTATTTTTTCGTGGAGTATGTTAAGTGAGGAGGGCTACTTAAAAAGTTCAGGAGGGTAAATTCAAAAAGCATGAAGCCAAAAAGTATTTGAAATAGCTCATCAGCACAGTGGGTTTCTGTCACAGCCGAGGGGTTTATCACTGAAATCTCAAGTCAAAAAATCTGCTACTCGACAAAACTGAGGATATGAAGATTTATGACTGCCCTCAACGTGTTGCCCAAACATTTCCACCAGGGTGGGCCTCTCCATATAACCCATAGAATGCTAACCTACATGGCAGTCGAGGTGATTGTGTAGAAGGGCAATGATGGTTCAGAACAAGCTTCTTAACATGTATGACAAGTACAAAAGCTGATGGATGCTCTTTAAAGTGTTGACCAAATCAAAGAATGAGACATCGTCTGATGGAATATAACTATTGCTGCATACTGAAGATATGGGTGTCCTCACAAGACAGTCATACTCTTCCACCAAATGCAACAAAGGGGTTTATAGATACCCATCAAAGCAGAAGGAATTTCTCCATGTGCTTGTGACTACCCGGGTAGATGTGTATGCAAAATATGGATATATAGACAGGCCATGTGAACTGTTTGACAAAATACCTTAAAGGAATGAGATCTCATGGGATGCCATGATTGCAGGATATATACAAAATGGATTTGTTTTAAAGACTTTAGAAACCTTCAATAAAATGCAATTAGCAGGTGTAAAACTTAATTTCACGGCCATTGGTAGCATACTTCCACCATGTAGCAAAATTGGGGCTTTTGCAACAGGCATTTAAATCCATCAAAGCATAAATTGAAGGGGGCTTTTTGTCATATATTTTAGTTGCAAGTACCGCATTGGATATGTATGCAAAATGTGGAAGCATAGACAAGGGACATGGACTTTTTGACAGAATGCCTCAAAGAGATGTGATCTCATGGACTGCAATGCTGGTCAGGTATGTGCATAATGGACTTCTGAAAAGGCTTCAGAAACTTTCAAGTGAATTCGATTTGCAGGTGTGAAGACAGACTCCACAACCAGTACAAATGATAAATGTCTTCACAGATTGTAGTGTAGGTATCTACAGTTAGTTAATACTATTTGGTCACCCCTGCAAGTTTTTAAAAATTAAATCCTCAACAATCCTACGAATTTGTTGAAGTGAAGCCTAGCTATTCCATTTTCCACAAGATTGGAGCAAGTGTCTGGGCGCAAGCCATGAGGACCTCCACCCTGTGAGCCACATATTTCTGTTCCAACAGGTCTGTGTTTGCCATCATGCTTAGCACCACTGATGCGCTGCACATATGTGTAACCTTGTGCTCTGCAATACGTGTAAAAATATTTGCACTCATTTCTTGAAATGATTGCATATTGAAACCCTCACTTCGAATTGACAGTCAGAATCTTAAACAAGAATGATAATATGAAATCACATCCAAAGAAGAAGAAGCAAAAACTGAGAAACCCTTACCACGTCTCCTGAGAAATATTGCACAAAGGCAAAGGGGGGATAATTTGCAGGGCGGCGCTTCAACTTCTCCATTGTCTCCAGTCACAACAGATGGAAATCCTCCCTACTAAATCTGAAGATGTTTGAGTCAATTATAGACCAAATGAATAAAATTGCCTAAACTGAAACTGTCTGCAATCATCATCAAAAAGATTTGCCCTCCAGCCTGGTTTAGCCTCTTTTTCTTGTCAATGACTGCTCGTTTATATCTGTTTGACTATACTAGATAGTCTTAAAATTTGCACTGGATCTGGATTTTGTTTTGTGCTCATCTCACCCTTCCTTCTCATTATGTTGAGCACACGAGGAGTTATTTTTCACGACAACCACAAACTGGTGTCAGACATGGCGATTCCAGTTGGCTTCCAACATATATAGCCTATCGGCTGATTATTCCTCAGCAGCCCGCCCATATGCAGCCCATGCTCCGCAGTTTGAAAGGTTTTATTTCTAAAAGGAATTATGATTTATGTATATTCATATTGTTGTGATTTTATATACATAGCAGAGAAAGGATACACTGTTTTTGTATGTCGGAGCACGAGTACTTTCTATTTGTACTATACTGTGTACTTTTAAGTGTAATAGTTGAAGCTCTATGCGATCAGCTGAACCTCTGTTTGAAAAGTTTTTAATTCTCTGTTTCCTTCAAGTTGTGCAGCTTAAAATATGGCAAAATTAACCTTACCATTATTCATCTCCATTAGTTAGACATATCTGTAAATACTAAAAATCTAGCATTAGTAAACATTTATTGACAAGGAAAGAAGCATTGTAAATATGAAAAATCAGCAGACAAACTCGCCGGGTGTTGGAAAATTTAACAATTTACAACTATTTTTCGTAAATGTTACATAACAAGGCACTAGGATTAACCGGTGCGCCCAACCCATTGCATTGATACATGTGTGTGTACTGTGAATCTGAAAGATGCCCATACAAAATTTATAGAAATTTTGAGTGGCTTGTGAAACTTAAAATGGCTCCTTCAACAAAGACAACTTCAATACTTATATTTAAATGGTTTGTGATCAGTGGATTTAATTTTGAGGTATTAGTTAATATTGAAACGAAGCAAGGAGAAAGTGAGGTAAATTACAGACCCTCCAGTCATATCCAGGGACCATCCTGAGCGAGAGCAGATCTCTTTAAGGGCATGCTTCCACCCATCAATCTCTTCTCTTGAATATCTATCTGGATGGCTATAATGCTTTTCAAATGATTGCTCATAAGGACTGAATTTTCCTTCAGGATATCTGACATGGGTTGGTTCCGTCTGATAAATGAGAGGAATAATCAACCCAGGAGAGGCCAACATTAAGGCGGCCTCCCTCAGACACCAAGCCGAGCCAGCATATCCTTCGGAAAATATAGGAATGCATATCGCGCTGCACTCAATTGCTGTCTTCAGGCTTATATCAATGATTCCCCCCTTCTTTAACTTGTGACTGTCAAGAAACACATTCAATCCAGCTGCGGAAAGAGCTTGGAAGAGATGATCAACAAGGGTCTTTCTCACATCTTTTCCTCTGAAACTCAGAAACACATGATATCTCATAACAGGGGTGTAGGGCTTGAATCCGTCCATTTAGGAGTTCCACCTGTAATGAATGAGAAACTAAAGATACAGAGGAGCAAAAAATTGTACCCTACTAAGCACTTCTTCTAATTGGTTTAGAATTATGATAGGAGAGACACATCAATAATTAAGCAGATGTCCTCGTATAAGCCAATGGACAGCTGTTCCTAGGATGGTTCTCCCTTTCAAGGTGTGAATAGTTTCATTTGAACTCCATCTACGACAAGGTGGGAATTGATTCACCTGCACTTAATCTAGTAAGAGATTGTTTCAGGAAGTTTTTTTTTTTGGAAGTCGGGAAAATTTTATTTTGTACTCCATCTCTGAGGAGACTCTGCATAGCTTTTAAGGAGTTGGGAATACGTTGACTTGTAATATTTTTTTTAATTTGTAAATAGTTTGACTTGCATTTTATTAGTCCTGCCTTTCAATTAACTATGGGAACTATTGGTTGTTTGTTTTTGTTTTTTTCCCCTCATATTCTAAAGTTTGACAACTAAGACTAAAAAGTCTATTTAATAATTAATGTGAATTCCAAATTTCTTATTGGCTAAGCCCTATTTTGCTTGGGTTTTTGTGATTTTTTTAGAGTTAATATAAGGATAAATAGCTGTCCATTATTAATGAAATGTCAGAAAGGAGAAAAAAGTTAGTGAGTAAAAAGGTGTTGTAAATGTGGTAGTTGAAGCATTAAAGCAACAGCACAGCCATTGTAGGCAAGTTTAAAAAATTGTGGATTCAAGCTCTGGGTATGTAGCTGCTATCTTTCCCTCATGCCAAAGATATGGTTGTATTTGTTTGGGATGCATATTCTGAGATGAATGCAATGCCTTATAGGAGCAATTTATAGGGGTCCATTTATTAGAAATAAGTTTAAGCAATAATTGATGATGTTTTTGGGCAGATTTTTTGTGAATTCAGAAGAAATGCATTATATTTCTGCACTTCTGTCTACCACGATTCGTGCGGCAAATGCTGGCTTCGGCAACCTTCGTCCGTCGGCTAATCCCTTTTCCCAACTACAATGGCTTCCTTAATATTGCGTTGAAGCTGGGTCATGCAGATCATAAACAAGGCCCAAATTGTCATGGGTCACACTACATCCAGCCCCAATTCGTCTCAAATCGAAAAACCTGAGTTTTTTTGGTTTAACGCAACCTTCATTTTCTCTATCCGACCTGAACACTTGGCCTTCGCTGTGACATGATTACCTTAGTTGCCGAGAAGCCATTAAAACCCTTAAGCATACCTGAAATTGACAAGAAGTTTCCAGAATGAAGTTAACCTTTTTTTTGGTTTTTTTTAGTTAAAAGATAATTTAAACAACCCCAATTTTCTTTGATTTCAATCAATCGGGTAAAGCATTTGGTCATCAGATTCATATTCCCTTTCTTTGTTGCCCCAACACTTCTCTTTCTCTTGACAGCAGAATTTAGGGTTTCGATTTTGACAGCAGCATTTAGGAGTTCGATTTCCACTGCTTTTCAGAGCGATTTACATATTCTTTCGCATACCCAGTTTTCCTGACTGATTGCCTATGTGCAACCAACACTTTCACATGACTGTGAATGCTTCTAAGCTTTTCTTATTCTCATTTTCCTTAACTCTTCCTGTCATATTTTGGCCCTGTGGGAAAAAATTATTTTCGAGTGGAAAAAACCCTAAAACACAAGTCACGGATAAGGATAAATAAATATTTGTCCGTCTGTATTTGATTTTCGGCAGGAAAATTGTCGTTTCTTTATTTATTATTATTTATTATATAATTTGCTGAATTCAGCAGCCCTTCAACGTCTCCTGCTGAGCGAATAATCTTAGTAGGATATTAAATTGAAGATGCTCATTTAGTTTTTACTTTTACATTTATAAATTTATATTTTAATTTTTCGGACATAGTTTAACAATAATTTATCAATTAGTCTATATTATTCAACATTTCATTTCACAAATTAAAATTATAAAATACAAAACTATTCTATTTCTTTATGAAGAGACTTCTTTAATAGCTTTGAATTTAATTTCACTTCAAGTTGCATTATATCTACCAACATAATTTTTCAATTTAATTGATCAATTATATCATAGAAACATAGAGTTTAAAATATTAAATGAAATTTTAAATATTTTTATTTCATTTACTTAAAGGAAAATTTATTTTAATTTCATTTTAAGTTTTTTTTTTTTAAATTAATTTTTCAAATTTATATTGTATAAAAATAATTTAAAATATCATCTTAAATTTAACTATTTTATAAACAATAATTTAATATAAAAAATATAAAATTGGAAAAAAAAGAGATTTTAAATAAATAATGATATACAAATAGAAACTTGTATTATAATAATAATAAAATTATAAATGGAAAAATTTAAATAAATTAAAAGAATTTCTAAATTCATATATATTTTTTTTAGAAAAATCAAAATTAATGTAAATATATAACATATCATATTAAAATACTTATTCAAAATTAGAATCTAAAAATTAATGTAAATATATAACATATCATATTAAAATATTTATTCAAAATTAGAAAAAAAATTTAAATAACAAATTGAATTTATAATAATTTTAAATTTTAAATAAAATTAGATATAATAATAATAATAATAATAAAATAAATATATGTATTATAAAATAAAATAATCTATGACACAACACAATGGTAAATTGTGAGTCAATAATAATAATTATCTTTTTAGGTTTAACTAGTTATCAACCACATTCATTTAGCTAATTAGAATGAAGTATTTGTAATTTTTTAGAGTTCTTATAATATTTTCTATACTAATATGTAAAATATTTAAGTAACAAAATGAAAATAATGATTTTTCTTCACGGTAATTGGTTAATCAATTTGACATCTTCTGGATAGATTTTAAGGAAAGTTATCAAGTTTTAACCCACAAACCAATATATTTTTGTTTTTTTTAGATTCAATGATGAATGCAAGTTAACAATGCGACTATATGAACTATTATTCTATGTATGTGTTTAAAAGCAAACTACTGAAATACAGTAACAAGAAATTAAAGCAAATTGTTGAAAATGAAATTCCTAACAGGCATAAGTCATAACACATCTGCGAATTCAATTTTTAAAAGGATCAAGAAGGAAACCAATGAAATCAAAAGCATCACATCATTAACTCCACTAATGCAATCATCAAAGGAACTAATGAAAATCGTATGATGTTTCATGATCCATTAGATCATGCAACCACAAAATGTGTCTGCACATGAGACATTGCTATACAAAAAAATGTAGAATGATCATTTCTCCAATTCGTCACAACAAAGGAATTTGTTAACAAATATGACAAACACTAGAACTAACTAATCACACGGGTATTGACATACAATAAAACTATTGGCTCCATCATTATTCATGAACATAAAATTCATAAAGGAAACACACATTCCTACAAGAAACACTTTATTGCATTAAAATATTGGCCTTGAATACATATTACATCTCTATATTTGTAAGAAACCCCATCCTTCATGCAATTTTTTGGATCGAGGGCTTTTTCCTTGCCAAAAAAATGCTAAAAATACTAATTTTAAGAAAATTATGTATAAATAGACTCCTAACTAGGTGTTAAGTAGGCATGCACTCTTTATTTTGTTAAGTACATGGTGCATAGACCATCATATGACTTCAACACTATCAAAGAAGAAAGAGATAAGAAGAAAGAAGACTTTAGATGACCTTGGGGTCTCTAGGACTTCTAAAACTGCAAACTCGGTCTTCTCTGTCTCTACTAGTTAAACTATTGCAAAAATAGGTTTTTGGTGCATGAAAATGCCCAAAAAATGGAATTGAAAATTAAGTGTTAGCACCACCGCAAGTGATAAAAAATTGATGCACACACACACCTTTAGCTATCACATGGTCAAAACTGACAAGATTTTCTAAGTCCCAAAATTTTAGTTTCTAGCATTCAAGTCTTGTTGACGTTTTACCAAAATGATGTCTAGGTGAGCAATCTTAAACTTGTGTATGGTCATACTAATTTCTTGGGGTTTTGGCAACTCTAAAGCTCAGTACTTAGCCCTTACTTCCCCATGAAAATCATGTCTTACTTCAACAAAATCATCCATTTTGGAGTTCAACATGTTCAGTATCTCCTTGGCTTTAAATATATGTTGAGCATCATCCTCTGAGGACATTGCTTCAAAGGATGCTCAGAACTATTATACTATCATTTCCATGGAGCATAGGTGTGTTATGGAGTCATCATAAAAAATATTCAGATTGGTCACACTATAGTACTTATCAAATCCAAAATTTGGGTGTAAGTTCTACCTTGCATATCCTGAATGTCCTTGTACATAGCTAATGAGACCTTATTGCTGGCCTATATCTTCTCAATCGAATCATCTATCTTGTTTAGTTCTTCCCCTATATATTCATTGAGTAATGTCTTGTACGATTGTCCCTTTATCGTTTACAACGTCTCCAAATCATTAGTCCAACTAAACACTTCATTTGTCAACCCAAAATCTTGGTTAATTGTTGTAGCCAGCTTTTGAGCATTCCTCTATATATTATTTAGTAAATGCATGTTTGCCTCTATAATCACTACTCCTTGCTCTTCAAAACTATGGTGTCATCTCTTACAAGCATCCAAAAGTGAATCATTCGATACAAGGGATGAAGCTCATTTTTTAAGGGCAATCATTAGAGCAATCTCCCGATGATCCGGGTTACTGGGACCCGCCACCTCTTTCACAAATTCTTGTAAGACGTTTTTATGTCTTCTAAAAATTTGGAGTTCTTCTTCTCTCGTCCAAATGCTGGAACAACTTCTTAAGACCTAGGGTTGTTAATGCTTTGGTTGTCTCCTTAGTAGGCTTCCCTAACATAACCTCGTGCATCTGATGATCTTGGGGTGTTATGGTTTTTGGACCGGCATTGGGGTGGAGGAATGGCTATATGTGCCACCATGTCATCCTACCTATTCTTTTTGACAAAGGCCAATCGATGTGGCTCCTCTAAGAGGGACAATGTAGTATGCACGACTTATAACAAAACTGATAAACCTTCCTCTAAAGTTTGTATATACCTTCTTTGTTTGGTCTCCATTACCCGTGTCAACCATGTTAGAGTAGTACAGTTGAAAGACATGTACTAACTAGATGAAGGAATTGTCATAACTACTAATCCCTTTCCTTTGTTTGTACTCTTTGGCATCTCCTCTACTCTCGGTTGTTCTACGCTTGAGGTGACCACTATTGTTATAGGAATAGAGGAAGATGGTTGCACTACTGAGGGAACCTATTCCTCTATTTTAGCTATTTGACCCTCTACTAGAGTTTCCTCTATGTAAACTAGATGTGTCTCTCCATCTATAATATTTTGACTTTTCTCTTAGTATGGGAGGGAGCATTGACACAATTTCCTTCTCTAACGAAGGCGAAGGAGGTGTTTCTAGCTTTCGAGGAGGCAAAGGAGGTGTTGCCCTGTATTTTCACCATGTTAAAATTTTGAGAACTTACTGTGAAAATCTAGTTTTAAATTGTGCAATTAGGATTTTCATTTTCATGTTTCATGGATTTTCCTAGAAAAGCCCTAGGTTTTTGTCCGTATGCATGTTTTCATGTTTTAACCCTTGTTCTTTTTAAATGAGTGAGCAAAAAGTTTCATGCTTTAAAAGAAATTTGAAATTCTAAGTGGTGACTGCGTGACCAAGGCTTATCTCTGCATCTCGACCTTGTTAAGCTTTAATCCTTTTAAGGGCATGATGATTTGACTTAGTAAATCTAGCAATTTTGCAAGATCTTCACTATTATTTCTTAATGGTTGGCTCAAGCAGTGAAGGTGCGACACAATTTAAATGAGCATCTTTCGCGACTTTGTTGCGGTTAAGCATGAAGGCAAATTTTCAAGTAGTGACTGTGTGAAAGGTATTCACGCTCAATCTCTACCCTCATGACAACATAAGAATGTGACACGTGGAGGCATCTGAATATGGCACGATTATGTTATAACATAAAGAATCAAGCAGCGAGGTGGAGACTAGTGTTAGAAAACCTATTCGTGGCTTTGTAGCTTGAAAGCTAAACAATTAGTGTTGTGGAGCGACCTGGAGATGAGCTTTGATCATGCAGTCGCACAACTACAAAATGCAGGTTGGTATATAGCTGTGAACTGGCAAAATAGTCAATGTTATTAAGGTGATGCTTGATTGCTCAATCATGTAGTTAAAGTGGTAATGAAAAATAGAAAATCTGAACTAGTGAAACAGTTTAAGATGTTATAAAGTTTGTTTGATCACTCAATCATGTGGTTAAATGGTGTAAAGTAAGTGAAGCCACGAAATGGGGACTGAGCAAGAGTTTGTAGCATTCGCTATTTTGCTAGTTGTTTTGCAAGCCTTAAGGGTTAAACGATGAAGCAACAATCCCTCAAGTATAACATGTAGTGTGTTGTTGCAAGCCTAAAGTGTGTGCTACTTTTAAGCAACAAATAAGAGACCAAGGTGTTTGCAACTTCACAACCTAAGAAATACAATTAATATAAATGAGTATGATCATGGGACATGACTAAGAGATGAAGAAGCTAAGGTTATCACTTAGTCGCACAATTATAAGCATAAGGAAAAAAGGAAGTCATGAAGCAATGATAAGATATTGTTAATAGTGTTCACTTTGTCGCATGGCTTAAAGACCAAGCGTGAAGATTGATTGTGAAGTAGAGATCAAGGGTTTCGCGTGATCGCAAGCAAAAATAAGGGTTAAAAAGAAATCCTCATGACACTATGAACAACTCAAAATGCTAAGGGTTCATGTGATCGCTACATGAAACATAAAGACTAAAGTGATTATTGGGACCTCATTATTGCTAAAATAAGAAGTACTATCTGAAAAGGGTAAAAAAGGATTTGAATGCTAGCAGTACGAGCATCATAAAGCTTGAACGTGATTTTTTTTAACTTTTTGATAACTTTTATGCATGTTGTCTTAAAAATACTGTTAATGTCACTTCCATGCTCAAGTGTTATTAAAGGGGTGATGTAACAGAATTCCATTTACATCATTCAGAGAATTCAGAGCCACAAATAAATTGAGCACAAAATTGTTCATGAGGATTTAATTGTAGAGAAGTGTTTAAAGATTTTGAAATCAAAAATCATGGCACAAGAAGGCAAGTTGATTGCACAGGTGAACATTAAGGAAGTTGCTCAAAGCATTGAACAAGGAAAGACAAAGATAGCTAGTTTGTATGCTAAAGAATGGGTTTACTTTCTACCAGGGTCTTTGAATGCTCAAATAGTGAATTCACATATCTTCAAAGATTCATTAAGTTTATGCAAAGATGCTACAATGCTAAAAACTAATAGTAATGAATTGATTTGGTATTTTTATAACAATTGGTTATGCAAGCCTCCAATCTCAAATCCATGGAATAGAAATTTGGCAAAATTGATTATTGCAAAGGTCATTGTTGATGTATATTTGGTGAAAGCTTTCATAAATGAATACAATCCTTTAATCCATGGGTTTTATAGAAAGGATATGAGTGTTCTATGCAAATTGGACATGTAGACATTCATAGTCTTCAACCTTGGAGGACTTATGACAAAGATCATCAAGAAAGACAAACTAGATGAAACTTTCAATAGTCAAAAGAGCTTCTTCACTAGCATAGTTATGCGAAGACATATTCCTAAATCCAAAAAAGAAAAGGGTGAGCTCCCTAAAAAGGTAGGAGACCTTATGCCCTTGGAATTCTTCAATAGATATTTTCAATACATAGTTTTTGGAGTAGACAAGGTGATAGGGCTGGATGGCACTATGAATGCTCCTGGGAACGTGTATATCATGGCCCTAGATATATAGGATTTGAACCATAATGTGGGGAATATTTTTGTTACCCATATAATAAATGTTATGCATAATGAGATCATAGCTACACATAAGGGAGAAATGGGGAATTTCAAACTCCACCATTATTCATTGCTAATGCATATAATTTTATACAAGAATATGGGGAACATCAATCTTGATTTTATTGAAGGAACAGAGGGGATGGGAGAAATCTTGCCAATACAATGGTGGACTAGGGTGTGGCAAATGTTTTATCCTTACTCGAATTCTTTAGCTTTCTATAATGATTTTGTGTATCCAATTTCTAATATGTTAGTTGATTTAATTGAGAGGGTTCCTAGTGGTGTTAGGATGTTAATTAGACCTTCTATGTGACCTAATGAGGATAGGAAATTGGAACATGATTGGGGGAGTGTTTTTATTTTTGAGAATTGTTCCATCATAAGGGTTTATGGATTCCACCAACCTCCTCATCTTTTACCAAAACATACTCTAGAGAGGATGGGAATCATTGAATTCTTTTGGCAATTGAGATCATGATGAACCAAGAATACTTGGGACCCGCAATCATAAGAGGATCCTTTGTATGTAGAAATGTCAAAGTTGGGGATTTTGTTATAGGCAAATATGTTATAAAGGAGTTAGATGAGTTCATGAGAGAATTTTTATTGCCTCTACCTTCTACTAGGACATATGACCCTAATGATCTTGTTAGGCATGCCCTAAGACAAATGAGAAAGTACAATTTTCCTAATAGCAAGCCTTATTGGGAAGAAGATGTAATCAAAGATTTCTTGGATACTGAGGTATGCAGAGATAGGACCCTTAAATGAAAATAAATAATGAAAATTGAAGAGGAGATGAAAACAACATATCCCTCCTTCAAAGGCTTTAATCATGAAGATAAATATTTAGACAAATTTAATAAGAGCCTCAATAATTATGAAAGCATAATGTCTTAGGTGCCCTAGAAATCAGAAACAAAATAGAGCCTAATGTCCCTGAGCAAGATATTGTAATTGAAATTGATGAAGAAGAAGATCAACTAGAAAGTTCTTCCTGGGCTCAAGGTAGTAGGAAAAGCATAAATTAATTGAAATACCAGACAAGGCAAGGGAGAAGACCCTACAGATTATGCCAAGAGGGATCAAATACTTCAATGACATCAGGCATAATTTCTTGATAAAGCAGGCCAATAACAATGAAAGATTCCCTAATAAACTCAAGCTTGAGGTAAGGATGATAGATGGAAGAATCATCCAAGCTCAAGAGATCATGAAGGATGACGACTTCATTAGTTTTGAGAAATTCAAATATTTTCTTTTTAAGATTAAGCAAAATGAACTCTATATAGTTGCAACTGGGGAATTCACGGGAGAAGGTTGCAAAGCTAGTGCAAAAATTACAAGAGTGTGATCCAAACAGTGAAATCCTCACTATAGATGATGTTAGAGAGCTAGTTAAGAGAAGTGGAATGTTTCTCTTCCTTGGATGGGAGATAAGCATATCTTTCATGCTAGATTAGATCATAAGACAAAGTAGATCTATCTCATTTGAGGAGACCAACATTGCTAGAGAATTGCAGGGGTCTGGTTTCAACATTGATATAAAGACAATGACAATCTGGAGTATGGTCCCTGAGTCTGATAAGCCAACACTCATGGAAATAAGAGAATCCTTCCAAGGAAATGTCATATTCTGAAATGTCACTACTACATCAAGTGACCAAATACACAACATGATGAACCTAGTGTCACTCATGGAGAAGAGCAAGATGGATATGCTGGAAGAACAACTATTTTAGACCTATAACATATGCATTGAAATAAGAAAAAAGTATGAAGAAGAAATGAAGAAAACTTATGTGCTAGAAAAAAAAATGGCTGCTATGGAGGATGAGATTATTACCTTGAAGAAAGTAACAAGGTAGGTAAAAGATCAAGAGACCTAAACAGATGTTGATAAATCAAATGTGGGTATGGATCAACAAATGGAAGTGGAAGAGTTAGAATTGGGAAAAGAAGTAGAAGTAAGGACGATGGAGAGCATGATCTCACATAAAATAAATGTCCTCAAACAAGCTTCACAAAATCTCCATAGCAGTTACATTCCTGACAGGGAGCAAAATATTAGTATTCAGAGGCATTACTTATTTTTTCTCCATTTTTCACTAAGTGGAGCCCACACATTCCATTTTTTGACAAGTGTGTCCCAATTTTGGCATAGAAAAAAAATTGCCTAAGGATATTATCATTTCCACAAGGAAGATGATAAATAGAGTCAAAGAGTTGAATGGTTTCTTTTCTGGAAAGATGCACTTAATAAATAGTAAAATAAAGATCATTTCCAATGGGACACTTGGTTTCATCTAGAAAATTGTTGATTATGAAAATAAGTTAAGGGAGTGGAAAGAATGGTCTGATTCTTTTGACAATATTTTGAAACATGAGAGATTCATTACATAGAATAATGGAGAAATTGATATTATAATAATTTTTGATATTATTAATAGTTTATACAAATTGAAAGTAGCTATCAACAAAATAGTTGTAGAGGTTAGAAATGTGAGAAATTCCAAATGGACTAAATGTTTGAATGATTTCAATACAGTTAGAAGAGCCTCCTAGCCAGATGAAGAGTTAAATATTACCATCTAGGAGGTTATAGTAGATATTAAGGCAATTTCATATGGAAATAGTGACTGAATGATCTAGAAGAAGTCAATGTAGCATGAAGAGGAAGGACAACTATCTGAAAGAGATACCTTATCTTTGCAGTTCACCTATTGTGGGTATTCTCTCATTACAAGCAATGAAGCTGATCTTGAACATCTAGAATTATAGCTATTTAATTTTGGCTATCACCAAACATTCTCTTATGTAATTGTTTTGTCTTATATGAAAAAATGTTGTTACATCTAGTTTTTGAACATGTGTCCTCCCATATAATGCTTGTTGCAATCCCTATTCTATAAAAGGATCTACAAAATGTAGAGTGAGGATCCAAGATTCATTTGGTCAAAAAAGTTTTCTTCATTCTTTAGTTGGTCCATTTATTGTATATGTCTTTTCCAAAAGATAGAATGAAAAGTGTTAACAATTGTTGGTCTAACCAAATTTTCACTGATAGGAATTTGTATTGAATTGTATATTTTCAAACAAAGTAATACAAAAATACAAAAAGTTGGCTATACATTTTAGATCTTGTCTCTTCTTTTGTTATCATTTAATTCTCTAAGATTTAATGGCATATTTTACTAAGTCTCAGTTGTAATTTACATTTCAAATTATATTTCAATTTACATTTTTCTTATAATCTAAATGGCTTATGTAAATTCTTGATGTAACTTGGAAGAATTTATTGGTTTTCATAGAATATTTTGATAAGAATGAGATCTAGAACAAAATATTGATATTCTTCTCACAAAGTGTTAAGATAGATTTGATAAGTGAATGCCAAATTTCTATGAGATAATAACCCAATAGATAATGCATTGGGCATCCATTATAATCAATATAATTTGGAATGCCTATATGGTATAGATCTTTTATAAATCAACCCTTTTAATGCTTTATTGTTGAATATCTTAAAAGGGGGCTTGTGTTAGAATTTGTTTAGAATAAATGAGAGGGGGGGTGAATCAGTTATTCAAGGTCCAATAATGTCCAATACAATTTTTTAATAAAACAGGGGTGAATCAGAAGTACTAGCCTTTTTATGTTCTTGTCAAATCCTTAAAGGCGTATAATTGAAATTATCATGCATGCAATTAAACATTAAACAATCATGAAAAGTAAACATGCATCACCTCATAACTCAAAGGATTTTGGTGACCCAGAAACCCTCCAGGAACAAGAAGGTAAAACTGGGGTGGGGATGACACCCACAAAATTATTGTGCAATTGATTTCAACCACTTCTGATGGTTTGCCCTGTTAAAGGCCTACCTTATTAAAGGCTTTACACACTATTAGATGTGACCCTGTTAAAGGATTTGTACACCCTATTAGGAGTGTGCCCTATTAGAGGACTTAAGAACATTCAACTTAGAATGCCACCCTGTTAAAGGATTTACATAGAGCTGTTAGGCCCACCCAAGTTCATGGGATTTACAATCACCTTCTCAAAAGAATCTTTTATCCCTCTCTAAGGATCTCCTATCCTTCTCCTGAGGATCTCTTATCCTTCTTCTGGGGATCTTCTATCATTTTCTTGAGGCTTATCCACCTAGTTATTAAGCTAACCTAGCAATGTAGGATTTTAATGTCTAATGTAATGGTAAGAAAGTATTAGAAAGGTTTTGGCCTGATAAAGATTGCAACTCTAACCTTGCAGATTTCAGATCACTCTTTAGTTCTTTTCTTTGCTTGGATTTTCTTCCTTGCAGTCTTGACAGCTTGTCCACCCTTCAAGATCTGTCTCCTTGAGTTCTTCCACTCGTTATGCGAATGCACTCTATGCTCACTTGATCAATTCAGAGTCTTGATGCTCTATGCTTACTCCTCACTGTGTCCTCTTCTTGACACTTCACACTAACCTTCTCTTGGCTTCTTCACACGACCACACTTATGACTAACTCCCTCTCCTCGCTTCTTTGATCTCTGACTTGTGACTCCTTATAAAGAAGTTCTATTCTTCATTTCCTGCTCAAATCTTCCCGCTCATCAATTTGAATTGATCTAAGAAAACGACATTGTTTTCCATCCTAATTATTTCTTCCAGAAACTTCATAATAAATCCATCAACATTTTCCTTGAATTGGTTTGCATGGATTACATAAAATTCTTTGACATCTACTCATCATCCTTATCATCCAACTGATTCACAAAATTCAATGTCACAAACTTATTGTTACTAATCTGGCGAATCTTTGGACTTAACAAATAATGCAGCAACTCGACATCATTGGTTTACTGATGCTCGGCTCCTTCTGTGTTACTCAACTTCTATTGCATTTACTGATGCTCGACACCTAAAGAAATTTTCTCAGCATCCATTACCTTTTTTTGATGCTCGGCACCCGAAGTCTTTTCCTAAGTTACTCGACACTTGAACAATCCTGTGTTACTCAGCACTTGAAGAATTGCTCGGCACACACTAAAGTTGAACTTGCTCGGCTTCAACTAAGAATTTGCTCAACTCTCACAAATGAATTTAGTCAGGCTTTACAAATGACTTAGTTAAGCCTTACATCTTTGATGTGTCTCAGTGTGTCCATCCTCTATTTCTTAGAGTATGTTATCAATACACTATTTCATCAATGGCTTGGCTAATCCTTATACTTCATTACAACATCATAACTTCAACCTTTCTCTAGGTGCTCTAGTTACATCTTATTGATTAACACCTCCTTGTTAATCAACTAAGTCATAGTATTTGGACCACTTAAGCAATTGTCATTCCTGTAAGTAGCAAGTTTGACATCAATGACAAAACAATGATTGAAAGCATTCTTTACTAGTTCCATTCTTCATTCAAAGATCTTTTCAATCATTTCCAACAATCTCCCTCTTTGGCATTGATGACAAACCAAACTAATCAATTGATCAACTTAGTTACCACCAAAATTATATACCAAACAGAAAACTTGTTGTCATTACATATCTTCCTTTTTCGTATCATGTCTCCCTCTTTTGCTGATACAAACTGAATCCATTGTTTTGCTTCTTCCTCTTGATTGTTGCATCCTTACTCTGTATTCATGATCCTTCATAGTTGCTTGCTGATCAGTTTCTTATCTCTTCTGAATCTCCCTCTTTCATCTCTCTTTTTTTGGTCTAGTATTGATCTCATACATTCTCATACATCTCCCTCTTACCTTTTATTGATCATTTTCTTGTAAATCTCCCTCTTTGACCTAAATGCCAAAGGTGTAGCATCTTCAACATGCTTGGTGTAAGATTTGCATATTATTTCTTTTTTTTCTGTCACCATGCTTGTGACTGATCTGGAATTTATGTTCCTATTGTCATCCTTTGCATCATTCTTCTGATATTTCAATGATCTACACCTGTTGATGCAAGGCATCTTCTTTGTTGCTTTAGACTACTTGATTTAGGGGCTTTAACCCCAATTTGCCTCTAAGATATTCATAAGTATCCTTGGGCAATGGTTTGGTGAAGATATCTACAATTTGTTCCTTTCTATGAATGTACTCCATCTTCACTTGTTTGTCTTCCACCAATTCTCTGACATAGTGATACTTAAATGCAATATACTTGGTTTTTGCATGCATTATTGGATTCTTGGATATGTTTATAGCACTTGTATTATCACAATACAGTATCATAGGTTTGGTTACCTCTTCTTTCGTTCCTTTCAATAGATGTTTGAGCCACATAATGTTTGTGCAATTGACTGTTGCTGCCACATATTCTGCTTTTGCAGTGGACTCAGATGTGCATGTTTTTTTCTTGCTAGCTCAAGTAACTAGCCTTTTACCTAAGAATAATGCTCCTCCACTTGTGCTTTTCCTGTCATCAATGTTGCCTCCCCAATCTATGTCTGTGTATGCATTGAGCTCAAACTTCTCATTCTTTTTGTAGTATAGGCCAAAATCATCAGTTCCTTTGAGATACCTCATTATCCTTTTTACTGCCATGAGATGATTTTCTCTAGGATTAGAAGAGAATCTAGCCTCTATTCCAACTGCTAATGCTATGTTTGGTCTGCTATGTACAACATATTGTAGTTTTCCAATCATGGATATGCACATTGTTTGATTGACTTCAGCTGATTCGTTGTTTTTGGATAGCTTATGTCTTGTTGCCATTGGTGTGCTGACAAGTTTGGAGTCTTCCAATCCAAACATATTGAGTATCTCTTTGATGTAATTTGAATGTGTCACGAATATACCATGTTTTAGTTGATGTACTTGCAATCCAACAAAGAACTTGATTTCTCCAAACATAGACATCTCAAACTCATGTTTCATTTTGTCAGTAAAACTTTTGCAAAGCGCTTCCTTTCCTCCAAAAATTATGTCATCCACAAAGATTTTAGATACAAGGATATCCTTACCTTCTTCTAATTTGATGTACATGTTGCTATTATTATCAGTTCTTTCAAATCCTATTTGCACTAGATACTTGTGAAGTCTCTCATACCAAGCTCTAGGGACTTGCTTTAATCCATATAAAGCCTTATGTAATTTGCATACCTTTTTTTTGTTATTTTCATCAACAAATCCTTCTGGTTGCTCTATGTAGACTTCTTTTTCAAGTATACCATTCAGAAATGTGGACTTAACATCCATTTGATAGACTTTAAATCCTTTGAAAGTTGCATATGCCAGTAAGGTCCTTACTCCTTCCATTTTGGAAACTGGAGAAAAAGTTTCTCTATAGTCTAGTCCTTCTTCTTGTGCATACCCTTTACAGACTAGTCTTGCCTTGTTCCTTGTGATTTCACCATTCTCATCTAACTTGTTTCTAAACACCCACTTGGTTCCAATTACATTCTTGTCAGCTGGTCTTGAGACTAATGTCCATGCCTTATTCTTTTCAATTTGTTCTATTTCTTCTTTCATAGCATTGTACCAATCATCATCTTTTATGGCTTCACTTACTATTTTTGGTTTCATTTTGCTGAGCAGACATGTCTCACTTCTAAGTCTATTCCTTGTCATTGGTCCTGCCTCTTTGTTTCCAATAATTTGATCTGCAGGATGATGTCTTCTTACATACTTTGCCAATACTAGTTCTTTCCTTGTTTGCATGTTGTCTCTTTCAAAATTTGAATCTTCATGTGTATTTTCATCAGATATTTCTTCGTTTCCTTCATGTTGACAGTTCTCAGAATCTGAATGAACATTCTCTGTAATTTGTAGCTCATCTTCTGAATGTGTCTGTTGCTCGGCATTCACTGTGTGTGACTTGGCAGCTACTGGATTTTGTTGCTGATTGTCATTCTAAGTTGCAATTTCACCATTATTAGCTATACCTTCATAAAAGTGTACAAAGGTCTTGTATTCTTCTGCTTTCTTGGTGTTCTCAACACTTTGAACTTCTGCAGGCTCATCAAATTTCACATTTGTGCTTTTTACTACTTTGTTAGCATTAACATTCAAGCACTTATAAGCTTTGCTTCTAGTAGAATAACCAAGAAATGTGCCTTCCTCACTCTTTGCATCAAACTTTCCATTTCTAGATTATATATATATATATATATATATAGCATTTGCATACAAATATTTTGAAATGTTTTACATTAGGAGAATGCCCATACCATAATTCAAAAGGTGTTGCATTTGTACCTTTTTTGACTTGAACTCTATTGAGTGTGTAGACTGAAGTACTTACAGCTTCTCTCCAGTACTTGAGTGCAACATTTTTCTCTATCATTAAGGTCCTGGTGCAGTCAATAACTAATCTATTCCTTCTTTCTGCTATACCATTCTGAGGTGGAGTCCTAGGTGTTGATGTCTGCCTTTTGATTCCTCTTTCATTGTAGAATTCTTCAAATTCTCTTGATGTGAATTCACCTCCTCTATTAGATTTGAGACATTTTAGGCTCTTCCTAGTCTCTTTCTCAACTCTGGCCAAGTACCATTTGAACATTTGGAACGCATCTAATTTTTGTTTCGGGAACATGACTGTCATCATCCTTGAATAGTCATTTACAAATAACATTATGTATATGTCACCTTTGTAGCTTTGCACTTCAATAGGACCACACAAGTCACTATGAACTAGCTCTAATACTTCATTAGAAGTATAAGCCTTGCTTTTGAAAGTTGATTTGGTCATCTTCCCTAGTTGGCATTGTTTGCACATGGTGTTATCAAGCTTCTTGGTAGACCTCTAACTTTCTTCATTTTGTTGATGCTTATTAGATTGTCAAAATTTACATGACATAGCCTCTTGTGCCATTACCATACATCATCAGTTTGAACAATGAGACAAGAAGCATCTTCCATGTCTAGGTAGAACAAATTACTCCTAGTCTGGTCACCTTTTCCTATTAGACTTCCTTGAGAATCATAGATCTTGGCAACTCCATTTTCAAATTCAACCTTGCATCCTATGCTACCTAACTGTGAGACACTTAACAAGTTCTAATTCAGACCTTCAACATAGTATTCATTATCACATGATATCTTTTTAGTAAGCTTGATACTACCTTTCCCTTTGATCTGACATGGTGCATTGTTACCAAATCTAACACTATTTCCTTCATATTGAATAAAGGTAATGAAATTACTTTTATCTCCAGTCATGTGATGAGAGCATCCGTTGTCTATGATCCATTTTGTATTCTTGTTCATGCAGGTTACTAGGGCAGTTGCTTCATCTTCATCTGATTCATCTTTCATAGCCACATAGACTACTTCATCATCATTCTCGTCAGAGTCTTCTTCAACAATGTAGCATATTTTGCCTTTACCTGTGTAGTCCTTGTTGTTCTCTTTCTTGTTCTTGAGGTTGCCTCCATCCTTGTAATTTTTTTTTTGTGTGCATCTAGCTGCAACGTGACCAACTTTATTACAATTGAAACAAATGATTGGTAGCTTGCCTTTGAATTTGCCTCTTCCTCTGTGAAATCTTCTTGCTAGTGATGCCTCCATTTGGTCTACATCATCTTCATCAATGCTACTGTCACTAGATACATACTTTCCTTTTCCACTCTTTTTCTTTGTTTACACCTCCTCATTGTCTTTTATTTTCATCTTGGATTTGAATGCAGATTCAAAGTTTTCTAGCTTGTAGTTGTCAAATTTGGATAGCTCAAAGGCAGTGAGTCTTCCAATTATTCCTTTGAATGACAATGTGTTGCCTGGTACACAACTTAGCTCTTGGATGGCTGATACTCTTATAGCATAAATAGGAAGCAAATTTCTCAAGTATTTGCTACATACTATTTCTTTTGATAATTATCCTTCTAAGCTTCTTATGGCACTTGCCACTTCTTTCATACTTGCATCGTATTGAGCAACATTCTCTCATTCTTCCATTTTCATGTCATCAAACTTTTTCTCGTAGGCTCTCTCTTTTGGCTCTCTTGACATTATCATCTCCTCCATAGCTATTTGATAATGTTTTCCACATATGATGTGTAGTACCACATTATTTGATGTCATCATACTCGGCATAGCTTAGTGCTAAAGCAATCTCTAACATTGCTTGATTGTGCTCCTTCTTCTTGTTCATGTCTTCTGCAGTGAGGGCTCCTGCAGGGTCTACATGATCAATTGTGATTGAGGTCTATGCATAGTCGCCTATTGATCCAAGGTGCAACTTCATCAGACTTTGCCATGCAACAAAGTTGTCTTTGTTTAGCTTGGGAACTTCTTTCTTGGATATCTTGATCTTCCTGCTGCTAGTACCTTGAAACAAATCAGCAGTGGGCTATGATACCAAATGTTAGAATTCTTTTAGAATAACTGAGAGGAGGCGTGAATCAATTATTCAAGGTCCAATAATGTCCAATACAAATTTTTAATAAAATGGGGGTGAATCAAAAGTACTAGCCTTTTTACTTTCTTGTCAAATCCTTAAAGGCATATAATTGAAATTATTATGCATGCAATTAAACATTAAACAATCATGAAAAGTAAACATGCATCACCTAATAACTCAAATTATTTTGGTGACCTAGAAACCCTCTAGGAAAAAGAAGGTAAAACTAGGGTGGGGATGATACCCACAAAATTACTACGCAATTGATTTCAACCACTTCCGATGGTTTGCCCTGTTAAAGGTCTACCCTGTTAAAGGCTTTACACACTGTCAAATGTGACCCTATTAAAGGATTTGTACACCCTGTTAGGAGTGTGCCCTGTTAGAGGACTTAAGAACACTCAACTTAGAATGCCACCTTGTTAAAGGATTTACATAGAGCTATTAGGCCCACCCAAGTCCATGAAATTTACAGTCACCTTCTCAAAAGAATCTGTTATCCCTCTCTAAGGATCTCCTATCCTTCTCCTGAGGATCTCTTATCCTTCTCTTAGGGATCTTCTATCCCTTTTTTAAGGCTTATCCACCTAGCTATTAAGCTAACCTAGCAATATAAGATTTTAATGTCTAATTGTAGTGCCTACCCTCATTTACATTTTTCTGGACACATTGTTGCTATTATTATCAGACTATGTTAGACTAGTTTTATGTTGAGGGATTAGTGGTATTGTTTTGAGACTATCAGACATTATGTTATGGATTCAGTGGATATATGATGAGATCATTTAGACCTTACATTTCATGTATGTATGATGATCATTACATTGCTTTCAGTTATTGATGATGATTAGTTAGATGGTTTATTATCTCATGTGTTTTATTATGGGTACTTACCCTATACTTGCATGTGTATGGTGTGCATGTTTGTTCTTATGTATGGCATTTCTGATGTGGTTAAGGAAGGGAGTCATAGTCACCTGCTAGTCAGGATCTACATGATGCACCACTTCCTGCCATTGCCTATTTAGCTTAGTATTATATATATATATATATATATTGTATGTACATGCATGGTTTTTATGCAGATTGCAGGTATCGAGTATCGACTTCCTTGAATTGCCAGGATGAGCGTACCCTATTATATTATCTCAATGATAAGAGAAGGGAGATAAATTCTCAAGTCCAAATCCCAAACCCTTAAACCATTTGTCCTAGTAAGGTAGGACAAGGATCTGGATATTTTAACCACCGAATGTGTCGGATGACATAATTCATGATTTTTAACCCTTTAGACTGATTTTGTGTGCATTGTTCTATGATGGGTTTTCATATTTTATCTTGGAGGTCTATGGTGAATTTTCTATTAATTAAGTCTTAATAAATAGATTTAATTAATAAATTAATTATTTGGAAAAAATTAATATAATATCACGATCTTTGATATTTTGACTATAATTAATTAAATGAGAATTAATTGAGAAAAAGAATTAAATAAAAGAAAATTAGAAATTAAAATTAATTATAATTATAAAATAATAATAAATTAATAAATAAATAATAATAATAAAAGTTATAAAAATATTCAAGGATTCAAATCAAGCCAAGATATTTTTTTTTTACAAGTATGAATGCACAAGACAACATCATACAGGGATCACAAAGATCACAACGGAAGACTTCAACACAATCTCAGCAACCAACGAATCTCCGAACGCCACTACCCAACTGACACACCCAAACAAAAGCCAACAACCACCACAACAAGATGAGGGCACAAGAAAAGACCACTCATCAACGAAACACCAAGCTGGGGTAAAATGCAGAATCCTGAAATTTGGCTAAGCCTGAAATCCTAAAGCCCTGAAAATTGGCTAAGTCTAGATTTCTGAAGCCCTGAAATTTCCTAGAATCCATAACTTATCTCTGAGAGGTCTGAAACCTATCTCAAACGATTTGTCGCATATATTAAAATATATTTGAAGTATAAGGAATTAAATATATGACAACTTATACTTAAATGATATATTTTAAACCCCTAGGAAATCTGTTTTGAACCAGGAAGGTGTAAAAACCAAAAGGGTGTCCAAAACCAACTTTCGAACTTTCATCCGACAAGCCTAGATAACCCCTATTTCTCGCGCGAGAAAGAAAACTAGTCTAGAGTTTCGCGCGAGAAAGTGCACACTTCGCGCAAGGACTACTGAGCTTCGCGCGAGGATTCACATTCTTGCGCAAGGATTCCTATGTGTCGCGCGAAGATTTACATTCTCGCACGAGAAGTGTATTCTTTCGCATGAGGAAGAAACAATCTCGTGTGAGGAAGAAATGGTCTCGCGCGAGGAAGAAATAGTCTCACGCGAGGAAAATACAATCTCGCGCGAGGAAACAAATCAGCGCGACACAAAACACAAACAAAAAGCTAAACAAACAAGGAAACCTCCACACCGGGGAGTACCGGATCCACGTAAATCGAGGAATGAACACTCGAGAGCACTAACAACAAGGAAAGAGAAACATCTAACCATCTAAAACATAAAAGCAAATCACATACTGAAATAAACATTGCAATGAACAAAATACATTTCAGAACTAAACAACCAAATAAATGCGCGGTTCCTCCCAACCGTCAATAGCATCATAAGACCATCGTGGGTCCTAGCCATCCCCCGCGCGTAACATCCCAAGCCACCGACCAAATCGTCGGTACTGTCGTAATAGGGACGTCACTACTAAAAAAATGCAACAATATAAGCATAAGAAAATCTAACATGCTAGTAGTAAAGCATAAGATAATCCTATAGTAGATAACATCACCTATCACATGCTAAACAGCAATAAGCAAAAGATATGCTAATACAATAATTCACAGCATCTAATCATATGCTAAACATCATAATAAGGGAATGCGCCAAATAAAATAACATCATCTAAACATGATATACAAGCATCCCAACGAAAGCATAAATCACAAGAAAGCATACTCCGAAACCTGAAGTACCAAGTGAAGACATCCAGCAACGGTCACACTAGGACAAAAGATCGTCTCTGTACACTGATCCCTAGCAGTGGTGAAGGTAGCTACGCCTCCCAACCACGTGGCACCTATAGGTTCACTCGCCGTGCTAATGGAGATAATGATCCAACCACAAACACACATAAAGCACAACATCCAAGGCTAACACTCACGCCAGACAGTATGATGGCTGCAACCAAGAACGTAAGACAATGCAAGGAGTACAGGTCCTAGTCAGACACTCAAAAGGCTACTAAGTAGGGGCTGACATCATGGAGAGTCGCTTGGCATCGACAAGCCCAAGCTCGGATCTGTGTAGCTCAACTCCCTCAATGGGAGGCCAATACACCATGTAGCTCAACTCCCTCAACGGAAGGCCAATACACAAAAGTACCATTTTATTATCTTAAGTTTTATTAATAGTCACACATTTTATTTAGTTATCACTTATATAAAGCTTCCTCTGCCAACCCATGATGCCATGATCGTCGGGATGCAAGATAGAAGCCCCCTCCATATGCTACCCTACCCTACCCATGCTCATCCTACAACAAGTGCCCATGGGCATGCATACTCCCATCCCAACCCCAATGATCATAACTTTCGGCAAATCCACGAAAGATTGGGCCTCGCAAGTCACCCAACAAATGTACGTGCATGTACTCGTGTGTGGCGCACCACCATCACGAAGATCATAACACAAGGACAGGAATGAGAACACAATGCAAAGAAAACACCCAACTGAAAGCAACACGGGAAGGATGGGTTCTACACGAATCCCAAAGCCAATAAAACCATACATCATTAAATCACTCAATCGACCTCAATCCAAGAGTATGGATTCTACACGAATCCCAATGATGCAACAAGACCAAACTTCATGAAATCACTCAACCGGCCTCAATCTGAGAGTATGGATTCTACACGAATCCTAGCGTTCACAAACAAAAAGCAAAGGTCCAACAAAAACCATAACAGGTAACAAATCACTCAATCGAACACAAAGTCAGGAGTACGAGTGTGACACGCATCCCAATGCAACAAAAGGTGCAATAGTGGTCTGACTGATATCCAAATGGATCATCAAGGTTCACGACCCACATTGTGCCAAGAAAACCTGAAAAAACAGGGCGGCATGCAAAATGAGGTAAAAACCCCAAAAATATGGAAAACTTCAAAATTAAAACCCATTTGGCCTTTGGGTTCAAAAACTCCAAAAATCCAAAAATAAATGAAATCGGACATCGTATGCAAAAACGGCTAGCATAACGGTGCAAAATCCCAAACCCTCATCCCAAAAAATAGGGAAATGTTCATACCTGCCCAACCAGGTAGAACTAGCATACAGAAATGGAGGGGAACACTAGTTCTCAGCCTCCAAACAAATGGCTACCAAAAACAGAAGCAGAAACGGAGCAGAAACAATAAAACAGGAAAGCCCTACCTCACAGCCAAAAGGGCAAAATGGGAATCTGAACCATAAAATAAATATCTCGTAGAAGTAGCTGAAAATCGCGACAATCCAAGGTTTCCCCGAGCTGGATCTAACGAGCCCAACCTCGCAACGATCCCACGCTCGTAGCTCCCACAACGAACAAAACAGTAAATCCTCATGAAGAGGATTTTGGGTTTTACTCTCCAACTTTCCAATTTGAAAGTGAGAAGTGAGGAATTAAATTCCTTTTTGGATATTTATTCACTTTTCAGGTGAATAATTGATTAGGGCATTTAACCAGCCAATCCAGTTAAACCCTGAATCGACCCAAACAAAAATAGGCTATTCCTATAAATAGGAATTCATCTATGGCAAAGTTGCCAGAAATTAAAATAAAATAATTTAAAAGCCCGAAAACCCAAAAACACATAAATCTCCTTAACAACTTTCACGACAATGCGAACCTCTAAATGCACAGACACACTTACTGGTCTAATCACATAATGCAAATGAGTTCGGATTTAATAATCACTGAAAGGTTTAATTTAAACATTTAATTAAGGATACGTTGACCATACAAGGATGACATTGGTAAAGTATGAACGGCTGAATCACTAACTCCAAGTGCCACTGCCAGGGATATAAATCCTGCACACTAAACAACATGATCAAGTGCAATTGCATATAATAACATAGCCAAAGCAATAAATGTATTAAATCACCTAATTTAACCATTTATTTAATTATATTAAAATAATCTATTTACATCACTCACATTCGCAAAAGGCATAGCAATGCAGGAATGAAGTAGATAACCATAGCATTAAATCCATCACATAACAAAATCAAAGGTATGTCCAAATACCAAATAACCAGATAACATCATAAAACACACTGTCATCTCAAAATGGCATCATCATGCAATATGATTAACTGAATAGCATAGTAGTATAACATCTATGATACTGGAATCAAAGTGTAACATCTGACCCTCGAGTCCTCTCAAATGCAAACATAACATGAGTAACAAATATCTCTCTAATCAGAAATATAACAAGGTAATTGTTCGCAACACATAACCAAAATAATCCCACATGAACAATCCATTTAATTACTTATGCATTAAATAAGACACTTAAAACACATAAGTAGACACAGTCATAAACATGACTAACCACTGCTACAGGAGCCTAATCCAGTGTAGCATGGTAAAAGTACACAGTGCAATCTCTGCACACATCTCAGAGTAATGATAGAACAACCTAATGATACCACATCGATCCTAGTAACCACTGGCACAAACCTCAGTGAACCAAAAATTACATCATAATCTCATAGATCAGTCAAAAGCATAAACAAAGCAACTAATACAAAAATATAAATCCAAACACCTTGACGGTGTAGACCACTCCGGGTCACAATCATGATCCATCACAACAAAAGATCAGCAAGGGTGCATCCATCAGGACAACTTACAAAAGTCAAATGGGAGAGGCACTACATGTTTTCATATTTTATCTTGGAGGTCTATGGTGAATTTTCTATTAATTAAGTCTTAAAAAATAGATTTAATTAATAAATTAATTATTTGGAGAAAATTAATATAATATCATGATCTTTGATATTTTGACTATAATTAATTAAATGAGAATTAATTGAGAAAAAGAATTAAATAAAAGAAAAATAGAAATTAAAATTAATTATAATTATAAAATAATAATAAATTAATAAATAAATAATAATAATAAAAGTTATAAAAATTAAAATGAAAGTTATATAAAAATTAAATAAGAGTTATAAGCTTGCTTAGGAGTAAATGCACCTTTTTATTTCTCATATGTCAACAACACGGGGCTTAGTGCACCAATTAAGCACATGGTGTCTACAACCTTATGACTCATCTAGAAGGTTGGAAAAAGCTCGTGCTTAGTTGTCTACACCTTTTAGTTGTTTCTAGAGACATTCTAGGTGCTTCTTGAGAGTCCTTTATATTCAGGCACTCCTAGAGGCTTAGGGAGAGCATTTTGGAGCATTGGAGGACTCAAGAACTTTGGAGCAGTGAGGAGCTTGCTCTACGGATTTTTTGAGGAAAAGTGAATTAGCATTAGAATTCGGGTAGACTCTTGTAATTTTGCTTATGCTATTTCTGCATCTTGCGCTTCCTGTCTTTTTCATGTCTTCCATATGTTTTCTGAGGGTTTTTCCTATTTTTGGTTGTATGTTTTCTCAATATGGGTAGTTAAAATTTATTTGAGAAGACCTTATATGCATAGATCTGAAGAGATCACGGGGCTAGGGTTTAAATTATGGCCAAATCCATTAGAAAATTTATTGAGTAAATCTGGAGAACAAATATTTTATGAATTTCTTAAAATTGAAAGCCCTTATAAATTCTGTTGTTATGAACAAGCTAATTCAGATCTGCATATATATATATATATATATATATATATATATATATATATATATATATATATATATATATATATATATATATATATATATATATATATATATATATATATATATATATATACACACACACACACACACACACACACACACACACATATATATATACATAAATACATTTATATGTATATATATACATACATATGTATATATATATATATATATATATATATACATATATATTTTATTGGAGGATCGAATGTTATATCGCATTGCGATTTACATTTTTTCTAAAACATTTATAAAATTATTTTTTTTATTAAAATCGAATCGTATATATAATATGCTTGGTTAAGAAACACATATTTAAGTGGGCGAGGAGGGACGAGCTCGTACCCCACCCCACTCTGTACTTGTGGCAGAGGCCGGTGGCACTGCTGCCGTAGGCTTGCGACAGTAGGCCTGTATGACACCCCTCCTTTTGGTGGCTTTTTTTTATCATATGTATATGATATCGACTTTGATATCATGGGTAAAAGATATGACGCGATTTGTGATTCAATTTTTTATATTTCAATTTTTTATAAAATGTTATTATTATTAATATATATATATATATATATATATATATATATATGTATATATATGTATATATATATATATACATATATATATTTATGTATATAGGTATTTATGTATTTATGTATATAGGTATATATGTATATATATTATTTATAAATAATTATTATATTTAAAAGATTGAATTAATGGATCATTCCTTTAAAAGATAAATGAACTAAAGTATTAATAATAGCTTGCCAACTATTATTAAAAGTGGAAAGATATTTAACTTAATTAAACTTAGTTTAATTAGGGTTAAGCATTAGAATGTGTTATAAATCAAAGTTTTGAATTATGTAATTATTGCTTCGATAATATTTGGTTCATTAGAATTTGCTAATTGATTATTGGAACTCGATAGGAGTGATTTTTGAACAACGTTTATATAAACAATAGAACAATTTTAAAATTGAGTCTAACGGTTTTGGGAGAGAAACTTTTGTCTATCAAACAAATATATGGACTAGGAAAAACATACAAAATGTTCCTCCATTCAATGTCTAAACTTGAAAACAAAAACTAAGACCTCCACACTCTATTCAATGATGTAATTTTAGCAAAACCAAAACATGTGCTTGCATTGTGTATTCTTTATGTTTCTGTTTTAGGTTTTGGGTTGACTAGTGTCGACCAGTTATAGGATGTCTACCAAAGGCTTGGGGGTTATGATTGTGATGTCGTGATGATGTCTTATTTTTGATCTTTATTAACCCAACCATGGTCATGTGATGGAATGCTCTATGTAATGTTTGTAATTACTAATTTTTATAGTGGAGATTCTTATATATGAGACACTTGACTTAACCATTTTTGAGTCATCGATCAATTATCCTTGGTCTATTTTCCAGTTGCCATGATGGGACTGAAATGTTGATTTATGATGTCATGTTGTGACATGTTTGACTCAAACATTTTGGAGTCTTTGATTAGTATGATTTTGAGATATATTTTGGTTATTGAGAACCAATCGATACTTTTGATTATCAGTGATATCTTCAGTTGCCAATAGAAAGTTGTTGTGGTCATGATTTTCTATGGATGCTTTTCAGTTGCTCATGGAGATTTGATGCTATTATTGTGGATATTTGATGTTCTTATTTGGATTATCTTTTGATTTTTCTTTCCAGTTGCTTGTATAGGACTGGGGTGATTTATGATTCCATGAGCTTACGGTAGGTAATCTGCTTGTAGTGTCGGGAAGTGGCTTGCAATGGGGGTCGGGGCCCTAAGAGGCTGCCAGGGTAACTCATTGTAAGTTGTTTAATAAGTGAAAACATTCACACCTAATACTAACTAAATGAACCTAAAAAGATAATTGTTTTGTTCTCGCCCATGCCTCAAGTGCTAGTACAGACTAGGATGGGAGTAGAGAGGACGCATGGTTGCGACCTTGCATTCCATAGTATGCCTTGTCAATATGAGAGGATATTAGTGGCCGCATGAGGATCAGTAGGAACCTGTGGAGTATAGCTAACTGCCATGGTAACTTCTACATGATATATGTGATGACACTTTCCCGCTTGCATAGTAGGTTTCCTTCATGTCATTGTGTTCCTCTGGGGATTAGATGTCAGTTTTGTGATTGGAACCTTTGAGTTAGTATACTTCTAGGATTCTGAGACTTAGAGAGTATTTTTATGCTATGTGTTTTGGATAGCCTATTGGGACTTGAGATAATCTCCTCAACACGGTGGGAGTGGACCACTTAGGTTCCATGCAGTCAGGTGGTAGTGTTTTTCCACTCTTATCATTTGAGATTTGTTTGAGACATCGTGGTTGATGCATCCTTCATGATGGTGGATATGTATCCTTTCACTGATGATTAACATATGTTAGATGATGTTATCTTATGCTTATATTTGTATGTTAGATTACTTTCTGCATATGATGTAGTATATGTTAGGAGTGACATTCCTACTATGTTAATACCAATGTTCTCCTCAGTGATTTGGAATGTTATGCATGGAGGGATGGCTAGGACCCATGATGGTCTAATGATGCTATTAACGGTTGGGAGGAACCATGCACTTAGTTATTATGTTTGATCTTTTACGATGGATGTCTATATCTTCTATGATGATGTATCATGTATGACATGTGATTATCTTTACTTTTTTGCATCATGGATTAGAATAGGATGATGTACCTTATTTCACATACGTATATTCTTTAAAGCTTTTCATACCTTGTGACATGTACAGTGGATGATTGAGCATTTAGAAATGTAATGTATAAACATTGGACTTATCATTATTATTTCATGTGGTTGTTGTATTAGATGGATTCAATAATGTTAGTTAAATTAGATGTAATTCAACGTTAAGAGATCCTTTAAGAATGTAATCTGTTATGTATGTTATGTTTACTTTTAGATGGACGTTGCTATTGCTTCCGTTATTGTGTACAAGTTATAAGTGGTATTTACTTTCATGTTTGAAAAAAAAAAAAAATGCTACCAAACTTAGTGAAATTCTAGGTTAATTCTTTGGATCCCTTGGCGGGGCATTACACTAATACAATGGTAAGAAAGTATTAGAAAGGTTTTGACTTGTTAAAGATTGCAACTCTAACCTTGTAGATTTCAGATCACTCTTTAGTTCTTTTCTTTGCTTGGCTTTTCTTCCTTGCATTGTTGACAGCTTGTCCACCCTTCAAGATCTGTCTCCTTGAGTTCTTCCACTCGTTATGCCAATGCACTCTATGGTCACTTGATCAACTCAGAGTCTTGATGCTTTGTGCTTACTCCTCACTATGTCTTCTTGACACTTCACACTAGCCTTCTCTTGGCTTCTTCACATGACCACACTTATGACCAACTCCCTCTCCTCGCTTATCTTTGACCTATGACTCCTTATAAAGAAGTTCTATTCTTCATTTCCCACTCAAATCTTCTCGCTCATCAATTTAAATTGATCTGAGAAAATGATATTATTTTCCCTGCTAATTGTTTCTTCCAGAAACTTCATAATAAATCCATCAACATTTGCCTCAAATTAGTTTGCATGAATTACATAAAATTCTATGACATCTACTTATCATCCTTATTATCCAACTGATTCACAAAATTCACTGTAAAAAACTTATCATTACTGATCTGGCGAATCTTTTGACTTAACAAATAGCGCAGCAACTTGACATCATTGGTTTACTGACGCTCGACTCCTTTTGTGTTACTCGACTTCTACTGCATTTACTGATGCTTGACACCTGAAGAAATTTTCTCAGCATCCATTACCTTTTTTTGATGCTCAGCACCCGAAGTCTTTTCCTAAGTTACTCGGCACTTGAAAAATCCTGTGTTACTCGACACTTGAACAATCATGTGTTACTCAACACTTGAATAATCTTGTGTTACTGGACACTTGAAGGATTGCTCAACACACACTGAAGTTGAACTTGCTTGGCTTCAACTAAGAATTTGCTCGGCTCTCACAAATGAACTTAGTCAGGCTTTACAAAAGACTTAGTTAATCCTTACATCTTTGATGTGTCTTAGTGTGTCCATCCTCTATTTCTTAGAGTATGTTATCAATACACTATTTCATCAATGGCTTGGCTAATCCTTATACTTCATTACAATATCATAACTTCAACCTTTCTCTAGGTGCTCTAGTTACATCTTATTGATTAACACCTCCTTGTTAATCAACTAAGTGATAGTATTTGGACCACTTAAACAATTGTCATTCCTGTAAGTAGCAAGTTTGACATCAATGACAAAACAATGATTGAAAGCATTCTTTACTAGTTCCATTCTTCATTCAAAGATCTTTTCAATCATTTCCAATAGCTTGTACTTGATTCATGTAGTTTTAGGGTTTGATAGATTAGTCATTTATCATCTCTCTTATAGTCCTAGAATTAGAAGAATTAAGAGAAAATTATCTCCTATAAGGAAATTCATGTTGAGATTCTAAAATTTGAAGAGATAAAGAGTAATTTCCTAGGTATACTTGTCTAAATTTTGTAGAGTTCAAATTGGAGAAGACATCACAAAGTCGTGTTAGTTGGTCCTTTTAATTTGTTCCTGTGGAATACCCATTATGGTTTCTAGCTAACTCCTAGGTATTTTAAATCTTTAAAAGGTAGTTTGAAGTCTATCAAATTAGAAGCCAACATGAGGTATGCCAAATAGACCCTATAGAAGTGAAGGTAATGTGTTTCATTCATCACCTAATGACTCTTGATGTAGTATATCCCTCATCTATCCTTCCTCCAAATGTGCCCCAATAGGCATCCAATCAAAATATACCTCCAAAATTTGGTCCCTAGATTTCTTGCACTATAGTACTTATCTACGTTTGAAATTTGGGTGTAAGTTCTACCCTACATATCTTGAATGTCCTTGTACATAGCTAACATGACCTTATTATTGGCCTCATATATCTTATTCAATTATTCCCCTATAAATATATTTAGTAGTGCCTTGTACCATTGTCCCTTTATCATTTGCAATGCCTCTAAATCATTACTCCAACTAGACACTTCATCCGTCAGCCCAAAATCTTGGTTAATTACCATAGCTAGCTTTTGAGCATTCCCCTGTAAATGCATGTTTACCTCTATAATCACTACTCCTTGCTCTTCAAAACTAAAGTGTCATCTCTTGTAAGAATCCAAAAATGAATCATTTAATATGAGGGATGAAGCTCATTTTTTGAGGGCAGTCATTAGAGAAAACTTATGGCGATCTGGGTTAATGGGACCTACCACCTCTTTCACAAATGCTTATAAGATATATTTTTGTCTTATCAAAATTTGGAGTTCTTCTTCTTTGTCATCCAAATGCTGGAACAATTGCTTAAGACCCAGGGTTGTTAATGCTTTGGTTGTGTCCTTAGTAGGCTTCCTTGATATAACCTCTTGCATTTGACAATCTTGGGGTGTTATGGTTTTAGGATCGACATGGGGTGGAGGAATGGCTATATGCGCCACCATGTCATCTTGCCTATTCTTTGTGACAAAGTCTAGTCAATGTGGCTCCTATAAGAGGGACAATGTAGTCTACACAACTTGTATCAAAACTAATAACCCTTCCTCTAAAGTTTGTATATACCTTCTTTGTCGGGTCTCCACTACCCGTGTCAACCATGTTGGAGTAGTACAACTAAAGACATGTACTAACTAGATGAAGGAATTGTCATAACTACTAATCCCTTTCCTCTATTTGTACTCTTTGGGGTCTCCTCTACTCTTGGTTTTTTACACTTGAGGTGAACACTATTGTTATACAAGTAGAGGAAAGGTGAACACTATTATTATAAGAATGGAGGAAGATTGTTGCACTACTAAGGGAACATGTTCCTTTGTTTCAGCTATCTGACCCTCTATAAGAGTTTCCTCTATGTGAACTACATGTGTCTCTCCATCTATAATTTTCTTTCTTTTCTCTTCAAGTACGGGAGGGAGTGCTGACATAGTTTTCTTCTCTAGTGGAGGCGAAAGAGGTGTTTCAAGATTTCAAGGAGGTGAAGGAGGTATGCCAATTGAGCCCTACAAAAGTGGATGTAATGTGTTCCATTCATCACCTAACAACTCTTGACACAATATATACCTCATCTCTTATTGCTCCAAATGTGCCCCAATAGGCATCCAATCAAAATCTAAGAGATCAAACACATCTAACCCTTCTCCTAGCATTGACTCAGTCCATTCTTTAGTTCTTGGCCCATACACTCTTCCTCAATTTGGATGGGTTAATATTGAGTAGTCAGGCATGTTTGTGTTGCACTTCTCCTTATCTCTTTTTCAACTACCCAGGTTGAGTGTGTCCTCTTGTTAAGAGGGAGATTGTCAATCTTGTCCTCTTCTTCCTCTTCTTCCACCTAAGTTAAACCATTTTTGGTTGACTTAATGCATGTTTTAATGATCAAGGAGTAACTTAAGGAGATGATTACATGTTTTGGCATGGATCATTAATCCCTATGCAAGGTGTTTAACTAATCAAAAAATTAGAAGGTTTAAGTGAAAAAAGGGAGAAATTTGGATCATTGATCTTGATCTAGAGCCTTCTCCAGTTGGTTATTTAAGGAGAATCCAAACCCTAAATTAGTATGGTAAGAGTGTATGCATGTGAAGCAAAGTTTTGGATGCTTAAAGTGAAGTTTGCAAGAAGTCCAAGTAGAGTGACCAAGCAAAGTAGTGAAGGGCATAACAAAATTATATCAAATTTGAGATTATATTAGAGTTGTAAAGAGGAGATATGTAATCAAGCATTTAGTGTGCTAACTAGAGGATTAGATACTAATATATTCTAGCAAAGTGAATTGGGGTATATATCTTAACAAAGTTCTCTTAACATGCCTATGTAAATCTCTTAATAGAGTGCATAATTTTTTGTAAGTTTTAAATGCTTTAGTCAAGGTAGACCAAATAATTCTTATAACTCCTAATAAGATAGGCCCCCTCACAAGGTAGATCATTAGAAGTGATCAAAATTGTAGCCCTAACAGGCAAACTTTATTGCTGCAATAGTGAAGATTTGTGGGAGTTATTCCTACCCCTATTTTACCTTCACCTTGGAGGGTTTCTAAGTAACCAAATCTTTGTTTTATGTATTAATCATTTAATTTTATATTTATGGTTGTGGTCAGTAGATTAGATCTGATACATCATTGCATAATATGTTTATGTGATTTATGATATTATTGAGATAAGGGTTAGTGGTAATAGGTATTAGTTTGATAAATATTTCAAAGGGAAAAAGGTTTATAGATCCTGATTCACCCCCACCCACCTTCCCCCCCCCCTTAGTATCTTGCTTTCTCAATTGACTTCCAACAATTGGTATTAGAGGATTGTTCTCTTAACAAAAGTCTAACCACTTGAGAGTCAAGATCTTAGAGACAGAGGTTTATAAGTTGGGAAAGATCATCAAAAATCAAAATCTTGATATACATCTTGCAATACAACAATTTAAGGTGGAAATAGAGGAATTTAAGAAATCCTTGAAGGAAAAGGAAGGAATTGGAAATCCAGCAGAATGACACTTAATATCAGGAAGAAGATGTTGAAGGACTACTTGATGATGGAAATTCCAGTAAAAGTGATGCAACAATACCAAATCTATTGGAAAGGAACAATACACTGAATGATGTGTTAAAAGGACTGAAAAGAGAGCATGGAATGTAATCGCTAAGACTATGTGAAATGACTAAATAGAAAAAGAAAGTTTAGGAAGATAAGTTAATGGTTGATGAGGACAAGAGACAAATGGCCACAATATTTGATGACAACATATATAATGTGCATAAACACACTCATAAACAATTTTATATGCTCAATCAATTGCTCAGTCCAAATCAAGAACTAAGAAAAGATGTAGAGATTGCAAATCTAAATTATGAGAATGATTCTCTAAGGAATGAGTTGAGATCTGAAAATGAATTCATAGAAAGCTTGACCAAACCTAAAGAAGTTGTGAGATATTATGAAAAACTAGTGAGATCACAAAGAAGACCTCATGATACATCTAGACTAGGTTATTATGAGCACCTATCATCTACCAAGGAAGGAGTATCATCAAAGAGTGGAGAATAGAGGAATGCAAACCTAGAGAATAACAAACCTACATGTTATCACTGTAGGAAACTAGGTCATATAATAAACATTTGTAGAAGCAAAATTGTTAAGCAAGATCCTAAGCCCAAATTCAATGAATACTATTTTAATTGCAAGAAAAAAGGACATCAAACACATGAGTATAGATCCAAAGTCCATAATACACCGATTGCACCTAAACTTGAAGGTTATTACTATAATTGTTAGAAGTAAGGACATAGAGCTCAAGAGTATAGATCAAAGACAAAACCTAATTGGACAACCAAGAAGTAGGGAAATGCACCTAAGATAGGTAACTTCTACAATTGGGATTACAATACATGGTGTAATTTTCATGACTATGGTTAATATGGTCATGTTCCAGAGAATTGCATTAGAACACATTTTAGAGGTAAATCCAAGAGTTAGATGAATAGGAGTATAGTTTTCTATAGTTGTCATAAGATTGGACATTTAAGAAGAAACTGTAGGACCCAAGCACTAGCACCAAGCAATAAACAAAACAAAGGAAAAGGAAAAGTTGATGTAGGATAGACAAGAAATGAAATGAATCAAAAATGGAGAAAGAAGGATGAAGGCAATAACAATGGAACTAGTGAAGCTAATATCACCCAATCCAATGGATCAAGTGATCACACTACCAAGAAGGTATGTGAGGAATCATATTTTATATACTCTACTATACATTAGTTCCTAACATGTGATGTAGAAAGTTCCATATCCACTTGAAATGAGATGCATTGGGATAGATCTAAAGTGTGAGCCGAGTAAAGGAGACATATACCAAGTTGGAACATAGTTGATGTTAAGTATTAGTATAGTTAACTAAGCCATGATTGAGATTTGGAATATTGTTGCAACTAATCTGGTGTCGTGATCAAGCCAATTAATGGAGTATGAACACTGAGTTGTCTTATGATGTTGACATAGTTATAATGCATTTTGAATCTACCCACTATATCTATGGAACATTAAATACAAGGGTATTTTGATTTTTTATAGGTATATAGTCAATTTTGTGTTCATTCCTTTATTCACCTAGCAATTTAGAACCTTTGCAGAGCAATTCAAAAGCAATTCTAGAGCAATTTGTTTGTAGACAGAGATCTTGTGTCTATCATTGGCAAAACTAAAGTAAGTTTTAGAAGTTCATTTGAACTAGGCTTGTCACTTTGTGAAGTTGTTTGAAGTTTAGAAACCCTAGTTTTAAATGATATCTTCTGTGTCTAGATCTAGAAAGAAGGAGGTATTGAAGGAAACCCAGGCTCAAATTGTGCAAAATGATACATGCTCCTACCAAAATTTAGGGTATACCTTGAGATTGTAGTGACTGGAGATGCATCTGGTGTGTTATCATCAATTCCACCATGAGTCATTATGGTACATAATGCATGTTCTTGCTACATGTGCAAGATTGGCAAAATTGGAGATTTTAAGCTAAGAAATGCTTATGGTAGGCTTTGTGAGAATGAAATTTTAAAGGAAGAAAATAATGTAGTTGTTGAGAAAGGGATTACCCATTCCCTAGATCTTTTTAAAGTTTTCAAAGTGGAGTGGATAAATATTATTTTTAGTAGGATACATGACATGAAGTTATGGTTGGAAAATGGGTTAGTGAAGATCACCAAATTGACCATCCACCAAGTCACTGGATTATCCTACCCTAGACTGAGTGAAGACTATGTGATGCCACACTAGAAATGTGATTAAATAACTTACCAAGGAAAAATGGAATGGTCATGGGATGTTAATTGATGCAATTGATGATACTATTATTGAGTTTATAGTTCAAGTGATTGCTCACAAATTATATCAGTCAAGTCAATTGAATAACATACCTTGTGTAGCAATTGACTTGGGCTATAAAATTGTCAAAAAGGATCATAGTTATGATTTGGCCAAGTTGTAGTTGATTCAACTAGCTAAGAATCTAGGAGCCATAAAAAAAGAAAAGAACACTTCATGTAAGTTTAGCTCACTCATACTATGTATATTCTTTTATGTACAAAATTCATTTCCTACCATTGGTGAAGTAGTATGGGATAAGACTAGACTTGACACCAAGAAGATAAATGGTTACATTGAGCAATAAGGAGAGAATTTTGAGACAATTCTAGATGGGTATTTTGATGAGTTTAAAGGAAAAATTAAGAATAGGATGATAATCCCTAAGTCTATTGTTGATCATTATTATGATCACATTTGTTTCATGGTGGATACCGAGTACTCATATGCTCAGGTTGTTATGCCAACGGTTGTATGGTTTAGACCGATGCAATATGAAGTAATTGTTAATGAAGTCTATGTAATAGTTACAACACTACTGTTAGAAGAAATTTACAAGAATGCTAAGCCATTTGGCACATATGAAACTATGAAGATTAAGATGATGATGCAGACAAAAGTGCCAAAGAAGGACATGACGAGAAAGAAAATGATTGAATATTTGGAAGGAAAACTTGGTGAGACACCCCTAAAAATTACATAAGGTAAAGAATAAGATCATGAGAATGACGAAGTTGATGAATCTAAAGGAAGGGAGGTAGTGGTTATCGAGCCTCAAGCACCTAATGGAAAGAAGGTTGTAATTATTGATCCAAAGGTCAAGAGGAGTTTGGAGAAAGTGGAAACACCACCCTCCTCTACAACTCAAAGATGAGTAATAGGACATGGATCAAAGGCAACATCTTCTACAGCTTCTAAGCTGAAGAAAGGAAGAACAAAGATTACCAGGCCAGCAAAGGGAAAGTCTCCCAAGAAGAGGAAATCAAAGGAAAAAGAGACCAAGCAAGGTCAAAAGAAGAGACCAAGGAGGAAGATTATTGTAAAACCTAATGATGATGAGGATGATGATGGAGAGAGGATAGACTATGATGATCTTAGTAAATCTCAGATTGTGCCAAGGAAACCTCCTCAGGACATAGAAAAGGCATGTAAGAATATTTGGAGTTCAGTAGGCCTTATTGAATTCAAGCATGTTAAATATCATTCATTAGATAAAGGAGATTAAAAAAATATTGAGAAAGCAAAGGGTTGTCAGACGAATTGTTTAATAAAATGGATTCTAAATGGAAATGGGCATTGTCTATTGAAAGAAAAATAAGGGAAACAACTCTAGCCTAGGCATTTCCAGATTTAGGGTAGACTCACATGCCTATAGCCCTAAGAGATTTTATAAATAAATTTATACCAAAAATAAGAGCACATAAAAGTTTGAGTAACACAATTGAGGAAGTTGTACAAGAAAGTAAGCTTGTATGCAAGAAAGAATTTTAGTTAATGTTGATCCCAATAGAAGAGGAAAGGAAGACGAGAAAGTTGAAATGGATTATAATGAGGATCTGTATAATGATGCAAAAAAATTAGTAGAGACAATGGAGAAAATAGCTCGGGACAAGGAAAAATAGACAAATATAGTCATCATTGAGGATGAAGTCCCTGACAATACTATGCCAATCTGACTCTAGTGTCAATCGAGTCAAAAAAGATAGTGTCCGCCAAGTCAAAACAAGTGGAGCAAGCTCCAAAATATATTAAAGACACTTTGATTGATACATCCAATCTAGTAATTGTTCAACTCAAAGAATACCCAATAATTGGAGAGAATGGAATGGATCAACATGTAATTGTATCAATAATTGAAACATCCATTGTTACTATTGGCATCAATGAATAATTGAAATGAATGTAACAAAATACCTTAGTAATAGATGCCGAGGAACATAGTGGATAGACAGTTGAAGAGAAGAAAGGTGAAGAGCCTACAAAGGAAGATTGGACCATAGAGGGTCAAACTAATGAGCTAAATGCACAAGTTGATAACTCTACTATTGGTGAGATACAAGCACGAGTCTCAAGACCTCCTATAGAGGGAATTAAGGAGATACAAACACAAAGTGATTTAGTGATCAAGGAATGGGATTAGTAGCAGAAGGCAACAAAGAAAGAGAGTGGACCAAGTGTAAAACCTTCTACATAATTTGAAGCTAAGATAAGTCATACACCTAAATAACATATGATTATAACTCAGCAAGAGTCAACTTTAATAGGCAATGATGTTAGTGGAACACAAGAACCATAAAGACTGAGTGTTGATATTTCATCAGACTCACTTCAACTAGCATTTTTGAGCAACAACTCACCCAAGAAGAAAATTTTGAAGAAGGTAAGGTCTCCTAGAAAGCTTATAATGTTGGATAAGGTTATAGTGCTCCCAAAGTATGACACTAATAAAATAACTCATGAAGAAATGAAAATAATACAAAACCTTTTGGCCAGGAATACCAAACAAGAAGAAATGAGAAGAGAACATTAAAAAAATGGTACTATAGGAAATCGAAGATATTTTTGTTGATACATGTGATATTAAAGATGTTGATGAGGAAGTTCCAATTATAGACCATTTAGTGCATATTGTGGAAAATATTAATAATGATGATATTGATGCAAATGAGAGTTAACTACACTAGTCTGAAAATAAATATGAGAAGAAAGTTTAGGAGAAAGTGTCAAAAGAAATTACTACAAGGAAAATTAAACTTTCCAACCTTGTAAATAATATAGGAATAGTAGAGAACATTCAAATTTTGCATGGCACATTGTGTGATGTACTAAGGTTCACACAAGATATTGAGGATTAGATTGCAAAATTGCAGTTGGGTTTGTAGACTATAGGACATTCTTTGATCATGGACACAAGTTCAAGCTCTATACATTTTAACATATTAATTTTTTCTCAAGAAAGATTCACTGAATTACAAGCTATGGATGGATTTATGAGAGCTGAATTGATTTCTATTTAATCAATGTTGATACCTCATTTGGAGTTGTAGAGAGATTTATCACTTGCAAAGTAGATAGAAAACAAAGATTCACATCTTTCTACTAGAGAAAGTTTAGTTGACCTCGCTGCTTAGCTAGAGATTAAAGTTTTAGTTTTTGAATCTGTTAGATCAAGTTGGGATAATGCACTTACAATGGTTATACAAGTTCATAAACCATTTTTGGACAAATATGGTTTAACCCCTTCACCATAGAAGCCATGAGTGAAAAAACAAAGGGGGAAGGTGTGTATGTATGGGGGAATATGTCATCAAAAGGGAAATGTATATAGATGGACATCAAAGGTATGCCTTTAATCATTTTTAATGGATACTAATTTTGAAGTCAAAGTATCTATGTCATAAGTCTTATATATATGTTGTATATATTGAAGTCTTTTTTAGACTGAGTCATAGTCTAAGGGGGAGTATTGTTTTGAATGTAATGTTGAATCGTGACAAAGTCCTTTCGCCACTAATGTCAAAGGGGGAGATTGTTGATCCCTATAGTTTGTTGTCTATTAGTGTCAAAAACTTAGTCATTCCTATGGAAAATTTGGTTGGTCATCACTGTGATCGAGCCATCCAATGAAGGTTGAGCAATGTATTTAGACTTGTTCATATTTCAGTTTGAGTCAATCAATTGTTATTGTCAAGAAAATCTATGGTCACCAAGTAAAATAAAATCATATACATGTTGAATGAGACAGAAGGCAGTTAGCATTGAGCAACATAAAGTTAGTTCATGTCAAGTTATATAGTGAATGTCGAGCATTCAGAAGTCAAGGGACAACATGAAGATTAGTCATGATTGAGCATAAGAGTGTTCATGTGTCGAGCAAACCAGTATTAATTTTTTTTTTAATTGCACAAACACTAAGGTAAACCATTTTTGGCTTACTTAATGCATGTTTTAATGATTGAGGAGTAATTTAAGAAGATGATTATGCATTTTGACATGGATCATTAATCCCCATGCAAGGCATTTAACCAATCAGAAAATAGGAAGGTTTAAGAAGCAAAAGGGAGAAATCTAGATCATTGATCTTGATCTAGAACCTTCTCCAATTGATTATTTAAGAGAATCTAAACCCTAATGTAGGATGGAGAGTGTATTTGTGTGAACAAATGTTTTGGATGTTTGAAGTGAATTTTGAAAGAAGTCATAGAAGAGTGACCAAGTAGAGCAGTGAAGGACATAAAAAAATTATATTAGATTTGAGATCAAATTAAAGTTGTAAAGAAGAGATCTATAATCAAGCATTTAGAGTGCTAACCGAAGGATCAAGTACTGATACATTCAACAAAGCGAATCAGGTTAAATCTCTTAATAGAGTGGTCTTAACAAACCTATGTAAATCTCCTAATAGAGTGCTTACTTCATTGTAAGTTTTAAATCCTTTAATCAAGGTAGACTAAATAAGTCTTGTAGCTCTTAACAGGTCAAATCCCTAACTGGATAGATCATCATAAGTGATCAAAATTGTAGCACTAACAGGAAAACTTTATTGCTGTAGTAGTGAATATTTATGGGTATCATCCCCACCCTTGTTTTACCTTCACCTTGGAGGGTTTTTCGGTAACCAATCTTTGTGTTATGTGTTGATCATTTACTTTTATATTTATGGTTGTGATCAATAGATAAGATCTGATACATCATTGTGGAATATGTTTATGTGATTTATGATATTGTTGAGATAAGGGTTAGTGTTGATAGATATTAGTTTGATAATTATTTAAAAGGAAAAAAGTTTTATAGATCTTGATTCACTCTCCCCCCTCTCACTATCTTTCTTTCCCAATAGACTTCCAACATATGTTGGAAGATCTTGTCCCTGTTGTAGGTGGGGTCTATAATGTTGACACTATCCTTGTTCCATACCTTTAGAGGTATGTGCAAGTTCAAAACCTTTCCTTCTAGTGGTAGACTCATCATACAATAGTCCCTTATCTAGATATAATAGTCATCCACATAATTCAGTCAATGATCCTCAATGGAAGCTTTTGGAATGAAATCTTTCCAAATCTTTCCAAATAACTTGTTGGATCCTTTCAATATTATCAAAGTAGGGATGCCCAGATGTGTCACCGAGCAGTCCTCCATAGGATCTCTCCCATTCTACCTCATAAGTAGAGATGTTTCTCTTATACTTCACCTCATAAGGGCCAATAGTGATAGGCCACACCCACATTTCGTATATATTTTTTGCACTCTGTCATATGTGACAACAAGTTGCCTGGCAATTTCCTAAGAGTATACGTCTATCTGATGGGTAGCGTTGTAGCTTCTTTGAGCATAGGAGTGTTTTTTCTACTTACATGTATGTGAATATCTTGTATTGGATGAAGTATCCACCCACTTGTGTTTCCCTTTCCACAACCTCCACTGATAGTCTCTTCATGTAATCTCCTTCTATGAACTAGATTATGGTGAAGATATTTAGGTATCATTTAGCATCCTATACTCTAGGATCTTATCTAAGAGCTTATTGTGTACAAACTAGGGGTACACAATATCTGATCACACAATGGACTCTTGCAAGCTTCCTCTCCTTACCAGGTCTAGGTAGTTTGCAGCTCTTGGTGCTAGTAGGTAGGATACATAAGAAGTCATGTAGAACCGTAGGTTGTTCTTAACCAAGATAAACTACTCATCCAATGAGTTTCTTATGATGATTCCTCAGTCACTCCTGTGGCATCTAAATATGATATTTTCAATGAAATGCAACATCCATGTCTCCAAATGACTTGCAACATGAAGCCACATCTCCTTGCTCAAAAGGATAATCTAGTAGCCAATGTCGACAATCATATAACTTTGCATCATTTCCACCTTGCTAGGCCTCCTATTTTTTAGGGTCTTAGTAATCAAGTACATGTGTTGCACTATGTATTTAGTTGTTTGTGTGCTCTCCCTATACCAAAAATCTACATTGTCATAAGTCATTTCTCCATACTCATTTTCTTCAGGGACATGGAAAACCTTCTCTATATTTTCTGGTCAAATATCCAAGATAATTTTTCCTGTCACACTTTTGACACAGTGCTTTGTGAGTGTCATGATTAGTGTTGAGCTATAATTTTGCACGGTGGTTAATGTTAGGAATCCTTTCAAACTCCTCTCTTGAAAAGCTAATCTAGGATCAACTCCAAGGTTTTGGGTGATCTTGCAACCTACTAAAATCTGCTCAATTGAAGATAAATGTGTTTGTTCACGAGGAGGCCTTTGTTGGTTCAAACCAATTCAGATAAGATCTATAACTTGTTATTTCAAAAGTAACCACAAAAGATATATATTTTTGTTATTTTTTGTTTTTCAATGAATGCAATCTATCAATGCAACTATGTGGATTCGTAATTTAACCAAGTGTTAGCAAAGAAAATAAAAAAGATAAGGTAATGAAAGATTAAAGCATATAACTTGAAAGGGAAATTCCTTATAGACATAAACCATGGTAACAACATGTCTACAAGTTAAATCATCAAAAAGATTAGGTAGTAAACCAATGACAATGGGAGCAATGCTTCATCAGATGCACTGATGTAATTGTCAATGGAAATTTAGTAAAAACTGAAAGATGTTTCACTTCTCATCAAATTGCAAGGCCACAAAAAGTGATCTCATGTGAGACAAGAAGCTATGTAGAAACAATAGGGTGATATCTTCTCCAACTCAATGCATTAGCAGAATTCATCAATACATGGTAAACACCACAACTAAAAGATCGCACAATCAAATCAACACAACACAACTATTGGCTCCATTATTATCATGGACAAGAATTCACAAAAATAACACACTCTGATAAGAATAACTACAATCAGAATGAGAGCACCAATAGCATATATTATTACATCAAAATAATGACTTGGAATACATAGTATATTCCTAAATTTATAGGAAATCATCTCCTCAATTTTTGTTGAGAGTGAGAAATCTCTTCATGAAAATATATGCTTAAAACTAATAAAACAAAATATAGTTATTTACAACTAACTCTTTAAATGGTGCTAAGTAGGTCTACGCCCTTGTTTTTATCAATTAATTGGTGCATGAGCCTTTACATATCTTAAAAAAAAAAGATGATGTAGTAGATGAGAAGAAGGAAGCTGCAAGAGAATCTAAGATTCACTAGAAGCTCTAAAAATGGAAGCTTGACTATCTTTGGATGTTTCTAGGATTTGAACTATTGTTATAATGTGTTTCTAATGCATGGAAAGCTCTAAATTAGGAACTAACAGTTAACTATCAATGTACCTCTATGAATAATGCACCTACACACCTTTAGGGAATTTGTGCAAGGTGCTCAATTTGCCAAAATGAATGATAGTTCAACTCCTACAAACACCCAGAGGAGGTCAAGCTTCCATTTTTAGAGCTTCAAGTTACTCTCATATCCTCTTGCATCTTCCTTCTTCTTGTCTACTACTTCTTTCTTTGTTTTAAGACATGTAGAGGCTCATGCACCCATTAATTGATAAAAATAAGGGTGCAGACCTACTTAGCACCATTTGGAGAGTTAGTTGTATATAATTAGATTTGTTTTATTAGTTTAAGCATATATTTGCATGAAGAGATCTCTGACTCTCAACACAAATTAAAGAGACAATTTCTTATAAATCCAAGAATGTAATATGTATTCCAGGCCATTATTTTGATGCAATAATATATGTTATTGGTGCTCTCATTTAGAGTGTAGTTATTCTTACCAAAGTTTGTTACTTTTATTGATTCTTATTAATGATAATAATGGAGCCAATAGTTTTGTTATGTTGATTTGATTGTGCAATTTTTTAGTTCTAGTGTTTGATGCATGTTGACAAATTTTGATAACATACCGAGTTGGAGAAGAGATCACCCTACTGTTCCTACATAGCTTATTGTCTCACATGAGTACATTTTCTATGGCCTTTTAATTCTATGAGAAGTGAAACATCTTTTAGTTTTTACTAAATTCCCACCAATGATTGCATCAATGGATTTGAGGAAGTGTTGCTTCTATTTCATTGGTTTACTAGTTGATCTTTTTGATGATTTAACTCACAAATGTGTAATTATCATGGTTTATGTCTATTATGAATTTCCCTTTCAATTTATTTTCTTTAATCTCTCATTACCTTAGCTTTGTTATTTGCCTTGCTAATACTTGGTTCAATTAGGAATTAATATAGTTGCATTGATAGATTACATTCATTGAAAAATAAAAAATACCAAAAATATATCTCTTTTGTGGTTACTTTAAAAAAAAAAGGTTATAGATCTTATCCGAATTGGTTTGAACTAGCAAAGGCCTACAACCTTGGAGTTAATCCTAGATTAGATTTTCAAGAGAGGAGTTCATAAGGATTCCTTCTATTATGCATTGTGCAAAACTATCTCAATGGAAGTGGCTCTAGAAGGAGGGCCTAAAAACCATTCGGGTCAAAAACCCAAGTTACTATTTGAAAATTCTATAATATTTGAAAAAAAAGAGTTCCAAGTATGTGAACTATCAAAAGGTGTGCAAGGTGTGCAGGTGCATTATTTTGAGAAAATATGCTTCTTAAGAGGTGAGATTTTTCTAGAAATAATGCATGTTGGAAGATCCTAATTCATCATCATCATCCACTCTACATTCTACTTCACACATTCCCATCATTATGTATCATGTATTTCTTCGATGCCCAAAATTCACCTTTGAATCTAACTAGTCCATTACATGACTTGCCCAGAAATCTTGAATTTTTTTTACTATAGTTCATCTAAGGAGAATCATGAACAACAGAAGATCATGTTAAAATTTTCAAGGAATTCTATAATCAAAACTAGATTCAACATATGGATATGGTGTGTCACCTTTTTCCTTACACTTTGGGGGAAACAACATTCAATTGGTACCTCAATCTACCACTAGCATGAACAATGGATTGGACTCTTTTGAGAGAAAGTTTCTAGAATAATTCAAGATCTATATTGATCCAGTTATCCTACATCATCAATTCATCTCAATTAAAATGGATCCCCATGAGACTATTTCATAGTTTAATCATTGCTTCTATAGGATGTATCAAAGAATGGAGTTTCCATACACGGTACCATAAGAGGTTACCATCGAGATCTATTTTGGAACAATGGATTCATTAACTTCTATTTTTCTAAGAAGGCTCCCACCCAAAGACATTGGTACCATTGAAAAGGTCTTCAAAGAGGTTGTTACATTCACGAAGCAGGTTACTACTGCTCCAATGCCAACAATTACATATTCAAGGTACGAGCCCCAAAAGACTGTAATCTTTGAGCAAAAGACTTCTCCACCTACTAAACTTGAGAAAAATAAGGCTAGCAAGGTTAAGGCCATGAAGAATATGATATCTCTTTCATCCAATGAACTTATGAAAATAAAGTTGAATTACTCAAGAAACCAAGGCAATCATCTAAGACAACTTGCCACTGAAAAGAATGATTCTCAAAATAAGAGTAGAATTTTTTTTCCTCTATAGTAACATCAACAATGAGATAATGGTATTATAGGTATGAGTCCAAGTAAACATGGATATGGGTACAATTATATTTTGGATCAACCTCCCCAAATCATGCAAGAACAATCTTTGTAGTTTAGATCAATGATGTTTCAATCATATGATAAATCTGTAGGAGGACAAAATTATGAAGATGATCAAGAGGAGTATTTGTTCCCATTCAATGAAGAGAAAAAACATGCACCATTTGGGGTACATGTTTATTGTAGCAATAATATGAACATACAAAGTTTGAAAAGAAGAGAAGAATCTCTAACGGATGATGTCTCTCTATGGTTGCATCCTACTCCTCTAGACATGCAAGTCTATAATACTTCAATTTATTATGAGGCTCCAACCAGCATTACTCTAATAGTTCAGAAGGAATTACATGTAAAGGATGAGGTTTTGAAAGGTTTTATGAATAACATAAGAAATTTTAAGTATCTTGGAGAAGGTTAGAATCCAAACATCCTTTTGCTTCCTAACTATTGTTGCCTCCATCAAAGGATTCATTTAGAGTTGGAATGTGCTAGTTGCCAAGATGCAGTATCTGATGTGTTAGCACAAATAGATTAGATGGCTGAAATTATTGGAAAACTTGAAATTCTTTCAAGTTTTGATCTTGCAATAAGTGTGAATATGCCAAGAAATTTTGAGGACGCAGAAAATTTTGAAGTTCTAAAACTCCATGGAGTTGCAAAAGTTCCAAAAGTTGAAAAAAATGATGGAAATGTAGAAGATCTTGAGGTTGGTGAGATTTTTGAATTAGGAAGTCATCAAGAAGAAGATATCAATGCTTCCTTTTGTGATATTGATTCCACATTGAATAATGATAAGATACCTCCCTCAAAACAAGCTATGTCATTAGAAGAGATGGATAGAGTACTTAATTTGGTCTCAAGTTTGACTGAGAAAATGTCTATTTGTGGGTATTATACACATATAGAAACCATGCAATAATTGAGTCATGTAGAATCTATCCATTTGGGTTCCATTTAGAAGAAAGTTGTCTTAATTTCTATTTAGCTTGGGAGATCACAATGGAGGAAAAGTATGATTTTGAATAGGCTTCTTTGGGATATGAGGTAGAAAACATCTTAATCAATGATATTAATGAATCATGTAATTTGAAAGGTAGGCTAATGATTGAGTTTTCTAGTTTGAAGAAGCCTAAAGGTATCAATTCATGGTTTAAGGCGAATAATGGTAATAATAAGGAATAAAAAAATAATGTTCTATCTTTTGGGTCTTGTTCTGATAGCTATATTACATCATTAACACTAGTGTTTCCATGTACCTATGGAGCTGTGTACCATGAGATAAAACCAACAAAAGGATAAATTACAATGTGTGAGTGTACCCCTATGGTGGGGGACTTGATAGATCAGGTGATATCTTCCCATTGGCCCTCTCAGTTTGATGATTCTCAATTTGAATATGATGTTGAAGGTAAGAAAACTTGTTAGTGGATTAATGATGGCTATAGAGAGTTACCACAATTCTTATTTTGTGTGATTTGTACCCAGAATTTGAGCCAAGATTGTTCAAATTTTATTTTTTTGAGTACAAAGACAAGTCATCTTTTTTTTGAACTATATGGAGTGGTTCATTACTACTACATGTAATGAGAAATCCACTGACAACCACCCCACATTCTTTTTATTTAGAGTTTTATGTATATATGTTTTTGAAAAATAAATTATTTTATCTCTTTAGTTAGGTGTTAGTTTTCTTTGAGTTTAGTCTGTTTTGTTTGAGTTTTTTTCTTTTTGCTTCTTTTTCATTTTTAGTCATGTTGGTTTGGGGTTAGGTGTAGTCAAGACTCATTCTTGATGCATTTCATAAACCACTCCTTATGGTTTTGACTTTAGGTGAGAGGTATTTATTTGTAAAAGCATTTAGATGATTTTTTTCTCTTATACCAATTCGAGAATGAATATTACTTTCAATTGTATAGGACTTATAATCTTGAACTTAGAATTGTAGATCAATAGTTCTTAATACTTGGAAAATTTAAAGATTGACTATCTTGATGACAAAAAGGGATAGTCCTAAACTTGCTGGTTCAAACGAAAGGTATTTTCAAGGAATTGATAAGGTCACTATTTGGTGTGAGAGTTTCCAAAAGTTCTTAAAAGAGGAACGCAGAGGTTATCAAACTAAGGAAAGAATCTAAGAAATGACACCAATGCCTTGGCCCTACAGTCTAAGCATGGCCAAGGTATAGAATGAAAACAAAAAAAAGGAACGATGGTTTTAAGAATGAAAGATTCCAAAAGGTATAAGAAAGATAATCTAAAAATAGGGATATGCCCTCCAAAATGGCTATACAATACTTATACAAATTGCTTCATGGAACAATCTAATGGAAACATACAAGCTCTATGAAGCAAGATTCAAATGATTACTCGGGACCTGAAACACAAAAAATGATAAAGAGCCCTCTGAATATATTCTCTCATCTGGTTAAATAGTGATTACTACACATGATCTACAAGGATTCTTGATGAAAGGTTTGGTGGAGTGGAGGATTGTTTCTAAGTTTTCATAGACTCATAATAGATAAATATTAAAGGAAATGAATATACTGTGCACACATTAAGCTTGAAGATTCAAGATTCTTAAGTTTTGACTATCAAGGAACTTGAAGCTATTTGAAGTGTTCAAAATTTAGTTGTTATTTGACACATGTTAGATGAATGCTTGCTGATGAAGAAATGCCTTTTTCATTTCTTCCTTTTTGTTGGGGTTATTTGTTGTGGTCTCATAATGCATGCCCCATTTCTCCTAGAAATGGGGACCCCCTAGTAAAAGTTTTGTTTCCTAGACCCCTAGTCCAAGACCTGGGTCATATTGGGAATTCCACTTGGAGTCTAGGTCAAGCACTAGTCCTCTAACTAAGAAAATATGGTGTCAAAACTGATACTTTTTTAAGAGATAGGTCTTTTTGTGCTCAAGTGTACACTAGCTCACCTAGCACACATGTGCACCCATCCAAGGTTCATAGGTGCATTAGATGTGCAAGTGCACACTTCACTCCTTTGGAGATGCATACCTATGCATGTGCACACCTCTAAAGGGTACACACTACCCTAGGCCTATAAAAGCCTGGGACCCCTCCTCTTCTCTCATTACTCTTTGTGCCTCCTCTAGACTTGCACCTCTACATCTTCTAAGGTGCATCTTGACTGTGCAAAATGATAGCTTAATAATTAGTTCCAAAGATTGTACTAAATGGGATTTGATGCTAGATTCACCAAGCCACTCTGAGTGAGTGTCAAGATCATCTTTGATCTCTTGTGAGGCATGTTGCATAGCACCAAGAACTCATTCCAGTCAATTTGTCCTATCTTTAGATCCTTGACCTTTGATTGCAAGTATATAAATATGAACTTCTTGGACACTCTCTAGCATTGGAAGGTCACTAGTTTAGGTGTGATCTTCACTTCTATAGAGGATTTAAATGTCATTATAACATGCATAAAATATTATCATAAATATAATGTTTCTTAGAGTCCAAATGACATTGAATGACTCAACAGAACTGGCAAAAATTAACTAGACGATTTTAGAAAATGATGAAACCACAAGGCACACACATGCACACCTTATATAGGCTATATGTGTAAGAATTTGGTATAGCTTTGATACCATGTAAGAATTTGCCTTAGGGAAAAATTAACCCAAGACCAAGGAACTCAAGCATAAGCACAACAGTAGACCAAAGAGAGTATGATTAGAATGACAATATAATATTCATTCCATATGAATGTAAGTACACTGGGAGTGCTTGTATACAAAGGCCTCTAGAATTCATAGGAATCAACATCATGATAATTCATACAACTAGGCACATGTCCACTAGATATGGGTTATCCTCCATTAAGCACAAGAGTAAGTGCAATGATAAGAGGATAAGCCTACAAAGGTGTAGCACAAAAAATAATGTTGTAAACACCATGTGCTAAATTAGGAGTGCATATAATTATGTTGTCTACATGAAAAATTAGTTAATTATGAAAACTCTAGTGTTGTAGACACCATGTGCTAAATTAAAGTTGCTTACTCTAGTGTTGTCAACATGGCAACTCATAAGGGTATGCAAACTCCTAAGTGTCTCACCTAAGAAATAATAAAATAATGCATTAACCTAAGTAAGCTTAAGTAAAGTGTAATAAGTAAATACTTATTTACACCAACACCCCCCCCCCCCCCCCTTAAGTGCAACTTAGGGAAACACACTTAAGCTTATGAAAGCTAGGATGAAATGCAAGATGGGTCTACTAGGCCATGTTAGGTACCCAAGTACATAATGAAATGAAATCTCTCATAAAGTAGAGAAAGAAAAAAAAACCTCATGGGAAAAACCCTCCCCCAAAAAAGAGAGATGAAAAAGCTAGATGCATGGATGGACGGAGTAATCAAGACCCCCTTATTACAACATACATCAAGTACATACAAGAGAGAAATATGAGAAGAACAAAATCCCAATAGAGAAAAAAGTCCCCCCCACAAGAGTGAAGAAGAAGAGAGACAAGGTAGTCCCCCCCCCCCTCCCCACCTAATGAAGAGTGCTAATCAATGATACCTACTCCAATGTAGAAGCTTATCCAAGACCACTAAATAATGTTCCCCCCCTTTGGAAGAAACAATATCATAGGTACATAAGAGATGCTTCCCCTGTGTGTAGAAAGAATCTTGATGATCAATGATGCCTCTAAAACCTACTCAACTATCCATGTGTTGATACTGACTGACTCCCCTTCTAATGCTGTTGAAAATAAAAAGTGCAGATTTGACAAGGATGGATGTAGAACCTATTCCAAAGAATATACTGTCTCCTCAGATGATAAAGAAACCTCCTACAACTACTATACATAAGTATCCACAATCACATCAACCTCTGAAGATCGATCATGTAGAGACTGGATGTGAGGGTTAGAGTGAGCCCTCAGAACAACTGAAGAAGTATCTTCTCTATCAAAGAGAAGATGTATATCATCAATGATGTCCCTCAAATCTGCTATGTATGACTCCACAAAAAAACCTAAAATATCTGCTATGTAGTCATCCTCTAATGCTAGAGCTAGAAGACAAGGTGTACCCTTCTGTGTTGGACCTATCACTGTGGTAATGTATGTATGTGAAATGTGTTGATGATGTGACCTTTCATTATGACTATCGATAGAACCCCATGTATTTGTATCTATTGAAGGACTATTGTTGGTGTCATGATCAGTTTCCACAAAGCATGAAGTAGTCTCCTCAACAGAGAGAAGATGAATGGTATTAATGATGTCTCCCACATCTTCAATGTGAGACTCCATGAATAGACTTGCAATATCTAGAAGGAAGTTGTCCCATGAACCTGAAGTAGGAAGACATGGTAATCTTGCTACACTAAATCAAGAGCATCTGTGGTTGGAACTAGATTAGTAGTATCAATAGGAGCATCAGGAGGTGTGATCTCATTTAGAGTTGAAGGAACCAATACTAAAGCTGCTAAAGATAGAATGTCCTCAGGAAATGGAGGAACTCATGGATCTCCATATGCTTCCCAAAGAGCCATCCACATATTATACGAGTGAATGAGCTTTTTAATGACATGCCAAGGATCATCAGTCATATTCATTATAATAATATCCAAGAGTTTGCTAACAGGTGGCTATCTTTAAATGTCAGAGATCAATTTATTGGAACATTAATAAGGAAATACTTCCTTATGCTCACTTCTTAGATGATCAATGACTAAAGCACTCCATTTTTTATAGTTTGTTTTTGTCAATTGTGGTATGATTCCAAACTGACATGTGAAACAAAACTTGTCCATGAAATCAATGAATGTAAGCACCCCCAAAATGAAGAAATATTTAGTCAACCCCCCCTAATGTATGATTTTCTACTTAGTGTGATAGCCACATGCCAATTTAGGGTTTATTTCTAAAAGTGGTATTTCTATCCACAGAAGCCTATAATCTAGTTATAGATCTAGAAAGTAGACAAAAAATTATGAACTTTAAAAAAAATAGAACCTAATTATGTGTCCAGATGAGCTCAAACTAAGCATTTGAAGTGGCAAAAACAAAGATTTGTAGGTTATAGAAAAATTTAGGAACATAGATCTCAAACCACCTATACCAATGTGCAGATCATGCAATTATACTCCAAAACAAAAAAAAAAAAGACTCTAAAAAAGGAGTCTGTATGAGGGAGATATTGTTGATTGAAATCATTGTTGTAATTATCTTTCTTGAATCACTGTTGTCACGCCTCCAAAAAACAAATGGCTCGAGATTTGGCCTCATATGTCTGATTTGGGTGAAACAAAATATGATCTGGGGGTTTTTTGACTCTCTAAATGTGATGCAAATATCTAATTTGCATTAGCAAGCTCTAATATTTGCCTACAAAAATCTCTCCTACTGGCCTGATGGCCAAAAATTTCCTAGAAAATAATGCAGATCCAAAAAAAAGCAGAGATTCAAATGATAAAATATGTAGATCTAAAATTTAAATTCAGAGATTTGAAATGATCATACCAATTCTGCAAATTAGGCCTTTGGGTTCCAATTTGCAAAATTAATTTGCCTCAATTTTGACTATGGCCTAGCATAGGAAAATTTCACTGAATCGATGCTTCAGATGCAATGGTGAGGTCTACTTTGGCTCTAGACGCTCCTAATATCTGCAGATTCTCTAGATCTAGGTTGAGGTGCAAAAGCAATAATGGTCTCAAATGACTATGTGAAGAGAATCTCCCTGACCTCTAATACCATGTAAGAATTTGGTATAGCTCTAAAACCATGTAAGAATTTTCCTTAGTGAAAAATTCACCCAAGACAAATGAACTCAAGCATTAGCACAAGCACAACAATAGACCAAAGAAAGTATTATCAGAATGACAATATAATATTCATTCCATATAGATGTAAGTAAACTAGGAGTGCCTGTATATAAAGGCCTCTGGAATGCTTCTAGAATGCATAGGAATTAGCAACATGATAAGTCATACAACCAGACACATGTCCACTAGATATGGGTTATCCTCCATTAAGCATAGGAGTAAGTGCAATGATAAGAGGATAAGCCTACAAAGGTGTAGCATGCAAAATAATGTTGTAGACACCATGTGCAAAATTAGGAGTGCATATAACTATGTTGTCTATATGAAAACTCAGTTAATTATGAAAACTCCAGTGTTGTAGACACCATGTACTAAATTAGAGTTTCTTACTCTAGTGTTGTCAACATGACAACTCATAAGAGTACACAAACTCCTAAGTGTCTCACCTAAGAAATAATAAAATAATGCATTAACCAAAGTAAACTTAAGTAAAGTGTGATAAGTAAATACTTATTTACACCAACAATATGCACTGGTTGGAGAAAGGAGGGTCTCAAGTTTTGGGTTCTGTGCACTTAGCATAGTTACACACCTATGCAAGTGTCCTAGGTGTGTAGCTATGCACATATATTGTGTACTTCAATTTGGTGGCAAGGATGACAAAGTATTCACAAGAGGTGTGTATGTGGCTCACCTACACACTATGAAGATGTGCAAGGTACACACATGTACCAAGATATTTACCTTGGAGTTGTGGGAGTTTGTGCGCACAAAAAAGTTGGTGGAGCTCTGGAGGGTGCAAGGGTACACTGACAAGGAGCTCTCAAGAAATAATGAGAAGATCTCTGGGGGGTTTGCCCTATTTATAGGTCTGTAGAGACTATGCATATGTGAAAGGGTGTACATGTGCAAGGTGCATACATGCACAAGGTGCATATATGCCCAATGTGTACATCTTTACATGCACATACCATTTGCAATCCAAGGAGGAAGTGCACCTTGCACATGTGTGTAGGTGTGCTAGTGTGCAAGGTGCACACTAGTGACTTAGTGCAAAAAAAGATTTTTTTAGTTGCCAAATTTGAATCACACAGACTCACTTGACTCTAAACCTAACCTATAGTAGTTCTGCTCCCTGAGATTTCTCAAAAGATGCTCCATTATTAAGAGTGGGTCCCCATGATTCAAAAGAAAAAGATAGGGTCCCCATTTTCAAGTAAAAAATGGGGCATGTGTTATGAAGCCACAACACAATTTAAAGGTCATATTTAAATATTCAGCCTAGCACTTTATATGGTCTTATAATTTCTTATCCCATCATATATAGTTCAAAAGTGCAAAAATGACCATCAAGTTCTAGGTCTTATCACCATGCTTAAAGAATTTGTTTAGTTTATTTAATATTTATTAACCAATTATAAAAAATATTACAACAATATCAACAAAAATATTTATGAATCTAGTGTTTAGAGAAAGTAAGGTTGTCAAAGCAGACACTAACGTTCAAGTAGTGATACCCATTAGTGGAAAAGAAGACTACAATTTTCAGGCCATGCCATAATTAGATTTACCATCACTTTCTTCTCATTAAAAGTATGTGTAGAGTCCAAATGCTTAACAAGGAGTTTGCTTCTAATTTGTTAAGAGAATTAATTTAAAAAAGGGAAAGTTCATGTGTAAGACATGATTGTGAAATGACTCTTTAATTAGTTTTAATCAATCATTACAAAGAATCAAAATTATTTGACTAAAAAATCTACCATTTATTTTTAATTTTTATTTAAACAATTTTTAAAAAGTTAGTTTTCTATTTCTTTATTGGATAGAGTAAGTTGAACATTAAATTATTCATAAGAAAATCAATAAAATATTTGATCCATTTAATAAGATTAATATGGTGGGGACCACACATGTCTACATGAAAAAATGTCTATCCACAAATTTTAAAAAAATTGCATTGTAGAGACATCATGTTGCAATACATATCCACCTCTAATATTTGGTAGGATCTTATAAACTAGAAATCACACCATGCAGTGCAATAGGTATGCCAAAGAGAATTGAAGATGAAAAAGGGAGAAAATGATCTATTATTTTGTACATATATTTATGCAACTAATAAGGTTGTTGGCATATTATTCAATAATCTTCCATTACCATAAATCTTTACATCAAACCTTCTCAAGAAATATGAATTTTCATAATCATAACCATGATAAAAATCCTACATAGTTCATAATCTAATTTGTAAACACAACCTTAACTCTAGTCATAACAATACCATAGCCATGATCCTAACCATAATCCCAATCATTAAGTATTAACCGAGACAATTCAATTAGGTAAAATATTTTATGTACTTCCAGATATTAATTTGCATTGCATGAATTTAACTAAGAGGTTATTAAACAAATGATGCTTAAGCAAGATATATTTAGGAGAAGTGATGGATTAAAATTAACATTGCACCTACTTTAAAGAATCTAACCCAAAATTAAATAAAGCTTCAAAAAAGGAATATAAATAATCTAAATGATATCCTTAATGAAATAACATTCTACATTGACTACAACTTCTAAAGAGAAGTTCTATGCTTAATGATTGTTATAAAAGATCTAATCAAAACACATATTATTTCTTAAGTAATCGAAATTTAAAGATTGTTTTCTTATCATATAAATTCAAATAACCTTTAATATAAAGATAATTTGAAAGAAAAAGTTAAATGAACTCTAATAAACTTTTAATATTACTTATACAAAATTAACATCAATGTGCAAGATTTCGTAAAGACTAACTTGGGTAGCCAGATCTCAAAATTGGAATAAAAGTAACATAGCCTCACATTGAGAAAATGATTAAAAATGTGTATTTGATTACAAAAGTTGGTTTTGATATAAAAAAAATAGTGCAAATTGTGCCTCTTTCATATGTCAAACTCACAAATTACAAAATGATAAATATCCTCATTTAGGAATCTTCATATGGTTGGGTTAGTCCCTGATAAATTGTTCATTAAGCTTGACCTTGTCTACTACTATTAAAAAATTCAAGGTGAACTAGCATGGGAAACTATCTAATGCAAAATATGGTGTAGGGGGTTCTTTTAAAATGTGGGAAAGTACATCTTAGTTTTATGCATAGTATAAAATACTAAAAAAAATGCAATTCCATGGGCATTCATCCAATTTATGGACGATTAAAAATGTGAGTTTTTTACACAAACCAACCAAAATGTGCTTTACAAAAGAGCCTAATTTTTTTCAAATAACCTTTACCTATAGTCGACAAAAATGAAAGACTAAAGGTCTTCACCTATGGAAGCATCTTTGAGAGACTCACAATACGCAATTTTGAAGTACAAAATGAGACTACTAAAACTGAGGGACATGCTTTAGACAATATTCTATTTCCTCTTTAAATAAAGTCAACAAAAGTTGTGATTGAATGGGTAGGCACCATTTTTTTGTTTATAGAAATCACATTAAAAGTAAAAGGAAAGACAATGAAGCAACAAAAATAAATTGCATGTTCATGGAATTTAATCTCCAAAAATTGCCTTATATAAATAGAAATGTATGCAAATTCTGCATTCACTTTATCACAGTTGCTTCCCTTCAAACTCAAGGTTGTGACCATAGACACGCGCACATAAGCACACCCATACACACCCAAGGTAAGACAGTTTTTTTAGTCACATCCCTACCAACACTACTCATGTATGCGAAACCCCTTGCAGGAACACATGTAACTCTACATTTAACCTCTTGTAATAGCAGGTCAATACATGTTGGAATGTTGGGTATATGGTTAACTGGTGAAAGAAGGAAAGGGGCATGAAGGATGCTTCCCAAATAAGCACAAAAACTCCCTACTCCCTAACTTGTGTGCTATCTCTACTGAAAGAGCACATTGTTACAATTTATAAATAAGCCCATTTGGTATTGGGCCAATCTAAGCCACAATTTTGTAAACTAAAATGAAATATGAGCTAGGTAGTTCTTTTTATCTCTGATTGAACTCTTACACTTGAATTAAGATTTTGTGTATATCTCTAAGCTAGTTTATTTGTATCAAAAGAAAGATAACTTTTGTAATGAAACCATATGCACAATAAATATATAACATCTCAAATATAAAGGGCTAAAATACCTTGGACAATTTTGTTTAAAGGTGAATTCTATGTAGAGGCATCCATGTCCATGGAAATAGGACCATTCTTCTTCTTTTTTTCCTTCTTATCCATTGTAAGCTCCTATAACATAAAAAAAAAGTTTGTTGCTTAAATGATCAGTTTCTTCTTGTCTTATATGTAATGACTCCTATTTTGTTGAACTACTATTCATTCTTCTACTTGCAACTTTGATCAATTTTATAAAATGCTAATATTGGTAAATGGTATAGTAGTACCAAAACTATAGCGTCTATGTGTTGCCTACATCACAATGAATTTAAAGTAAAATGAAAATTTCCTACAATAAATGTGTAAGGGCTTGTTTGGTTGTTGGAATAGGAAGAAAATTTTTGGAATATATTTTCTATTTTTCGTTTGGTTCATCAATTAGAATAGGGAATATGAATACATGTTCCCATTTTACCTCTAAAATGAGCTTATAATCATTCCAAAAAATAGTTGTTATTGGAATAGCTATTCTTATTCCTAATATGCATTCATATTCTCCATTTTTGTGCCTACAACCAAATGGATGATTGAAGCATGAACTTGAAGCTGACTATAATTTTTTTTTTTGCTACTACAAGACAAGTTTCCTATTAATTTTTTGATTGATTGTGATGGAAGAGGTAAAACAAAACAAAATTATAAATATGAAACTAATAACTTCTCAAGTCCAACAAATTAAACCCAAAAAAATCTGAAACAAAAAAAAAAATCATGCTCCCAAATCTAAGAAATTACATCCAAAATCCAAGAAGATGGAGGGATTCTCAAGGAATTAAATAACTCAAAAAATGGTTGAACATGAATTAAATATTCAAGAAAATGTTTGACAATGAAATGTTCAATGTTTAGATATTACTTTAGATTGAAGCAAACAACAACCACTATAGTTGATACTTTGAAACAACAGACCCAAGCAAATTTATGAGTGGAAAACAATTAGGTTGTGCTAAATTATTACATGGTTTTCTCTATCCATGACATTGCTTATTCATGAATTGACTACTTAAATATCACAAAATCCACAATACAAAATTAATCATAGCAAGAAAGCCTCATCCATAGTCATGAGGTAGGGTTTGAAAATCCATTATAGAATTTCGTTGAAAGATCTATCTACTTTGTGTCTTCCTAGGTGCTTGGACACTGCTTACTAATCTATTATATTGATTTTTGGATAAATAATTATGTTGTAGATTTTGAAAAAGTAAAGTTTATTAATCAAGAAAACTTGACTGAAGAAAATTGTAAAAACATTTAGGAAAATTATTATGATTGTATTATTTTAAAATCCTTTCTAATATAAGGAAATTTCAATAATAGAAGAATTGAAAGAAAACAACAAATTGAACAACTAAGGTTTCAACTTTAACTTTATCATTAGAACCATGTGATTATAATGGATTTTCTAAATAAAGAATTTTTAAAAAAATCTAAAATAATTTGGTAGCAAAATTTATTGGAAAATGAAAAGATTAATTGAGAGAAAAGTATGTTGTAACTAAACTTATGCATTCATTTGAAAATAAATATACTAAAGATAGAAAACTAAGTATAGTAAAGTTGCATGATTTGAGAGATCAAAGGCATTCGAAAATACTACTTTTATCTTTATTTTTATTTTATAAAAACTTTAATAAAAATTTTGAATTTATTTATTAAAAAAATATGATTAATTATTAATTTAAAAAAATAAATTATTTATTTATTTGAAGATTAAATAAATAAAAATATTTATTTTCTTATAAGTGGATTTTTAATATCAATTACTTTTAAAACTCTTAGTGGGATATAACTTATTATATATTTTTTAATGGAAGTGGAGGTATAAATTAATAAACATATAATTGTGATTTAGTTATTTTTTAAGAGAAGCCATAGTGGAGTTCACTATACAATCATCTAGTTATGAATATTTAATATTATGAGAGAAATTGTAGATAACCTAATTAAAATTATAATTTCAAGTTTGAGTTATCTCTAGTTGCATCATGAATTAAAGGAAAAGTAAATATTAATATTGAACTTATATAAAAGTCAAATTAATATTTCAGAAATGAAATTGATATTAATATATAATCTAATAATATACATTTATTTTATTAATTAAATCATTCATGATTTAAGAATATTTAAATTAATAATATAATAATATTACATGATATTTTATATGCACAAAGAGATTTGACATTCAAATACTTGTTGATTTAAATAACTATATTAACATAACAATTTATATTAACATGTATATACTTACTTTATTTTCAAACACATCTTTATGACTCAAACGAAACAAGAAAAAATGATGGAATTAAATCATATCGCTGAAAACTATGTGTTTTCTTAAATGTTCTATTTATAGTCTTGTGATGTTTATTTTTGTGGTGGTTTTTCTTTGTCGATTGTTTAGTGGGCCAAGTGAGGATGTGCATGAGAGCCATTTTTGAGATTTCTTTTATGATTATTTGACTAGATGTCATGATGTACTTTATAATTTAAATTGAGATTTATTTTGATTAGCATTTATGAGAACTTGGGTTTTGAGAATCAATATTATTTTTGAGTTGCCTGTTAAGCAACCATATTCGATCAATATTACTTTTGCGGTATAGAAAAAAATTGTGATTTGTGAGTTTTGGGAAGGTAGTCTAGATACACATCTGTGAGAGTGGCTTGCAATGAGGGTCGGGGCCCACAGTGGTTGCTAGGGTAACTCATTGTAAGTTGTGTAACAAGTGATAATATAGTAATTAAAATTCCTTCCTTCCCCATGCCTTGAGATAAATTAAAAAGATAAGTTAGAGATTTTTCCTCATCCATGCCTTGAGTGATTATATAGGCTGAGGATGAGAATGAGATGATACCTTCAGACGTATGACTAGTTTTTTCATCTTCATGAGAGGGTATTCTAGTTCTACATAGAGTCACTAGGGGGTCAGGGTCTTGAGAGACTACTAGAATAACCTTAGAGTCAATTCATGTGATGACACTCCATAGTATGTAGCCCGAGCCTCCTTCATGTTTTCTTTATATTTTCTTTTGGTGGTGTACTTATTGGATATTACTTTTGATGGTGTATTTATTATGAGTTATTATTTATTGATTGGATGTTAGTTATCATTGATAGTTAACTTTTATTAATGAATGTTAGTTATTCATTGGTGGTGTTTTTATTGTTGGAGTTAGTGATTGATGGTTTACTTTTATTGATGACAGTTGTTATCTGTTGATTTTTGTGCTTGTAACACTTGATATTGATTTAGAGTTGGTTGTATCTTTTTTATTTTAATATTTGATTTGTACTTTGTATTTGTTGTTGATTTTGGTATGTTATGTTGGTTTGGATGAGTGCCTTTTCAACTTTGGTTATCATTTTTATCAATACTTTGTGTTACCCTTAAGGTAGATTTGGCTATTAGGATTCTTTACCTAAGATTGCTTTATGACTTGATTATTTATGTATGGATTGTATATTATCTCTCTTGCACAATACGAGTGGGAGCCTGATTAGGTAACCACACTGTTGGGAGGTAGTGTCTTCTTACCATTTGTGTGAGGCCTCGCCTCAACCCTTCGTAGCTATAGTTGATACATTACTATTTTGATACTCATGACTTGAGATGTTGAGACATTATCTGATGCTTTGAACATATTATATTATTTCATGTTGTGTGATGTTTACTTTCAGATATATTGAGTTTGTCATTTAATGTTTTATGAATATGTATGTTGATGAAATAAGTAAAATGCAAGATTAACACATTGATTATGGAATTTTAATGATTAAGGATATGAGTAGGACGAAAGAAACCCTGATTGATTTTAATATGTATGTTTCAATTTATGTGAATCCCTAATACGTATATACATATGTGCATGTGATTTTATGGGACTACTGATGTGTGCAATGAGTGTGTAGGATATTTTAGCCGAGAAACCCGATGGAGGAATGAAACTGATCCCTATGTGCTATTTGTCGAAACTTTGTTGTTTGTAACTAAATTATATTGTGAGATGTATGAATGTATCTTTTCGTGATTAGTAAATGTTAATGTTCGTAACTATGTTCTTATAGTGTCACTTGACACTCATGAATTGCATATACATTTTAGCATGCTAGTTAGGGTTATCTGTGTAACCTTTGGACCTAAGTTGGACTAAGTTAATGTCATTTTTACTAATTTTTTTTAATCGAGTTTAGTCACCCCTAATCCAATTTAGTGCTTAATCTATATTTTTGGAGTTGTTAGATGGTCCTAAATTTTCCTAGCATTTGTTTGGCCCCAAATCTTTTCCTAAGGCCTTAAAACATGAAATATTTATACCCAAGGGGTATGGGTATGGGTTGGGGGTATTTTCCACCCCTAAGCCCCTTTTATTGACTTTTGAGGTCACTCAAAAAGTCTATTTTTGCCTTTGTGCAAAAATTGAAAGTGGTTACCATGAGTTGCTTAACCTCAACTCCACTTAGTGGTTAACCTTAGGATTGGTTGAGTTCGAAACTTCTAGATTTTTTAGGTGAATGGGGGGAGTTATTGTCCTTTTTGGTGGTTGAGTTTGGATATTATTTAGAGGCCCTTCTTGGAGTAGTTTTGGTTGTTACCCAATCTCTACTTTTAGAGAGAAGTCTTGGAAGATTGAGGGAAGGAAGGAAAAACTCTTCTCAATTTGATCATGTACCATAACCTCTTTGTGAAGGTAGGAGTTCTTCATCTCCCTTGTTCAGATTATTCATGCTTGTTTCATGCTTATGCTATTGGGATTGTTTATTTGTATGCTTGTATGTATGTTGGGTATGTTTGGGAAGGATTGAAAACCATGTTTTCTTGAATGCTTTCTTTCATGTTTTTGCTTGAATTTTGAAGTTTTCTTGTATGGGTGTTTTGGCATTACTCACCCTTGGAGAGGGTAGAAGTGGCCAGTTTCAGGAAAGGTCTTTTTAGTTGGACTCCAACAGTGTAGAGTCTCTTCTCAGGATGAGAAGAGGGAGAGAGGGTAGGGTGTTATGGGCCCCTACGTGTCAACACAAACCATGTATGAGTTTTGGCATGTAAGAATGGAAGAACGGAAGTTCTTGAGTTATAGCCCCAATTGGACATCTGGTTTGGTTTTGTGTTTGACATCTCCTGTTGGAAAAATTCACCTTTTCCTAGTTTTGATTCATTGTTGAATTTTTGTTGTGAAAATCTAGTATGAGTATGAATGTTGATTTTGGCTCCTTGTTATGCTTGTTGTCACCTGGTTAGATTCTATTCCCTCCACGATCTTAGCAACGTGTTGGAAAAAATGATATGGACCCCTTGATAAGGGTCATGAAGGAAATTTATTTGTATTGCTGAAATTTTGGGATTGGAATCCTATGTAAATTGTTTTTCAAAACTTTGTTGCAATGGCAACGACGCCAGGTTCTCTTCCTAGTTCTTTCTCGGCTGAGCCTTTGAATCAGGTTGCCAATAAAATAGTGATGGAATATTATTGTTTCTCATGATTTTTCTTGTAATTTTCAGTTATATGGATGCATATCAAAAATGAGATAAAAAGATGACATTCAATTATGCAAATATTGAGTTCAATTATGTTAAGGAAAGAAAAATGGATATGGTTGATATTTCAATTCAATTTTGTACTTATTAGGAGATCAAATAAATCTTGTATTATTGTGAAACAAACTATTGAATCCATGTTTTAAAACCATTAAAAAAAAAAACCCTTGTAAAAATAAATAAATACATTGCTTTGTAAATCTATACTTGGAAAAATAAAGCTAAAAAAAAAATCCCTCCCAAGAGCAAAAATGCTCTCTAGATTTTACATGGAGGGAAGAAATTAAATCATTTGAGGAACAGAGAATATACTTTGTTGATCCTTTGTTTCAAATTTAAATTCAAAAAAGAAATAATCAATAAAATAAATATTAATATCTAAAGAAACATAATGCAAATATCTTATATCCTATCTTATCCTATGTCTCACCTATAATCTTTTTTTTCATAATTACCCCTAGTTCCTAGAACCCATCTACCTTTTTTCTCTTGCATCTTAGCTTGGTCATTAAATGGAAAAAGTGCCATAATGTCATGGCTGACATTACCTTTCCTTGTCTCAAATGGTGGTCATTGCATTTTGTTTTGAGGAAAGTGGTTGTATTAAGTTTTCCTTTATTTCAACCCTTATCATCCACCAATCACCATGGAAGGAGTCCTTGATTGGTTGACTTGTCCTTGTGTTGTCCTATGTACCTCGACCAAGTCTTCTTGGGGCTACGTGTTGCAGACCTTGGTCTGCATGGGGATGTTCAGGGATTCGCCCAAGCATGTTGAGAGAAGGTTAATGGTGGGTGGGTATGGTAGGTGGGAGGGATCCACTTGCCAAGTTGGTTAGAGGTAAGTAGAGGTTAGTGGGCATGGGTTTAGTTAGAATTTTGTGCTAGGATATTTTGGAGGGTTGGTTAGTTTAAGTTTGTTTGTTAATTAGTTTCTTTTAGTTTTAGTTAGTAGTTAGATTAGTATTGTTAAATGTCAGGTTGGATTAATTTAGTATTAATAAAATAAGTTAGTTTTATTATTATTATTATTTAGTTTAGATTAGTTAGTAAAAAGTTTAGATTAGTAGGTAGTTTATATTAAAGTTTTTAGATTATAGTTTAGTTAGAAATTAGTTTTTAGTTTTTATGATAGTTAGTTTCAAAATTTCTTTTTATAATTAAATTATTATGTATGTTTAAAAATATTCACATATGTTAGATAGTAGTGTTTTTGTTTATTTATTATCTTGTTTAGTTTGTTAACATATGTTTTAAGTTTTAATTGTAGTTTTAATTTATTGTTAACTTAATTAATATGTTTAGGTTCTGGTATATTTAAATGTTAGTAATTTATTGTTTTAATTGAAGTTAGCATATCAAGGTTATAGTTAGTTTGTCATTTTATATTGTAGTTTTAGTTAGTGTGAGTTTTAAGAAATTTAATTATTATTATTTTTTTGTATATTAGTTATTGCAGTAGATTTTTGTTAGAATAATTTAATGTTGGACTATTCCTAGAAAAGTTAGTTTCCATTATTAGTATAATATGTTGTTTAAGTAATATTGGTTGATTTGATTCATTAAAGGAATTAATATAGTATCATTGTGCTAGTTATTAGTAATTGTTAATCTCAATTTGTATTAAAGTTAATTGTAGAGATTAGTTACTTAGTTTCAAAGTTGTTAGAATTTTAACACGTATATTTTAATCATGAATTATTATTAGTTAGTTTTGATTATTAATTTAGTTGAAATTTTAAATTTAATTAAGTTTTATTGTGACAGTAATTTTAATGTTATTGTTTTTAAAATTGTATTC